>JAJOZX010000855.1:0-515000 GCA_023014485.1 Bathynomus jamesi | reverse complement strand
TGTTCCGTTCTCTCTCTCTCGTCTTGCGCGGAATATCTCCTATACAAGCGTCATATATATATATATATATATATTGTTGCATATGGAAATATGATAAAGAAATTCATTACTTAATCAAAGGCTAATTTAGCCTATAAATAATTTGGAAAACAAGCACGTGAGGCTTATGTGTATATTTAAGTTGTTTTTAACTTCAATAATAATAAGAATGACAATTATAATATATGAGAGTGGTTTTTCTAGGCGGTATGGGATAAAATTAGGCCAAATGGACCTTTGCCGTCTTCAAGAAGCCTCGGGTTAATCAAGTGTGAGCTTTACCTGTCTCCAATCCTTCTCGTCTCAACATAATGTGAAAATAAATTATATTCTGAGAATAATTATAATTGTTTATTAAATTTAATATACGGTTTAGTATATCTACGGCATATTATTAAACCTGTTTTCATATGGGAAATTTAATATAAATGTGTATATATACTGTATAAATTTCTCAAATCGAAAGAATTAATATTAAGATGAACGAAAAAAATTGTACGAAATTGTGAAAACATATCGTGTGTATATATATGTATATATATATATATATATATATATATATATATATGCATATATATATATATATATATATATATATACAGAGTAGGGTGTCTCATTAATACATAGAATTTTTTTTTTTCGATTTTCTCTTGCTCGCGAATGCTGCCCCGATTTCAATAGGCATAGAGGTTCTAAAAATCGAAAAATGATGGGAATCGAACAGTATTTAGAGGTCACTCAAGTTTAACACTTTCTTGTAGCTATTTAGGAAAAAAAAGAAATTTCTATCATTCTCTTATTCTCTTTATTTCTGAACAAATATGAAAATAAACGAAATGCACCTTTCATTAATTGAAATAAGCGCGTATAAATGGATTGTTTTCATCATCAATCTGTCCTACACTACTTGATTTTACTCTTCAAGCTCTCCTTCGTCTTGACGGGGATCAACTTCTGGTGAGCCCGAACCACCTTGAGGACGAATTGCTTCTGCTTCTCATCACGCGTGATGGTGGAATTGAATCTTTTCATCAAAGCGATACCACGCTCGGCGGCGTCATTGACCACCTTCAGGGCTTTCACCCTCTTTTGCACCGTGATCCAATCCTGGTCGTTGATCCAATCCTCTGGATCTTTCATGAGGAAGGTGGGAGACTCAGATTCTGGAAGGATCGCGCGGAAGAAGACTTCTTTTGTTCTCCGGGTGACGTAGAGCTCGATGGATTGCTGTGGATTGAAGTTCTTCGGATCGATCCGCTTGAGTCCTTTCTTCGTGGCGGGGGATTGAAGTCGTTGGACCATCTTTAGCTTCGTGTCCTTTGGAATACGGTCGTCAAAGAAACCAAGCCCCCACGAGATCCTCTGAGAGGTACCACAGGTGCCTTTTCAAGGCCATGGATGCCGTGTGGCTGACTTCCTTGTCAGGGTAGGCCTCGAGCAGGCGAAGGAACTCTAGGTCGTTCAGTGGAGCTCGATTCGAGACCATTGCCTCATTCCACTGCTTCACGTACGCGAGGGAGATGAACAAACACAGCCGCCGAAGTCCTCCTTCTTCCCTGGCTGTCAGGTCCAGTTGGTGACGGAACATGAAAATCTTGAGGGCATAGATGGCTTTGGCCATCCATCTGGCGTGGTGATAGGCCCCAGGCTGACGAAATCCCCCCTGGACCTGACCGCCAAGGAAGCTGTAGGAAAGGAGAGGAGTTCACGGTAGTCTTTTCGGGGATGTGTGCCGTGGGAAAGCGTCTGCTGCAGGTATTTCTTCATGGAAGACGCTTGATTTGCCCAGTTGTCAGTTGTTGTGGGATTGCTTTCGTCACCGATGGACAAGAATGACCCTTTGTCAATGGAGGCCCACCGCTGTTGAAATCTTTTGAAGAGGAGAATGTCAGGGGAAGAGGACGGCCCCAGACATCGCACGAAGACATCCTTGAGTAAGATCTCCAAGACGTGGTGACGGCAAGCCAACCACAACATGGGACGGCCAAACTCCTGCTCAATGCGAACGCAAGCACCTTGGATCATCCCAGCGTTCACAGCTGTGGTGTCGATCCCAGTCCAATGATTTGCTCCGAAATGCCAAAAGCCTGGACTTCCTGGAGTACGGCTGCAGCCTGTTCTTTTCCAGTGCCGTCCACCGCAACGGGTACACCAAGAAGCTCCTCGACTCCATCGCCCGTCACCACAACAGCAATCCGGTCAACCTCCTTCTTCTCCTTGGCGATATCTTCCAACAGTTTCCCATCCCAGCGCAAGACTAAAGGACCAGAAGCTTCGAACTTTCGGTCAACTCTTCTCCCATCTCCTTTCGGATCTTGTTCCGTGTTCGATGAACAGTTGCTGGCGAGATTACCAGGTCATCCAGGTCATGACCCAAACTCTGAGCTGCTGCTGCAAAGGACGACGTTGCTTGTCTCACGGACATGTTGTCGCGATCCCAAGCAGCGATGAGATTCGGGTCCGTGAGGGCATTCATTCGCCTTTTCTTTTGAGTCTGGGCCTTGCTGGTGCTGGGCGCTTGGTACGTCTCGTCGTCATCATCCTCGTCTTCCGTGTTCATTTCAGTGCTGCTACCATCCACCTCCAAGATCGCTACCTCCATGAGCTGTGTCACCCCTGCATCCCATTTACTCTTCCTAGCCGTGGCTGCAAGATCCCTCTTCCGCTTCACAGCTTTCTTCTTCGCTGTCTTCTGGTCCACCCCCGCAAGACTTGACGACATCCTGTCTTCCCTCTACGAGGTGAGAAAATCCTTGTCCTCCTGAGGGACCTTGGAGGAAGATAGCGCGGAGGAGTGAGCCACGTCAAACACGTCTTCCAAATCCGACTTGAACATCCCCTCCTTGTACCGGTAACCCTCTTGCGGCTTTGTCCTGTTCTTCTTGAGTGCGTCGTAGGTATCGATCAACATCGCCAGCTTCTCCCCTGCGTACTTCTTGGTGGTAGTTGGTATGTTGGCCTTCTCCCAGATGGGCCAGATGGTTTCCACACCAGGCAGGCGAAGCTCTCCGATTTGGTCTTCCTCCCTCTTGGTCTTGGTGGTGGTGGAAGTAAAGGAGCAGGCATTGCTCCTTCGATGGAAGTCGTAGACAAACAATCGCTGCAATTGGGGTCTTGTCCAGCAACCACAACTGGTTTCCTGCTCTAGTAACCATCACCTGCGAAAGAGAAGAAAATCTTGTATAAGTGAAACAGAAGTGGCGAACTTGAGTGACCCCTAAAAATCCTCCTACAGCTGTCAAATTTTGTGATAACAATCTTTTATAAAGGTGTAATACGGGCAAGCGTCGCCCCGACCCGAAATCCTCCATTCGTATATTTGAGACACCCTAATACAGAGGAATGACAAAAGTAAATAGACATTTTCGGTTTGGCTTTAGAGTAAATCACTGTACTGACATGTGCTTTTATATGCTAAAGGCAACCGTTCTAAAGTACAAGATGTCAAGTAGCATTATTTTTGAACCATTTCGCTGAAAATTTTCGCTGAAATTTATTTATAAAAAATATAGACGGTGTGTAGAAAGGATTGTCAAAAGTAAATAGACACAGTATACATTCTAAGGTGTTCGAATAAATGAAAACGGTTCTTGTCTTTCGAATTAGAGGTAAATTGAATATTATTCTTAGAGAATGTTATTGGAATAATGTACAATATAAAGAGTCCTATGTATTTCTTTTATTATTAATATTAAGTTGAATGATTTCTTTTGCTAAGCCATGTATTAATTGTGTACTGTATTTGTTTTATTGTTAATATTGGGAATCGTCTAAATAACTAGTTCTCTTGCTGAATAACTTTAAGGAGAAAGTCGCTCTTGCCTTTAATAAATAAATAAATAAGTGAAAACTCGTCTAAATAAGTTAAAATAAATGGCGCAACCTGGCAACTCACCCTAATAAGGTATACCTGAACTAAATTAAAAAACACTATTTGGCAATTCAGCTATAAATAAATAAATATATAGTGCTCTCTGGTAATCCTTCCATATATAAATAAGTGGTATCTGTAAACTCACGACCCTCTATATAACCGCTGCTTGCCCTGGACGTTCATAATGCGTCGGACTCCGGTGGAATAAAGAACTCTCTCCGCCTTAGGTTAAGGCTTAGGTTTGGTTTCCTTTTGGGGGGTGAGGACATCCCAACTTCTCCCCAAAAGACCTCCTCCTTCTCTTTTCTCTCCCTCTCTTAGGTTAAGGCTACCCATTTGGGGGGAAGGACATCCTCCCTTCTCTCCCCGAAGATCCCTCCCCTTTTGCAGCATTAACTTGTTGCATAACCCCTTCCCCTCTGCAGCATTGATTTGTTGCATAACCCCCTCCCCCATTTCATTGCACAACCCTCTCCCCCTTCATTGCATAACCCCTTGTAACATTCCCCCTCCCCCTTTGTTGTTACCCCTTTGCAACATCTTGCAGCATTGATCAACATTGCATTGCAACATTGCAACATTCCTTCACTCTCCCATTTTTCGCCCATCCTACTAGCACGTACTGTGACCTCCAGGAAGCTCGAGACATTGCGGGCCTGTATGGGCGAGGCATTTTGAAGGCATCGCCTATATATATATATATATATATATATATATATATATATATATATTAGGGTGGGGTGAAAAAATTTTCAACTATTGCTTCAGGTGGATTGAAGGGTGATAAAAAAGAAAATGAGAATTATAAAATTTTCGCCGCCAACCAGTCGTTATACGCTTCATAATTCAGAAAGTATTCTTTTTACAAAAAGGTTTGATGAAGCAAAAATTGTTTATTTCAGATTTCTACCTCATATAAATGTTTCAGATGTTTAATGAAATTTTTTATTTTTCAGGTTTTTCTTGGATTTGGAATTGGTAATTTCTGATAATTAGTAACAAATATGGCTTCTTCTTCAAACACTACAAGGAGTCAATCAAGACCACATTTTATATTTGGAACCGCTCAAGAGCTTCCTCTTACAACATTGCCAACAAATAACAGGTGGGCCAATACCATGTTCTTTTTTAAAAGAAGCCACTTCAGTGACTTCACATAACTGATATTTTCAACAAAATTACTGAAGATATACTCTGTATTTGGAGAAAAACTTCAATTCCTGCAATAGCTGACAAATTAGTTTATATCAAATTAAAGCGGATCATCGGCAAAGCAAACGATCTTAGTAGATCAAAAAGTAGTGTGAAAATGAGAAAATTTTAATGACACCTTGGAAGAATTATTCGATATCAGTGCCTGTAAATGCCCTTTTATCTCCCATCAAAACTTTGGCTGTCCTAAGAGCTGCGAAGATGTTCACATAAGATGCACCTGTCGAAGAGAACTGAAGGTACCAAAAGAAGAGCTTCTGTTTTAACAGGATCAGCGATCGATGCGTACAATGAAAATAGGGGGCATTGATAAAGTCATCACAAAAAGCATTCAAAAATTGCAGTCTAGGAAATTGCGGACAGAAGAAGGAGTGGTTAAAAGAAGAAGAGAAATGAAGGCCTCTCATATTTTAACCGAAATAGTGTTTTTCAGATATAGAGAGTACTTCCACACAATATGAATTAGACCCACATCAGAGTGAATCAGACTATGAGTCAGTTGCCATACAAGGTCAAATGAGACTTCCATTGCCTACTGGAGCGATGGAAGCCGATAGATTTGGAATTTCAGATCGGGCAGCAGCGGCTTTGGCTTCGCTGCTTTAGTTGATTATGGAGCAATCACTAAAGAAGATAGTATGCTTTTGATTGACAAG
This sequence comes from Bathynomus jamesi, assembly GCA_023014485.1. NCBI lineage: Eukaryota > Metazoa > Arthropoda > Malacostraca > Isopoda > Cirolanidae > Bathynomus > Bathynomus jamesi. The sequence continues at coordinate 509,219 of JAJOZX010000855.1, read as the reverse complement.
AACAAAATCCGACGGGAAAGAGAGAAAATGAGAAAAAGTTTAGTGATGGAGAGTAAAGCTAATTCTGCTGTCATATCTGCTGTATTTTTTGACGGAAGAAAGGACAAGACTTTGGTGAAGGTGAAGAAAGGAAATAAATGGTACGGAGACTCCATTAGAGAGGAACACTATGTTTTGGTGTCTGAGCCAGGAAATGAATATTTAACCCATGTAGTTCCTTCTTCTGATAAAGCTCAAGATATAGCTGATAATTTGTTCTCCTTCTTTCAAGAGTCAGCTATTAATGAGAGCATTCGTCTCATAGGTTGTGACAGTACAAATACAAACACAGGTGCCAAGGGTGGGATCATCCACCTCATAGAAGAAAAACTAAAGAAACCGTTACAATGGAGCATTTGTATGCTGCATAGAAATGAACTTCCCCTTCGACACTTACTTGAACATTTTGATGGTAAAACAAAAGGTCCAACATGTTTCACTGGAAAAATCGGAGTAGCACTGAAAGAATGTGAAAAAATAAATGTCTGCAGTCAATTTCAAACCAATTAGAGAAGGCAGTGATTTAACGCACATATCAGAAGAGGTTATCGATGATCTTAGCCAAGATCAACAGTATTTGTACAAAATTATTGTGGCTATAAGAAGTGGGAATGTCCCAAAAGATTTGGAAAATACAAACCCGGACCACTCAACCATTCTCGATGGCTGACATTAGCAAATCGTGTCTGCCGCCTATACATTACAGAGAAAACTCCTTCATTGGCTCTTTATTCAATAATTTTCTTCATTGTTACAAATTATGGACCAAGCTGGTTCGATATCAAGTGTAGACCATATATATGGAATGGACAACATCACATATTTGGAGCAATTAAAAGATTTCATCTTCTTCCAAAGGATGTTCAGAATGTAGTGAAGCCTTACATTCCTAGAAACGCATATTTCGCTCATTGAGGAAATGTTCTGATAGCAATGTTATCAGATACATCAGACCAAAAACGAAACAGAGCAGTTGATTTCATCATGAACATTAGAACAAAGACTGAAAATGTGTCCAAAATCAGAGAATTTAAGGTTCCTGTGATAAATTTCAACGCAAACGCATGGGATGATATTATTTACTGGTCAAAAGAAATGCTGGCGCTCACAAATATTGAACTCAATGCACTTAGGGTTAAAAACTGTGCCTACCCAATTATCCACTTCATTCACAAAGTATCGAGAGGGCAATAAAACTTGTCACCGATGCGGCCTCATCTGTATATTCCCAAGAATCCCGTGATGGATTTATAAGAGCAAGAATTAGGTCTCGTTCATTGCTGCCATGTATGGAAACCAAGAAAGAAATGACAACTTTTTGACAATTAGCTTTTAATTAGAGACTGAAATAACACAAAAGTTTCATAAAAGCAAACACTTCACGATTTTTGAAAAGGGATCTTTTTGGAAGTGTATTGATTATATGTTTCTGCAATTGTGGTAATAAAATGTCAATAATTTCTCTCGTTGATTAGTGTTGTTGTTGATTATAGTTTGAATATTCAAAATTATATAAGGTTATTAACTATTATCAAAGTAATATACGTTCATCAAAGAATTTTTCATTTATTTAGAAAAAAGTTATTTATTTGTGATATTTACCGAGTTAATTTTGAACAAATTTAAAATTGAGAAAATAATTTATAAAAGGACACTTTCTAATGTATTTTTGTATCTTGAATCATTTTTATTCTATAGTGTCTTTTAATTGGATGCATATTTTTCAAGTTATAAGCATTTATATGTTTGACTAGTGGCCATTTAGTTTTTCTCAAAAATGCCCTAGTAAGGCAAAATTGATTTTTCTTTTATATCACTTTATGTCATATATAGAACCCAATACAGTAAATTATAGGTGAAGCAAATAAATATTCCACAAAGAATTGCGTTTCACCCCACCCTAACATATATATATATATATGCACTAAAATCACAAAATAACACGTGACCTTATTAATAAGCAAACAACCACAGGGAAAAGGAAACACAAAGTCCGAGCGCTTTCGTGATATATTCACATTATCAAGGAGGAACAGAAAATAGACGGAGATTACAAAGTAAATGAGTTAAATAGACAAGCAAAAAATTCACAATCGGCACCTCAAATTAAAGGCCTTAAAGCCCTCTAAAGATTTTTTCAATTGATAACATAATCTGTAGGCAGCTAAATTACTAAATATAAAAAAGAAGTATACTGTATAGATGAAATTAGACAAAAAACCAATACAGAGAACAAAAATTATTATAATGGTTATTAACACTAATATTTAATTAAAACAGGCAATTAATTGGCAAGAATTTAATGAAAAACAAATAGATAACGTAGATAACAAATAGATAAAATAATCTGGAGGCTGCTAAATTACTATACAAATGAAATTAGACAAAACACCAGTACAGAAAACAAAAATTATTATAATGGTTATTAACACTAATATTTAATTGAAGTAGGAAATTAAGAGGCCCGAAATTAATGAAAACAAAGGGAAAGTTGCAATCGTCTTACAGATTATTAAATTTTTTTTTTTTTTTTTTTTTTTTTTTCTACAAACAGTCTGGAAAAAAATTGTTTTCCCAAAAGCAATCCAGTTCAAAAGTCCAATAAACCCCCCAGCAACCAAAGATTATACACGAAAGAAATATTACATTTAAAATAGACACATAAGAATGTTAACAGTTCTTACAATAATATTTATTTATTTAACCAGGGCAAACCATTATGGGGCAAGAATGCAGTTAAGAAAACAGTAGGCCCTTCGCCAGCTTTCTGACAATGCACGAATCTAATTTGTACAACCCAGGGCTAATATTAAGGACCAAATCCGCATTATTCTTGATCACACTTGATTCCAATATATTTCTGCTAACAATAAATTTACTAAACCTTAATTTGGAAGCATTTTTCCAATCAATGGGATGATTAGTATCTCTTACGTGAATGAAAATGGCGTTAGATTCCTGGCCACTTCTTATACTGTATTGATGCTGTTTAATACGTAACTCAAGGGTCTTACCAGTTTGGCCAATTTAAAATTTATTACATATTGTGCAAGGGATTTTATATACACAACCATGTTCACTTAAAGGGGAGTTCTTAATCAATGAATTCTTAATTACATCTAAATTTTTGAACGCAATATTTACGTTAAAAGTCCTCAGCAGATTCGGCAGATCAAGGAAATTTTCTCTGAATGGTAACACTAAAACATTTTTTGTGTTATAAGGAATCTTATCCTTTACTTCGTAGAAGGTTTTCTTTGCCATTTTTAAGGACTTATCTATGCAGTTCTTTGGGTATTTTAAATCAAAAGCAATTTTGTATATTTTACTAATTTCATCGTCAATGAACTCAGGGCTACAAATTCGTAGGCCTCTTAGAAACAAAGTAGAAAGAACGGATCGTTTTACATTAATGTGGTGATCAGAATAATAATGTATATAGGAACAATTATTAGTGGGTTTTCTGTAAATATTGTACTTAAACTTTTTTCCAGACCTATATATTAAAACATCTAAAAAAGGGATCGAAGAATCTTTTTCTATTTCAACTGTAAAATTGATAGAGGGAATTAAATTATTAAGTTTGGGTAAGAATTCATTGAGATTTAAAGTCACTGACCAAAGACAAAGAACATCATCTACATATCTAAACCATGGAACATAATTTGGCAGAATCTTCCTTAATAACTTACTTCCAAAAAACTCCATATATAAGTTACTCAAAATGGGGGAGAGAGGGTTTCCCATCGCGATACCAAATTTCTGTCTAAAATATTCATTATTGAACACAAATTTTGAGTCTAATATGCACAGCTTAATTAATTCTATAATTGTGGCCACAGGTAATGGCAAATTATGCTTAACCAATTCTTCCGAAAGAAACACTAATAGATCCTCCACCGGGACTCTTGTAAATAAAGCGGTAACATCAAAGCTTACCAATCTAAAATTGTAATTGACACTGATACTATTTAATTTTTCCACAAGGTCTACATTATTATTTATGTGTGATTGGCCAAACTGGTAAGACCCTTGAGTTACGTATTAAACAGCATCAATACAGTATAAGAAGTGGCCAGGAATCTAACGCCATTTTCATTCACGAAAGAGATACTAATCATCCCATTGATTGGAAAAATGCTTCCAAATTAAGGTTTAGTAAATCTATTGTTAGCAGAAATATATTGGAATCAAGTGTGATCAAGAATAATGCGGATTTGGTCCTTAATATTAGCCCTGGGTTGTACAAATTAGATTCGTGCATTGTCAGAAAGCTGGCGAAGGGCCTACTGTTTTCTTAACTGCATTCTTGCCCCATAATGGTTTGCCCTGGTTAAATAAATAAATATTATTGTAAGAACTGTTACCATTCTTATATGTCTATTTTAATTGTAATATTTCTTTCGTGTATAATCTTTGGTTGCTGGGGGGTTTATTGGACTTTTGAACTGGGTTGCTTTTGGGAAAACAATTTTTTTCCAGACTGTTTGTAGAAAAAAAATAAATAAATAAAAAATATAAAAAATTGTAATAATCTGTAAGACGATGGCAACTTTCCCTTTGTTTTCATTAATTTCGGGCCTCTTAATTTCCTACTTCAATTAAATATTAGTGTTAATAACCATTATAATAATTTTTGTTTTCTGTACTGGTGTTTTGTCTAATTTCATTTGTATAGTAATTTAGCAGCCTACAGATTATGTTATCTATTTGTTATCTACGTTATCTATTTGTTTTTCATTAAATTCTTGCCAATTAATTGCCTGTTTTAATTAAATATTAGTGTTAATAACCATTATAATAATTTTTGTTCTCTGTATTGGTTTTTTGTCTAATTTCATCTATACAGTATACTTCTTTTTTATATTTAGTAATTTAGCTGCCTACAGATTATGTTATCAATTGAAAAAATCTTTAGAGGGCTTTAAGGCCTTTAATTTGAGGTGCTGATTGTGAATTTTTTGCTTGTCTATTTAACTCATTTACTTTGTAATCTCCGTCTATTTTCTGTTCCTCCTTGATAATGTGAATATATCACGAAAGCGCTCGGACTTTGTGTTTCCTTTTCCCTGTGGTTGTTTGCTTATTATATATATATATATATATATATATATATATATATATAATCAATATCTTAACTGGTTTAGATTAAACTTTATCATTGACTCCAGGAAATTCTTGTGAATTGCCTGAAGAATGGTTTCATTACTTTTCTAGCTCTGCTTGGCTTTTACCAACTGTCCTCCAGGGTTGTTCTGCACATTCTTTCTCCCTCCAGCATTGCGAATTTGGATATTCACCTTGCATTGGGAAAAATATGTTCTTTCATCTTTTTTCCATTCGATCCTGGAACTTACAAACAACTTTAAATGCATTATATTATGAGTTTTCCAACTTCCTAAATGTTTTGTTATTTAATTAACTTATGTTATCCATTTAACAGTAACAAATGATTTTAATATTTATTTCAAATACTATTTCAGCACTAAGACTGTTCACAAATACATGATTTGATAAAATAGATGTGTGACATGATGTGACCTATTCTCTGGCGGGGCGCGCTATTAGTTGAACAAGTGACAAACCCAGTAATTTGGCAGAACTCTGTCAAAGAAACAGTTCACTGGATCCATTCTACAAGAGCATCTTGCAAATGATCTGGTGAAGTTTGCGTATTGATTACACTTTATCGCGAAAAACAGTAAATAGGTAAATTATAGCCACCCGTGTATCTGAAATGCTTTGATAGATTTATATAAATTCATTAGCATATAAATGTTACCTTCCCCGCAAAATCCGATATACAGTTTTCTTTGTGTACATAAAGAATGAAGTTTTAGCACAGACATATATAAATCACGATTGGGTATGAAACAGAAAATATTATTATACACTTCAGTCACAGGTATTACATAATAAAGGAAAAAAAAAATATATATACAGTGTTGGTCGCATTACTTTTTTAAAGTAACGGTGTTATCGTTACCGTTACTTGCAATAGAAAGTAACGTCAGTACTGCTACAGTTACTTCTATGGGAAGGTAATGCGTTATAGTTACCGTACCGTTACTTTTATAATAAACTAGAAAATATAGTATTTTTCAGTATAAGAATATGATATATCTACATCGCAATTATAAAAGAATTTCTGAATATCGAGCAAATATTTAATTAGGTCAGATAATGATACAATGAAGCAATACCTGATTTTAGAATTACACTTAAATAATAAGCAATAGAATTTAACAATTTTACATTTTTGAAATAATATTAATAGCGATCAATAGATCTTTAGTGAAAAACTAAAAATGTAAAATAAAACTTCTCTTTACACTTAGTATTACAAAAACGAAAATTATTAACCAGAATACACTAAACTAAATCGTGAATAAAAAATTACAAAATGCCTAAAGATTAATGGATTATTCATAAAAGAAAAAAATATAAATCTTAAAACTTTTGCTGAATGTCTTTCAGGAAGTAGGAAGACATTGTTACATTTCAGAAAAACTAAGTTTTCAAAAATGTTCTTTTTAAGGACAGTCTGTCCACATGTTGAATCACTCAGTATCACAAGTGTTGTGTTCAAACATGTTTGCACACGTTTAGTGTAAAGCCATTTTCATTCATATACGTTTCCAAGTTGAGCATATAAGAAAGTAACGAGTAACGAATAATTACTGAAAATGGAATGAAAAGTAACGGCGTTACCAATTTCGTTACAATATAAATAAAATAACGGCGTTACCGTTACAAAATAAGTATCGGCGTTACTCCCAACACTGTATATATATATATATATATATATATATATATATATATATATATACAGGGTGGGCCGTAGTTTCCATACATAGGAAAAATAAACATTTTTTTATGGACAACCATTTTTATTTATATAATATGCTCTACATGGTTGCCATTGTTTTGAAAACACATTTCAATACGTGTTCCCCACTGTTGATGAACACGCATTAGCACAGTTGACGTTATGCTTGTAATGGCGTTGGTGATACGTTCCTTTAGATGATTTATGTCTCGTATCTTTTCCTGATACACCATGGCCTTCAAGTGCCCCCAAAGATAGAAATCAAGGGGGGTGAGATCTGGGGATCTGGGAGGCCACTCCACAGGACCACGCCGACCAATCCAAGCATCCGGAAACTGCTGATCCAAATACCGACGCACGTGAAGACCATAATGAGGTGGAGCTCCATCTTGCTGGAAGTAAACTGGGAAGTTACCTTCCTCGTTTAGCAGGGATGGGAAAATCTCTTCTTGCAACATGTTAAGATACCTTTCGGCATTAAGATTTCCACTGACAAAAATTGGTCCAATAATTCTGTCACCCCATATCCCGGCCCACACCATCACTTTACCGGCACCTTGCATCTTCGTCGGACTCAGCCAGTTAGGATTAGCATTACTCCAATAACGTATGTTTTGCCGATTAACCTCTCCATTGACGTAAAAATTTGCTTCATCAGTAAACAAGATCTTACGTCAAACGCATATTCTTAGGGTATCTGAAACATAAAAACAAACGTTTAATTTTTCCTATGTATGGAAACTTACGGCCCACCCTGTACTATATATATATATATATACACACACACATATACATATATATATATATATATATATATAGACACACACACACATATATATATATATATATATATATATAAAGGGTGATCCAGAGAAATGGGACCCAAAAGAAACCCCTGTAACTCTTAAAGTATAAGTCCTTTTATAAAATCATACGCATCATTCGAAAGAAGATAGTTACAAGTTTGTACAGGATTGTATAGGTTTTGACAATACAAGACAAGATAAGATACAAAACAAAATAAAAGTGTTAGTTAAAACTAACCCTTCAAGATGACTGCATGGACTGTGGAACAGCTGCGTTTCATAACTGAGCAATATTATGAGCATGGGAAGTGTAGTTTCAGCTCAAAGATCTTTCAAGACAAATTTTCAGATGTCAAAATCACCTTCTAAGAGCTGAAACTACACTTCTTCCATGCTCATAATATTGCTCAGTTATGAAACGCAGCTGTTCCACAGTCCATGCAGTCATCTTGAAGGGTTAGTTTTAACTAACACTTTTATTTTGTTTTGTATCTTATCTTGTCTTGTATTGTCAAAACCTATACAATCCTGTACAAACTTGTAACTATCCTCTTTCGAATGATGCGTATGATTTTATAAAAGGACTTATACTTTAAGAGTTACAGGGGTTTCTTTTGGGTCCCATTTCTCTGGATCACCCTTTATATATATATATATATATATATATATATATATATATATATATATATATATATATATAAGCAATATCTTAATCGGCTTAATTGAACTTTATCATTGACTCTCTTGAAAATTCTTGTGAAATGCCTGAGGAATGGTTTGATTACTTTTCTCCATGCTTGGCTGTTACCAACTGTCCTTCGTGTGGACTTATAGCATGGCCACTTCAGTCGCCTTACTTAACGTCTTTGGATTTTTATTTAAGGGTTGTTAAAATATGAGTATTTTGACAAACCCAGTAATTTGCCAGAGCATCTTGCAAATGATCTGATGAAGTTTGCGTGTTGAATACACTTTCTAGCCAAAAATAAAGGTAATCTCGTGAAAGTGTTTTAAACTCGAGTAGTTTGGAAATGTAAACAACCACATAGAGTATATCAAATTAGTGATTATAAGAAAAATGGGAGCAAGTGTAGTTTACGTCCCCCCTGATGCAAAAGGGGACACAAACTACACTAGGTCAAAGTTGGGGAACATAAACTACACTAGGATCTTTAGGAGACATTTTTTAAATGATCCATCAAATAAAACGTTAAAACTAACGAAAATATTACGACTTAACCTAACCAATCGTCAACTTATATATATATATATATATATATATATATAATAATATTTTTCCTACCCAATGTGACGATTACACGTGTTTCGTTTGAAGTCCGAATAAAAGTGATATTGCAATAAAAATCCAGCAGTTAATCCTTTTTAAGTTGTGCCAATTTTTTTAGTGAATATTCAGTGAACATAGTCGTATGCCTATTTAAGTGGTGAAATAGCGGCGTATGTTGAAATAAAGCAAATAAAATTAAAGTTACTTAAGTTATACAACGTTTTTCCGAGTGTTTTCTCGCTGAGGAAATCTAACTGCCCATCGAAAGGCAATATCCCTCAGTTATCCCCCGCGGTACGCTCCAGGACACCAATCAGTGAGAATCTACAGCGTGCCACATCCCCCATTCCCTACCCGACGAAATAAAGGAAAAACCTTCCCTCCCTCATTTCTAAAGTCAAATCAAATACCATACCTAATACATTACCATTTTAAGTTAATATTTCGTGCACAATCATTTACATCCATTAGAAACATGGCAATGGCAAATCAATTCATACAACCCTGCGGATACTGTAAAAAAGAAACAGATGAATCAAAGGCAACTCGCTGCGATCTTTGCCAAACCTTAGTCGAATTTCAATGCCTGAGATGGAGCGACGAAGGAATCTCTCTTATATCAGGCGCTAAACAATTGAACGGAATCAAGTTCTTCTGCAAAAGCTGCATAATCGAAATAAACTCGTTCACGGTTTTTAAAGCAGAACGAGACTATGAGGAAAAGTCTATGAGGAAAAGTCAAAAGAGGAGTTTATGAATAGCGAACAGGGAGAAAAAATAGAAGGAACGGAGAAACCAAAGGACAACGAACATAAAGTGCATAAGGGGCAATGCAAAACAAAGAACATAAACACTGTCCTGGCAAATATTCAAGCAATAAAATCGAACAATTCTCTAAGCAAAATTTCGTACCTGAAAGGTTTTATGAACGAAACAAGGGCGGACATCGCATGCCTCAAAGAAACACATTTTAAGCCAAGGAAACTGCGATAACTGCGAACACTGTATCGATAAGAAAGAATTGCATATCGATGGATTCAACTTACTAAGAGCGGATAAAACAGCGAGACGTAAAGGTGGTTGGGCTATTTATATACATGAAAGGCATATGACAGAAACGGTAATAACTAAATCCAACAGCTTCGTGGAAACCCTTGCAGTGAAAATAGAGAAACTAAACGTGGTACTGATAATCATCTATAGACCTCCAAATTCCCCAATGAAAAATCTTCGGATGCCATTGATGATATCAGAACCCTAATAAAGTCCTTAATCTCTCCATCCCCGAATATAATACTCTGCGGCGATTTTAATTTTCCACTTATAAAATTTAAAAAGGTGGGTAGAAATATATTTATACAAGATAAGGGGGGGCACAAGAGAGGACCAGGAGCAAGCAAAAATGCTGATGGCTCTCACAAACGAGTTTATGCTGACACAGGAGATAACAGAATATACCAGGAAAAATAACTGCCTAGATCTGGTATTCACAAATAACATGAACTTGATTGCCGATATAAAAATAACTCCAACTATTATCTCAGACCACAGTATAATCGAGTTATCAACAAATATGGCAATAACTTTAAAAGACAATACACATACGGAAGGAAGAAGCAAATTTGGGACTTTTAACCTAAACTCCAAGACCATAAATTGGGAAGAAATCAGATCACACATAGCCCAAATGGAGTGGAGAACAGCTTTAGGGAATAAAACAACTGAGGAAATGCTAACAACCTTGGAAGAAAAGACGTTGAAAATTTTGGAAAAATATGCTCCGAAAGCACAGCCAAAAGGAAAGAGGAACTGGCTAGAGAGGCAAAAGAGAACGATATTCTGCAAAAGAAAGAGAGTAGCGACGAAGTTAGCAAATTGTGGAGACAACAATGCCAGGAAAGTAATACAAGAAATAATGGAGAGTATCGATAGGGAAATACAAACTCTGATAAAGGGCCATACAGACAGGGAAGAGGAAAAGGCGGTAGAAGCAATAAAGGAAAATCCAAAATACTTCTACAGCTATGCGAAAAGGAAAACAAAAACGCGGGCTACTATCGGGGCCCTTAAGGAAAGGGAATAATGACCTAACAGACGATCTAAAAAAAATATCCGAAACATTGAGAGCCCAGTATGAATCGGTCTTCAGTCCTCCAAAAAAGCGACAAAGCGATACCTGACATAGATGCATTCTTCGAAGAGAAATTGCAAGGAGAATGTATAACAGACGTTCATTTTACCCCAGAAGATGTAGCGAGAGCTATAGGACAAATGAAATCACATTCAGCTGTAGGTCCGGACAAATGGAACGCACTATTAATTAAAAACTGTAAAAATGAAATAGCTACACCCTGATACTGGATATGGAGAAGATCCCTAGAAAGTGGGGAAATACCGAGCATCTTGAAAAGAGCAAACATTGTCCCAATATATAAAGGCGGGGATAGATCTCAAGCAAAGAACTATAGACCAGTGTCAATGACGTCCCGCCTCACCAAAATATTTGAAAAAATAGTCAGAGAGAAAATCTATGACTTCTTGGAGACACTGGAACGTTTCAACGAAAATCAGCACGGACTCCGATCGGGAAGATCATACTTATAACAACTTGTAGAGCATTATAACAATATCCTAGATGCACTTGAAGGCAATGAAAACTATGATGTCATATACACGGATTTTGTTAAAGCTTTCGACAAGTGCGATCATGGTATAATAGCACATAAAATGAAACATATGGGAATAACACGCAAAGTGGAAAAATGGATCTATAACTTCCTCAGAGAACGACTACAGGTCGCCAAAATTCAAGGTGTATCATCATCAGAATTAGAAGTACGCAGCTCAGTGCCACAAGTTACAGTGCCGGCCCCATTCCTGTTCATTATCATGCTGACAGACATAGAGAGTGAGTTAACAGCAACAGTATAGTAACATCATTTGCGGACGATACAAATATTAGCATTTTAATCAGCGAGGCAAATGAAGTGGAGGCCTTGCAGAGGGACACAAACAAAATATACAAATGGTCAGAAGACAACAATATGACATGTAACACCGAGAAATTCCAGCTCGTGAGATATGGTAGAAATAAAGAAATTAAACAGACTGCATATTATGCTCCAGATAGACAAGAAATTCAGAGAAGCACGAAAGCGATCGACTTGTGGGTAATAATGACCGATGATGCCAAATTCGAGACACAAAATCAGACAGCAATAAACAAAGCAAAAAGAGTCGCGGGACAGGTACTAAGAACGTTCAAAAGGAGGGATGAGACAGTAATGATTCCCCTTTTGAGAACACTGATCATACCAACACATGAATACTGCTCAGTTTTGACGTCCCCATATAAAAAGGAAGAAATTAATAAACTAGAAGAAACGCAGAGTCATTTCACGGCCAAGATTCATGGCTGCAAAGAACTCAACTACTGGGAAAGACTACGTAAACTAAATCTGTACCCCCTGGAAAGAAGAGAGAAGTATACCATAATGTACATATGGAAAATGATCGAAAAACTGGTACCAAACCTCAAACCAGACCCAATTACCATTCAAACAACGCTGGACAATAGGAAAGGTAGAATATGTAGTGTTCCCAAACTGAAGGCCAGACAAGGGACCTCCTCAACACTGAAGGAAAATAACTGGATTGTCAGGGGCCAAGATTTTTTTACCAGCTTCGTAAGGACCTCAGAAACGTTACAGGGGTGAAAGTTGAAGTCTCCAAGAGAAGACTAGATGCCTGGGTCAAGACGGTACCAGATGAGCCGGGTGTACCTGCCTATGTGCGGTGGAGAGCGCAAGAGAGCAACTCGCTCCTCCACCAAGCCAGACTTAGAGTCGGAGCCACCAGCTTGACCTTCGTGTGAAGAGAGACCGACGCACGAAACCGCAACGAGGTTAACGAGGTGTATATATAAATTGACGATTGGTTAGGTTAAATCGTAATATTTTCGTTAGTTTTAACGTTTTATTTGATTAGGTATACGTGGACAAATTTGGAGAACGCAAACTACACTAAGATAATTTAGGGGAACGTAAACTACATTAGGATAATGTCGGGGAACGTAAACTACACTAGGCACCACAAGGGGACGTAAATTACACTTGTTCCGAAAAATTTCTGATTACAGTAATTATTTTTGCACCATTATTTCTTGTACATCTTGTATCTTCAACAGTAAGATTTAATATGATCCTAAAATCTGGTTTAAAAATTATATTAAAAATAATACAGTAATGTCTAAGTTAAATGGAGCTACAAACATACGTTTTCACCTTGGTAGAACACTATGTATATATATATATATATATATATATATATATATATATATATATATATATATATATATATACACGGAAGCATCACCTTTATATGAAAATGAAAAAGTTTATTGGCTCCCCATGCTCCATATGACAAATATTAATAATAATAATTGGGGATATGGTAGAATCTTTAATGCATGGTGAAAGGTGAAAAATAAATAAGTTACCCCTAAATTAAAAGCTAGTTTAACAATTAAATTAATGTTTTTATGATATAATTTAAAGATAAATTTGGATATATTAATACAAAACTTGTTTCAAATAATTCTTCTTTAATGCAGGGTAAAAGGAGAAAAATAGAAAAGTTTCTAGAATTCCAGATTAAGTCAAAAGATTTGTTTTTGCTTTAAATTTGGTTTACCGTGTTTCAGTTTTTGTTTTAAAGAACAGACAGGATTCCGATACATCACAACCCTGGCCCTTCTGACGGTTTTCTGATAATTAGCTTTGCCTATTATATGTGCCGTTTTTCGAGACCTTACCTGTCTAATGGGTGGTGGTGCTCTCAGTGGTTGTGAGGTATGGCATGTATTTTGTTAAGATTGGGCTGTGTATGAAGAGTTTGTGAGGTATTCTAAGGGTTCGCATCTTTTTTGTTATACTAGAACTGCATTAATTCTCCTTTACGTGTGTACGTTATGTGATTGTGTCTTGTTGAGATGGGCTATGTGTGAAAGGAATTGTGAGGTATTCTAAGGGTTCGCCTGTATTTTTTGGGAAAGAACTGGGTTAATTCGTCATATGCGTGTGTGTTTTTGAGGCAAAGCGATGCTAATTCTCCTTTATATGTACGTACAAGTAAATAACTGTGTATGCCCTATACGACTGGCTGTGAGGCGTTTACGTTTGGCTGCCTTCTAAGCCAGATTGTCTGTGATACTGAAGACACCATTATGCGATGCGCCATGGCTACGAATGGATGGGTCTTCTCTCCTCTTTATTGTGTTTTATTTTAGGCTATCCATCTTTGGGGTCTAGCATCGGCCCTCCGCTACATATATACACAATTCATATATATATATATATATATATTGTTACCAATTTATAATGATGTATTTAATATAGCCATGTTTGGTGCATAAATCAGTACTATAAGGAATGATGGTAATTACCGTTATTTGATAATAGTTATAAATGATTGTTATGAATAAATGCTTTGGCCGAGGTCACCAGATCTTTCAGATCAAAGAATGTTACTAATTAAGTTATTAATTAGGTTTGATTAATAGGAGTTTTCTTCCTTTATTACACAAAATAAATTTATTTATAAATACGACTGAATTGCTGATTGTTTACATTTGGAAATAATGTGTACATTTGAAATAATGCATTCAATATACAGTATAATGGTTTGACAATTAATCACGCACGAGGTAATGAATAGTCTTTATATAAAGTTAGGTGAATGACACAAAAAGCCGAAGTGGGGCTTGCACAAATGATGTTTACATGATGATGGTCTACGTGTCGCTAAGGTTGGATTTCGCAGAGCGAAGACGCTGCGATGCCGCGCCCACGACTTGAGGTCTTTCCCGCGCTGTGACGTCATCTTGATTATGTTTGGTTTCATGAGTTATATCGCTAATTGTTGAGGATATATTGCATAGGTTTTTTGCAAAAGCCTCTGCCGACTTCAGTGATCGGTGAAATTGCGCATTTCATGAAAAGCGCAATATTTTGCGTTTTTCATGGAATGAGCAGGGCGTTTGCCAATTTCATGAAATAAGCAAAAGTAATGCATTTTTCATGAAATACGCAATTTTGGTGTGCGTTTTTCATGAAATCGGCAAAGGATGAAATAACAGTTACGTGACCAATTTCAGTTTGTGTTTTTCATGAAATCGGCAAAGAATGAAATAACAGAACAAAGTTTATTTCATACAGAAAAAAAAGTGTTGTTCTTAAGCTAATCTGATGCAATTTTAGTTATGACGAGGGTGGCATGAACTGTTACACAGGTTTCCAGCTTTTAGGAAGGAACACCTGAATGTTCGGTTAGGTTAATTGAATGCCCGGTTAGGTTAATTGTACGCCCTTGACGATTGGTTAGGTTAAGTCGTGATATTTTCGTTAAAACTAACGAAAATATCGCGACTTAACCTAACCAATCGTCAAGGGCGTAAAGTTGACCTAACCGGGCATTCAATAATTTTACCGTTGGTTTCGACATATATATATATATATATATATATATATATATATATATATATATACACACACAGTGTGTCCGTAAAGTCATGGTGGGATTTTAAATAGCTATATTATTGCAACGAAACATGATAATGAGATGAAACAATGCCAAATTTAAGAACAACTCTCAAAGTTGTATCTTGTAGTTAGTCTAGGCTAAGCTTAACCTTTATCTCGTAGTTAGTCTAGGCTGTCCACATGCCTATGTTGAACATGAGCGTAATATCCCGAAAGTTAATGTGTGGTGTGCTCTAGCACGAGATCGAGTGATTGGCCCATTTTTCTTCGCGGAACCCACTGTGACGTCACACAACTACCTCGCTATGTTGGAACATTTTGCAGTACCCCAATTTATTGACAATAATGTCATCTTTCAGCAAGATGGTGCTCCTCCGCACTATGCCAACGTTGTTCGAGAATTCCTTAATTAATGAAAAATTTCCACAGAGATGGATAGGAAGAGGAGGATGGAAGCCATGGCCTCCACGCTCTCCGGACCTGACACCTTTGGACTTTTATTTGTGGGGTTACGTCAAGCAAAGCGTGTACAGTGTACCCATTAGGGATATTCATCACTTGCACGAGCGAATCACGGAAGCTATCACATCCGTCACTCCTGATGTTCTTGGGCGTGTGTGGCTGGAATTGAATCACCGCCTAGATGTCTGCAGGGCTACCAGAGGAGCCCATATCGAACTGCGTTAAATAAAGTTATTCTTTTAGAGTTGTTCTTCAATTTGCCTTTTTTTCATCTCATTATCATGTTTCGTTGCAATAATATAGCTATTTAAAATCCCACCATGACTTTACGGACACACTGTATATATATATATATATATATATATATATATATATATATATATATATATATATATATATATATATATATGTATATAAATATATATATATATATATATATATATATGTTAACGCGTGATCGGTGAAATTGGGCATTTCATAAAAAACGCAATATTTGGCGTTTTTCATGAAATGTGCAGTGTATAAAACAAACTTTGTTCTGGTTTGCTGTAAAAATGCATCTTATTAGCTCATTCTTTGCCGATTTCACGAAAACGCAAACTGAATATATATATTCGGGGGTTGGGGTTATCATCATGTTGCATGCAATGCTACACTGTTGCATTGCAATTACACTCGGCCTTTTTGGGAGCATACTACTGACGACATTTCATAATTAAATTTGAAGCCTTATTGGCTGTTTGTTCAGTTTGATTTCTTTCAATCATAGTTCCTTTCCGAGTATGAAAGTCTTTATCACACACACACACACACACACACACACACACACGTTTGGTTACCTTAAAAACCGTAACATTTTCACACATTTTCACCTTCAGTTCAACCTAACGTAAATTTACTAACTTTTACTAGTCTAACCTTATTATATCCCCTTTTACATGATAAAAGATAGTATTTATAAAGAAAACCACCGCGACACTGATAATATCGTGATACACACGTTTGTGTCGCGATGTATGTACCCACCTTTGGGGTCTAATCCCTGCCCTCCGTAGAAAACAAAAACCTACACACACCCACGTCTCAGTGTCCTCGGTTGGACGAAGCATACTTTTTGTTCAATCACAATAGATAATTATTTATGTTGTGGGCAAATATGACATATATAGTTCTTCATTACAGTTTTCAACAAATTAATTTATTATCAGAATGAATCAGTATTGGAATTTTGTTCAATTTGAAATTTTCGCGCTTTCAAAATAAAGAAAATGAAATTTGCCTTCAACATAAATTCATTTGAAAATATTGGATTCACAAAATCTTGTTTCTGTTGTCGATGAATTGATATGAAGAATATTTACAGTTGGTTCCAAAACGAACCATTCATGCAACAGATTCATTTATTTTATCTTAAAAAAACATGACGTGTATAACAATCAAAATTTGTTCTTTGATATTTCTTCATATTCACGTAATGAATACTGTAGGTCAAGGGAACGCTAGTATCATCCTTAAAGGCATCTACACCATTTTTATACCTTTCTCTATGCCATCATAGGTGATACGATGGCGAGGGGTTGTTAAATCATTTAGTTAAAAGGTTTTAATTAATATACGCAGATGATAATTAATAACGGACAAACTTTTGTGTTGACAAAACAAAATATACATTTTTCACTATATAAAAGTCATAAAGTGGAGAATGTAGCAGATCTTAAAGTAAAGTATCACATACACTGAACAAGTATCATACATACAGGATATTTCATAACATGTGGGAAGCACTTTCAGGATGGATTCTGAGCTTGAAAACAATGAAAAAAGTTTATGTTTCCGAGTTACAGCACGTTTTGTGTTCCAGCAATTCTTTCCGTAAACTGTTTACAAACACTGCTTGCCGACAATGTTTGTGAATGTGTACGAGACTTATTTCATGTATGGCCTTGCCGATTATAATGTTTCATACACTCTATGACATGTTTCAATGAGTGTAAAGCCATCAGTCATTCAGAGGTACATCGCGGTGTTTCCTTGTTCGTATTCGTAACTTCTTACTGTGAATAAGTGCAGTCCAGTGAAAAAAAAAGCCTTAAAAGTTTTTGTGCTATTCAGTGATAGTGTGCATTTGAAGTGAGAATGGAGGCTTATTCAAACAGAGAAATGGCAGATATGCATCTCATGTATGGACTTGCCGAGTGTAATGCGGCCGCAACAAGACGTCTGTATGCGGAAAGGTTTCCGAATCGCCGTCTGCCAGATAAGAAGACCTTTCAGAGAATAGACGAGCGTCTTGGTGATATAGGATCATTCAACAAGCGAGTTTCAGATAGTGGTAGACCAATCAGCGCCAGAACTGTTGAGTTGGAGGAGCGGGTGGTCCTGAATCGCGTGGAGGAACATCCTGGTGTCAGCACCCGAAGGACAGCAGCAGCAGAGGGTGTAAGATACACAACTGTGTGGAGAATTTTACGGGAACAACAGCTTTACCCATATCACATTCAGAGAGTAAAAGGCCTTACTGAAGCTGATTTCCCACCACGAGAGGCTTTTTATGCTTGGTTCCTTCAACAGTTTGCTCGCGATCCTCTTTTTCTATCCTCCGTGTTGTTTTCCGTTGAGGCTGCCTTCACAAGAAATGGCGTGATGTATATTCAAAACCTTTAGCAAATACTCTAATTCTCTCAGTAAATGTGGTGAACAAGAAACAATATCGTAACTTATGTTTTATAGTGCTGAGGATAATAAGAAATTTTAAATATTGTAATGAATATTACAATATTACGAGTAACGTTAAACACAAACTTATTGAACCCTAATTTCAGTTTACTTCAACTTTTGTAAAAATTTAATTCACATAGAAAAGAAAGAGCACTGTAAATACCTCGTAACGTCGTAGCAGTTCCATGCGTTGGATTCTCTTCACACGAAGACCAAGCTGGTGGCCTCGCCTCTAGGCTTGGCTTGGTGAAGGAGCGAGTTGCTCTCTTGAGCTCTCCAACGCACATAGCCAGGTACACCCAACTCATCTGGTACCATCTTGAGCCAGGCATCTAGTCTTCTTTTGAAGACTTCAACTTTGACCCCTTTCACGTTTCTGAGGTCCTTTGGAAGCTGGTTGAAAATTCTTGGACCCCTGACAACCAAGCTGTTTCCCTTCACTGTTGAGGAGGTCCCTTGTCGGGCCTTTAATTTGGGAACACTACACATTCTGCCTTTCCTATTTTCCATTGTTGTTTGGATGGTAATTGGGTTTAGTTTGAGGCGTGGTACCAGTTTTTAGATCATTTTCCATGTATGGTGTACCTCTCTCTTCTTCTTTTCAGGGAGTACAGATTTAGTTCACGTAGTCTTTCCCAGTAGTTGAGTTCTTTGCAGCCATCGATCTTGACTGCAAAAATGTCTCTGAATATCTTCTAGTTTATTAATTTCTTCCTATTTATATGAGGACGTCAAGACTGAGCACTATTCAAGTTTTGATATGATGAACAGGGGAATCATTACTGTCTTGTCCCTTCTTTAAAAGGTTTTTATTACTTGTCCCGCGACTCGTTTTGCTTTATTTATCGCTATCTGATTTTGTGTTTCGAATTTCGCATCATCGGTCATTATAACCCCCCCCCCCCCACATCTATCGCTTTCATGTTCTTCTGAATTCCCTGTCTGTCCGGGGCATAATATGCTGTCTGTTTAAGTTTCTCATTTCTACCATATCCCAAGAGCTGGACTTTCTCGGTGTTAAATGTCATATTGTTTTCTTCTGACCATTTGTATATTTTGTTTGTTCTTCTGCAAAACCTTCACCTCTTTTTCATCGTTGATTTTTCTGCTGGTCCTTGTATCATCTGCCAAGGATGATACTATACTGTTGCTGTTTAATTCATTGTCTATCTGTTAGCATGATATTGAAAAAGAGTGGGCCCAGTACTGTTTCTTGTGGTACTGAGCTGCGTACTTCCGATCCTGATGATGATATACCTTAAATTTTAACGCCCTATACACATTCTTTGAGGAAGTTGTACGAGGGGCGGTCAGAAAATAAGTTCACACGGTGTATAATTTCGTAACAAAGGATCTACATTGATTATGTTTGTATCAGGTGAATTCGTTAATCATTGTTGGCAACACTGCATGTCGATTCGGCTGCCATCTACCGTACATTGGTTATACGAGTCAGTTGAACATGGGTTTCGACGCCATAAATCTTGTTTAACTAATTTGTTAGAGTTTTATAACGAAATAGTGCGCGAATACGATAGGCAATAGAGTGGCTGACGTTATTTATTTCACTTAAAAAAAGCGTTCGATACAGTTCCGCATAGAAGATTAATTGCGAAAGGTTAAAGCGTACGGTATACGCGGTCAGGTGGCTAACTGGTTAGAGGAATGGCTTCGTGCCAAGAAACAGAGGGTCTTTGTTAATGGTAGGGAATCGGGGTGGCTGGATGTAGGTAGCGGTGTGTCACAGGGGTCAGTGTTAGGCCCATTGGTATTTGCAATTTACATTAACGACATAGATGTAGGCTTCACCAGTAACGTGTCAAAATTCGTGGACGATACTAAAATAGGCGGTAAAGTTCTAAAAGTGGACGACAGAAATAGGCTCTAAGACGGTGTAAATAGGATTATGGACTGGACGGATAAGTGGCAGATGTAATTTAACGTAGACAAATGTAAAGTTTTGCATATTGGTTCTCGTAACAATAATTACACGTACACGATGGATGATAGACAGTTTGCGAGCGTTGACGAGGAAGTGGATTTAGGCGTGCGCGTATCTAAGGATTTAAAAGTTAAGAACCAGTGCCTGGAGTCTTGCGCAAAAGCTAATAGGATGTTATGCTTCATAGCGCGTAATTTCAAATTTAAATCGAAGAATATTATATTGCCCCTTTACAAGTCCCTAGTCAGGCCTTACTTAGAATATGTCGTTCAGTTTTGGTGCCCGTATTTGCGTGAGGATATTGATAGGTTGGAAAGGGTTCAGCGACGCGCCACGAAACTAATTCCGTGATTACGAAACAAGTCTTACGAATATAGGATTAAAGAGTTAAACTTGTATTCACTCGAAACTAGGAGATTACGAAGGTAGCTTATTGAAGTTTTCAAAATCGTTAATAAAATTGATAACGTAAATTTTGACAAACTGTTCACTTTCGATAATAGGAATACTCGTAATAACGTATTTAAATTATGTGGTAGACGTTTCATGGAGCAAGTGTAGTTTACGTCCCCCTGACGCAAAAGGGGACAGAAACTGCACTAAGTCAAAGTTGGGGAACGTAACCTACACTAGGATCTTTAGGAGACATTTTTTAAATGAATCCATCAAATAAAACGTTAAAACTAACGAAAATATTACGACTTAACCTAACCAATCGTCAATTTATATATATATGTAAAAAAAAACAATGAATAATTCCTATACTCATATATTCTTATATTCATTCATATAATGCTTATATTCATTCATATAATTCTTATATTCATTCGTATAATTCTTAGATTCGTTCCTTCATTCATTCATACAATTCTTAGATTCATTCGTATAATTCTTAGATTTATTTATATAATTCGTATATTTATATAATTCGTATATTTATATAATCCTTATATTCTTATATATTTATATTCATATAATACTTATATTCATATGTATGGAGGTTCATATATTCATTTTTACATAAAGACCAAACTCGCATAACGCAAGTTTGGATAAAATTTTGATTTGCTTTCTATTTTTGCCAAATAATTGGTGAATTGTTTCTTTTGGACTTACTTAATAATTTTTTTAGATTTAGCTTCATAATGAAACCTGATTAAATTTTGCAATGTTCATTTTTTGTATACATTCTCTCTTCGTTATAAAAGATGAAGCCATGTCTTGCCTAAACGTTTAATTGTGAATCTTAAGCCTTTAAATTTTGCTCATATGCATGTTTTAGTGTAAAAATGCATAGTTCAATTTCCATTTTTAGTTAACTCGGCAGATCATGAAAACATCAGATCTGTCAATATGTGGTTTAAGATAAAAATATGGCTTCATCTTCAAATATCTTGTTTATCTGTTTTGACGTTGCCACAGCTAAAAAATGTACCTTATCTTCAAATATTGTGCAAAAATAATGTAGCCTATAGAGAATAGAAACTAAACAGGTCAACATTAAATAATAATGATGCCCACAAAATTTGGGTATATAAACCCATGTAAATTTTCAAATTCTCATTCTGGTTATTCTGACGATTCTGATTAGACTGATCTAACTTAGAGGCTAAGCATTACTTGTAACATATTAGCAGTAAATTACCGGAAGAAAAAGTCTTTATCTTCTCCTTCGAGCATTGCTCTCTTCAGAGAACTTAGTCTTAAATAGAGAAAAATAATTTCCCGATCCGTTACAAGAAGAATCGGGGAACTTCAGAGAATTTAATCAGCTTCACAAGATACTCCGATCCACTACAAGAAGAAATCGGATAGTAGTATAGAAGAAAACTACTGCGATTCCCTATACGGTACCAGCTACTCCAGAGTAACAAATCCGTTGCTGCCACCTAACCAGATCCCCCGTCAACTTCGAACCAACTAAGGCCATAGACGAAGAGGTTAACTTATATATATATAATACACACAGACCGTGCATGGAACAAGGAACTCTTCTAGGATAATCAAATCCACTATAGTCCGAATAAGTAATGGTAAATGACAAATACCATAGTTTTTCTTTTTCATGATGCTAGCCCGACGTGGGCAACGGGTGACCCGTTGCCCACGTCGTGCTAGCATCAAAAGAAAAACTATGGTATTTGTCATTTACCATTACTTATTCGGACTAGAGTGGATTTGATTATCCTAGAAGAGTTCCTTGTTCCATGCACAGTCTGTGTGTATCATAAAAAACCTCAGGGGACCAAAATCACGCCTTGAGATTTGAACATCAATAACTTCAAAAATCTGCAGTTCATACTTCCAAAATTTACAAAATTTTACTTCAGTCTATTGGTAAGCCATCATAAAAATTTCAGACCTCCACATAAAATGCTTTTTTCACAGCTGAGGGAAAAATGAGGTATGGTGAAAAAAATGAAAAAAAAATTTATTATTCACATCTTATCAGCAAATATGATCAATATGTCCGCTGTCCTGCTTACAAACTAATCTTAACCTTTTCTTCCACGACATGATACATTTTCTGATTTCTGTTAATGTTATTTCGTCCCAACATTCGAATATTTTTCTCTTTAATTGCATTTCTGTAAACCTTTCTCTTTGGCCTTCATAAATCTTCTCTGCTAGAGTGTTCCATATGCAATGATCCATGGGATTGCAATCAGGTGATTACGGGGGCCAGTCGTTTTTTCCAATGAAGTTGACTACATTCTGATGTAAATAATCCTGTATGAACTTGCTAGTATGAGCTGTAGCACCATCTTGTTGGGGTATGAAATCGTTTCCATAATACAGACGCCGACAATCAGGCAAAAGATTCTCCTCTAAGAGATTTACATAGGTTTCTGAATTAATTTTTTTATTTTCTGAAATGAAATGAATTTTCGTCTTTCCATTCCACGATACACCTGCTAATACCATGGTATTTTTGGAAAACTGACTTGTCTGGTGGTAAAGTCTCGATGGAGGAATGTCTTTCTTACGCTGCCCATAAACAACATCGTTCAGAGAGTTTCGAGCAATCTCGATGGTGAAATCTTTTTCATCTGTAAAAACTATTTTTCTAACATCATTGGACGAAAATCTATCAAGCAATTTTCTACAACGAATTTTTCTTTTAGCTCTTACATTGCTGTCACGACTTGAAACACGGATCCTTTTAAATGCTTTAAGTCCTACCGTTCTCTGCATTCTTTGTATGGAACTTCGACTGATACCTAAATTTCTTGCAATTTTCCTCTGAGAGCAGTGTGACCCAGTTGATCCTCTTGAGATAGGCTCATCATTTCGATCATTGCTATATTGTCTTGAGTGTAAACTGTTTTAGGCTGACCACTTCCACGCTTCCGCGCCGTCGAACCGGTTGCTTTAAGTTTTTTAATTATTCTATTCACAGACGTAACATTACAAGTTATTTCTGGAAATTCCGTCAAAATTCTTGCCCCAGTCCATCTTTTTTCCGAGAAACACTTTTCAATCACCGCTTTTTCACCGATAGTTAGAACCATAATTTGAAGGGTAAGTTTAAAAAACAGTATTTAAGATGGGCGTAGCCTATATCATCTGACGTTTTTCAGAGACTAACAGATTATCCATAGGTTAAGGAAACTACTACAAGTCTCAGAATAATTGCCAGGTACAGCTATACACATTTAGGATTTAGGATATTCATTTTTTTCACCATACCTCATTGTTCCCTCATCTGTGGAAAAAGTATTTTATGTAGAGGTTTGAAATTTTTATGATGGCTCACCAATAGATGGAGGTAAAAGTTTTGTAAATTTTGAAAGTGTGAACTGCATATTTTTGACGTCATTGATGTTCAACTCTCAAGGCGTTTTTTTTCGGCCACCCGATATATATATATATCAGGAGTGGATCCAGACATTTCAGTGAGGGGGGTCCAAAGAAAAAAAAGGGCATTCCCTATATAACAAAAAGGACACAACAGTATATATTTTCTTGAATAATCACTTGGTTCAATGAGCGAGTGCAGTACCAATTTTATTGTTTTATTAGATATCAGTCTTATTCAAATAGACATAATGAAAATCACAATTTCAAATGTCTTGCAAGTTAAATTAATAACTAACAATATTAGATGAAGATGCTACCGTAAGTGATATGGCTGCACCCTCCACAGAGCACGTCTGACCAAACGGACCAGAATATTAATGGCTTATCAGTAAACATACCTACCTGTCTTTTATCTGTAACGGCTGAAAAAAGGGCACCTTAAGATATTGTGGGGGGCCGGACCCCGCCGACCCCCCCCCTAGATCCGCCCATGTGTATATATATATGTATATACTTATATTTATATTGGTAATAAATCGCACCGGCATGAAAAGCCACAGCACAACTCAAAGATTTATTATGAAGCCAGACTTTTACTTATAACCATGACTTTCCTCAAACTCGTTCACAAAGTTTTTTATCTAAAGTTTGTGTTTTATATTAAATCTTTAATTTTCATTCTCTCTTTGTTTGTACCATTATAATGCTCGAGATTTAGATCATGGAGTAATTATTACAGTTAACTCATTTATAATAATAATAATAATTATTATTATTATTATTATAGAGAAGTCTTTAATGTCATACAAATAATAGTAATAATAAAGTGCTTCTTATAACCCTGTTCATGAGAAATAACTAATTCTTTAGATCATTACATCATTTGAAAGTCTTTCGTCGCTGGAGTCTTTTGAAGAACCAAATTTCCAAATTGTCGAGAAATCTTTCTCTGATACAGGGTGTCCCATAAGTCCGGCATCATAGGAGAAATTCATATTTTTCTCTTTCTACAGGCCATAATGTCTGTGAGCAAGGAAGAACGAATCCAGATAATTCTTCTCATAGGAAATCGGAGTCAAAGAGAGGCCGCTGCTGAATTTAACAGACTGCATCCAGACCGCGAGCCAATAACACAGAGTTGAGTTAGCAGACTTGTTGCAAAGTTTAAGGAAACAGGATCCATAGAAGATAAACCACGCAGTGGACCTTCAAGGAGGTCCACTGACACGATGATACAGCGACTGCTATCCTGGCTCATTTTAACAGAAGTCCCAATAAGTCTCTTCGGCGATTGTCCGCCGAGACAGGAGTGTCGAAAAGTAGCATCCATCGCATTCTTCAGACTCACAAATGGCATCCATATAAACTTCAAATCCTACAGAAATTAAGCGAAGATGATCCCGACCGGCGGATGGAATTTTGTGAATGGGCTACGGAACAATATGCTCGGGATGCCAATTTCCCGTCCACCATTCTCTTCAGTGACGAGGCTGTTTTTTATGGAAATGGTGAGGTAAATCGACAGAACACCCGCTACTGGTCTCGAAACAACCCTCACTGGTATACCTCTTCAAAGGAACAAGGTACATCTCAGGTGATGGTATGGTGTGGCATTTGGAAGGATCGCATCATAGGCCCCCTCTTTTTCGATGAACATGTCACTGGAGGCACCTACCTACGTATGCTCAAGGAAGAAGCATTTCCCAGTGTCTTGAACGAAGAAGGAAATTTCCCAACATGGTTCCAGCAAGACGGCGCTCCTGCACATTACAGCACCCAAGTAAGGGAATACCTGTACCAACAATTCCCTGGTCATTGGATAGGACGTCGAGGGCCTGTGGAATGGCCAGCTAGAATCCCGGATCTCACGCCACTAGATTTTTATCTCTGGGGCCACTTGAAAGCGCTGGTATACGCAGAGAAAATTAGGAGGGTTCAACATTTGCGGCAGCGCATTATTGGGGCATGTAACACCATTACTCCTGACATCATTCACCGTGTGCTTGCTGACTGGGTATCACGTCTGAATTTGTGTATTGAAAACAATGGTGGACATATTGAGCACGTTCTGTAAATAAAAGCTTTTGTTTTGCCTTTTTTCATTATTTTTCCTATGATGCCGGACTTATGGGACACCCTGTATATATATATATATATATATATATATATATATATATATATATATATATATGGACTATAGTCTGCCAATAAACCTTTTCATTTTCATATATATTTTTCACGTGTTACCTTCGTGAAATAATTTTCATATATATATATATATACTGTATATATATATATATATATATATATATGGGAATGAACTCAGAATGGTCCCCTGAGTTTTTTATGATACACACAGACCGTGCATGGAACAAGGAACTCTTCTGGGATAATTAAATCTACTATAGTCGGAATAAGTAATGGTAAATGACAAACACCTTAGTTTTTCTTTTTCATGATGCTAGCCGACGTGGGCAACGGGTCATTCGCAAAGAGGTCCCATAAATATAGCTTCCCTCACCAGCTATCTGCAAAGCAGACAGGATCCAGCTTTGGGACATGGATCTTGGGTTTAAAGCAGCCTAGCCCTGCTACATTTAGAACCTCAATATAAGCAAAAGACTCGCTGCCTTCACGTCAGATTGAATACATCAAAGAAAAAGGGGTAACTATTATATTTTTAGCCAAAAGCCAAGAAGAGTTCCTTGTTCCATGCACGGTCTGTGTGTATCATATATATATATATATATATATATATATATATATATATATACACACACATATGTATGTGTGTGTGTGTGAGTGTATAAATTGATGACTGATTAGGTCAAGTCTTAATAGTTTCGTTAGTTTTAACGTTTTATTTGATTAGGTATACGCGGACAAAGTTGGGGAACGCAAACTACACTAGGATAATGTAGGGGAATGTAAACTATACTAGGATAATGTAGGGGAACGTAAACTACACTAGGCACTACATGGGGACGTAAACTACACTTGCTCCCGTTTCATTACTAACATCGCTATAAACTTTTATACGTTTAAAGTAATTGATAAATGGAATAATCTTCCCGCGTCCGTCGTGAACTCTACCAGAGTTAATATGTTTAAAAACCTTTTAGAGAGGCATTTTAAAAATATTACCGTCGTTTAAAATAATAAAACAATTAGTAACAGGAGCTCTCGGGGTGATAGTCGGAGTTTGAGTCTGTTGACGAGCGATGCCAGCTTCTGACATGCTAGCTTGTGATATACCAGTGTTAAATTTATGTTATTAAAAAAAAAAAATTAGACGAACACGAACTTAGATGTAGCTCGTAGCGTAAACTAACCCACTTTTTGTTATACTTTTCATACTTTTTTTTGTTCTTTTCTCGTCCTCTCTACTTGCATGTCTGTAGTTTGCATATTATGAGTGTTTTTTTGAGTTAAGACTGTGTTTGCATGGTTTGTAAGCGTTCTTATTTTACTTCTTTTCATTTTTCACCCCCTTCTTATTCTCTTCGACTATTTTTCCGACTTGCTTGTCGGCAGTGGCCGGCGGATGATGATGGTGAGCCTCTCTCTTTTTCTGAATGAATGTTAACTCACGAATGATAGGTTTTGCTACTTACTTAACCCCCTTATTCTTTTCTTTAACTCCCTACTCTCTTCTTTCTCTCGGGCTAACCTTAGAGTGGATCTTAGGGTCTTTGTTAGCCTTAGTTTCTGTAGATCTGTAGAACATATGCATCTAATCGATTTTTAAACATATTTATAGACGTGCTGCTAATTATTTCTACCGGCAAACTATTCCAGCTATTAACTATTCTATGCGTAAAAAAGATTTTGGCAACTGCTCTCTCGAACCTTCTACTAGTCAGCTTACAGTGACTTACGCCCGTTGTTTCTAGTTCTACTATATTGTGCTATTTCGAAAAAGCTCCCTCTATTTACGTTATCGAACCCA
Source organism: Bathynomus jamesi (assembly GCA_023014485.1). Classification (NCBI taxonomy): domain Eukaryota; kingdom Metazoa; phylum Arthropoda; class Malacostraca; order Isopoda; family Cirolanidae; genus Bathynomus; species Bathynomus jamesi. The sequence continues at coordinate 480,846 of JAJOZX010000855.1, read as the reverse complement.
TTCATAATTTTAAAAACCTGAATTAGATCACTCCTAAGCCTCCTAGTCTCGAGTGTAATCAGTTTTAACTCCTTAAGCCTATCCTCGTACGACTTTGACCTAAGTGACTGAATCATCTTAGTTGCTCGTCTTTGAACTCGTTCGATTTTGTCTATATCCTTGCGCATATACGAATTCCAAAATTGGATGGCGTACCCCAAATGGGGTCTAAGTAATGATTTATGAAGAGAAACAATAATATCGTGCGATTTATACTAAAAATTCCTAGCTATAAAACTTAGCACGTTGTTCGCCTTATTGATCGCTTCTGTACTTTGTTTCACTACTTTCAAATCACCAGTGACTATAACTCCTAAATCTTTTTCCTGATATACGCTTGCCAACTCTTTCCATGACATACTATACGCAAAATTACCGTTGCGCGAACCTATATGTAACGTTTTGCACTTATCGACGTTAAATCTCATCTGCCATGTGACCAAATTCCAACCAACTTCCCACTGCCAACTTCATGTCATCCGCAAATTTTGAAGCTGAATTGACAAGCCCGACATCTAAATCGTTAATATATATAAGAAAAAGCAAGGGGCCAATAGAGAACCCTGAGGAACGCCGCTCGCTACAGTAGCCCAAGAAGACTCCGCTCCATCAATGACCACCCTCTGTTTTCTACTTCGCAACCACTCTTCTATCCAATTATTACTACACCCCTGATCCCATGAGCTTTAGTTTTTACAAACGCTTTTTGGAAATCTAAATACACTACATCTACCCAATGACTATCGTAAACTTCAACCACGCTTTGAAAAAATTCTAAAAGATTAACTAAACAAGATTTGTTTCGCCTAAAACCGTGCTGCGTATTTCTAATCAAGTTATGCAGTTCTAAGTGTTCGACTATACGATCCCTAATTACACTGCACAACACAGTTTCTGTCCTTTGCACAAATTCTACTGATTTATATGTGATGCGTTGATTACGAATATGTTATTATTTTTTCTCAAACACCCACCATTTTTCCAGAAAACTATTTAATGTTTTACAAAAATGTTCCAAATTATTTCAAACGCGGTTCGAGGGAAGGTGGAATTCCGGTATGTTGGCTGAATATTGCTGGTTTCTCATTAGGGAAACTCCCGAGAGTATGAACAAGCGAAAACCATCAGCAAAAATATTTTAATTGTTGCTCTGATCTTGTAATAATTATGCTGAGGTATTCAATATATTCTAATCTGTATATAAGACTTTTATTACACATCCTTTCAAAACGGTGGGTGATATAAATATTCTGACATCATATTTGACCTCAGCGCATCCAAATTTATAAAAATCACTTCGTTTCGTTTAAAGGACAGAAAAAGTTTGCAATTTTGTCGTGCAGTGTTTCGATTCCAGTAGCTTACCTACAACAGACGTTAAACTGATTGGCCTATAATTTCCCCTCACCTTTATTGCCTTTCTTAAAAATATGCGTTATATTTGCTAACTTGAAATTATCTGGTATGCACCCCTCAGAAATAGACGAATTACAAATCTTTGTTAACGGCACAACAATGCCTTCCTTTAATTCTTTTAGTTGGATAGAATATATAGAATCAAGCCCCGGTCATTTAAGCATTTTCAGTTTGCAAATATAGTGCAGTACGACCCTTACACTCACCACAATATTATCCAAAGTATTACCACTAGCGAAAGGTATTATGTCTATGACCGTAGGGGAATTCGTTACATCTTCTATTGTATAAAAGATATACAAAATATATATTTAGTGCATATTACAAAATATAGACTTGTATAGGTTAAGAACAAACCATAAGTAAAGCAACCAGTCACTAACTACAAAAAAAAGGACTGAATTACGAGGGCCACTCAGTATATTTTGCCCCACCTTTTTATTTTCTTTCCAAGTTTCCTTGTAAGTTCCAGAAATTTTGTACGCAAGTATTTACATACCTTTTTTACAAGTTTTTATTTTTCCACATAGTCGCCATCCTTTTCTACGGTTTTCCTCCACCTCGAAACAAGGGAGGGTCTTTATCCCTTGCTGGTTAAAGTCCGCTGGGTACCGATGGAACCACCTCTTAACCTCTTCAACAACCTCATCGTCATTCTGAAACTTTCTTCCACGAATAGCATCCTTCATTAACCCAAACAAATGGAAGTCTGAAGGTGCCAGATCCGGGCTGTATCGAGGGTGGAGTAACACAGTCAAGCACATTTTTGTGATGACCTCTCTTGTTTGCAAACTGTTGTGTGGTGTTGCGTTATCGTGCAAAAGAAGGACGTCTTCCAGTTTTCTCTCCGGTCGAACTCCGGTCTCTGTAGGGTAGCAATATATGCAGTGATGGGCAGTATCTAGATACACGTATCGCCGATACGTATCGATCGATACTTTTGTATCGGCATCGGTATCGCTTTAGCTACTTGACAAAAGTATCGATTTATCGGTATCGCTAAGGTCAATTTTCTTAAATGTATCGAAAAAAATCGATACTTCGATACATCGATACATTAATAAGAATTTTTAAATATTTAAATAGATGTTATGATATGACACCACTGAGTTATATTTATGACTATACATAAATAATAATATTATTAAATATTTATTTATTGACAGTACTATACTGGTCACGTCGCACAGTACGGCGCAACGTTTAAACACGTTTGTACTTGTGTTATTGAGATTAATTAACCATAATATAGAAACGCTCATAATATAGAAACGCTCTTCTGTTATGAGTCTGCTTCCACTAATGTCTCTGCAACCCAAGATTCCACTGAGATGGAAGTTTTACAGTATCTGGGTGACGGAAGTCATTCTCTCCAATCTCTGAGGCAGTACCCAGGAATTCTACGGGTCTTCCTGAAGTATAACACACCACTACCATCCTCTGCTCCTGTAGAACGGTTGTTTAGTTTGGCTGGTCACATTCACGCTCCAAAAAGGAATAGACTGTCTGACCAGATGTTTAGCCAGCTGGTATTTTTGAAGGGTAATAGTAATTACTTTTAATTGTTAGTGTAATATTTTCAGTCATTTATGTATCCTACAAAATTAAAACATACTTTCATTAAATAAAGCAATTGTTTTTATTTACATCTATAAAACCCATTAAAATGTCGTTGATTTTACTTACAGTGCTTACAAATTACTAGTATAAACAATAATATCTAATACCTACATATTAAATGAATAATTATAAAAATGTACCGGCGATACATGTATCGGTATCGGTATCGACTAAGACATCTAGAAAGTATCGGCGTATCGGTATCGCCTAAGACGTTCTTCATGTATCGATGTATCGGTATCGCTTTAGCGATTTTCATGTATCGATGCCCATCACTGAATACATGCCTGTGAGTTGATTACACTGGTATGCATCAATTTTGCTGGCAAGGGTTTTGTAAGTGATTCTTATAGAGTGTTTTCTGCTGATTTCGAATCTGCAATCCGTTTCTCTCAATCAGCTCAGGTTATCCGGCTATGGCCTCATAAGTAAAATAGAATTTTTCGTGATTTTGTCAAAGCGGAATTGGAACAGTAACATCTATCATCACTTGTTTCACTTGTATAATATCTTTTTTTACTTTTCAGGCATATAGATAAAATATTTCATAATGAATAGAGCGTGTAAAAATGATCCCAATAGATTCTGCTACATATGTGGGACGGTTACCATGCCAAATAACCAGTCCCAAATCACTAAATTTGTGAAGACAATGTATAGAGCATACTTTGGAATTAAGCTAGGGGACCAGGACAAAAATTTCGCCCCTCATATGTGCTGCAAGACGTGCATTGAAAATTTGAGAAGATGGAGCAAAGGCAGAGCGAAATCTTTGCCTTTTGGAATTCCCGTGATTTGGAGAGAAGGAAAGGATCACGTGACAGATTGCTATTTCTGCATGACAAACCTCCAAGGTGGGCTTATAAATTTATTTTTCTTAAATATTTTGAAATCCTCGTATGAAACTTGACATAATATTCACCATAATGTAATATTCACCATATATAGCATAATATTCACCATAATGGTAATCATACATTTACATATACATATTGTTATAGAAAATACATTTACACATACATATGTTATACAAGTTACATTTACATATACAATGATTGTATATTTTCTTTCTTTTTCATTCATATTGTCCCCGAAGGGACAATATGAATGAAAAAGAAAGAAAATATACCGACTCCATCGACCTATTTCATATCTTACAGACCGCAGCCTTCCCTCACGAGCCGCCACTGTCTGAATGCTTCTTCTATTTCATATGCAAGTTTTATATCCATGTTTCTGTGTTTCTATTTTCAGGAGTTAAAAAGAAGAATAAACACATTGTTGTATACCCTGACATTCCTTCTGCTATGAGACCTGTACCCCATGGTCCTGGAATTCCAATACCCGACCCACCTCAAACCCTGGACTTCGATGATTCTGATGATGAATCAATGACCAATGCCAATGACCAGTCCCAGTCGTATATACCTCAAAATACCGCTTCAAATGAGCCGAGGCCTCTCAACCAGGCCAAACTTAATGATCTTACCAGGGATTTAGGACTTTCCAAATTAGCTGCCGAGATCTTGGGCTCACGACTTCGAGAGGACAACTTGCTGGCTCCGGGAACAGCATTCTCCTGGTATAGGAAACGAGAGGAAGAATTCCGCAAGTTTTTTGCAGTGCACGAAAATACCTCTTCCTTAGTGTACTGCTGCAATGTTGAGGGGCTAATCGAATCCTTGGGCCTGCCATATAACGCATCAGAATGGAGGCTATTTATAGACTCGTCTAAACGAAGTTTGAAAGCAGTACTTCTCAACATTGGGAATAGGGTTGCATCAGTCCCTGTAGCACATTCCGTACAACTTATTGAGAGCTACGATAACATGAAAATTTTACTGGATGCTGTCGTATACGACCAACATAACTGGAGGATCTGTGGAGATTTGAAGGTAATACTAATATCATAAGTAAACTATTGCTTTTGACTATGTTGTTTTTCCAAAGGTTATTTGAGAGCGTATAAGAACACTTAACTTCCCCACAAAATTGATACAGTCCAATGCATAGATTTTTTTTATCTGATAGAACAAATTCTCTAAATTCTTTAAATATTTTCATTTTTTTTCAGATTGTGGCATTTGTATTGGGAATGCAAGGGGGATACACGAAATACCCATGTTTCCTCTGCAAATGGGATAGCCGAGCGGATGAGAAGCACTATGCACAGCGTGAATGGGCATCCAGAGAGAATTTTGAACCTGGGTCGCATAATGTCGTTTCAGTGCCCCTTGTACCACCAACAAAAATTTTGCTCCCACCACTTCATATTAAGCTGGGCTTGATAAAAAATTTCATCAAATCAATGAATAAGGAGGGTTCAGCATTCCGATATCTCAAGAGTAAATTTCCTCATATATCTGATGCTAAACTAAATGCTGGGGTTTTTCATGGTCCTCAAATTCGAACTTTGATCAAGGATACTCAGTTCGAAAACGCAATGACTTCAACTGAGAAGAATGCCTGGCAGGCATTCAAATCAGTTGTCACTGATTTTCTTGGCAAGCGTAGAAGTCCAGAATACGAGTCCGTTGTCGAAAACTTGATGGAAGCTTTCAAAGCTCATGGGTCGCATGTCCATAAAAATGCACTTTTTGTGGTCCCAGTTGGACTATTTTCCTGAAAATTGCGGGGATTATAGTGAGGAACAGGGTGAACGATTTCACCAAGATATCAAAATAATGGAAGAGAGGTACCAGGGAAACTGGGATATAAATATGCTGGCGGACTATTGCTGGTGTTTGAAGCGAGACGTGCCCGAAGAAAAACATAGACGGAAAGCCAAAAAAATTTCATTCCTTCATCAATAAACTTTTTTCCATATTCATTGTATGAATAAAAGTATTTATTCCACACAATGTTTTCATTTTTCACGAGTGTTCTTATAATATTACTCGTATCTACAGTGTTTAAGCTAAAAAAATCAATAAATTTGGGGATAAAATTGGACTTATAATAAATGGCCAATAGAGAAAAAATCTGACCTGATTGAGGAAAACCAATGTCATTTTCGAATTCAGCATGGTCGAATTATATAATATGAGTTGAAAAAACCCTCACAGCAGACAAAAGAATTTCATATGCATACCAGTGTTATTTGTCGTTTCTTCATAATATCCACTAGAATCACCCTCACTCCTTTCATGTCCGAGAAGATGGTGGCCATAACCTTTCCTGCTGAGGGAGCCATTTTGAACTTTTTCTTGCGTGGGGAGTCTGCATGATGCCACGCCATGACGATCGACGAAAACAGTCGAAGGTTTGGAAGTAGGTGAGAGTTTGGGATGTAGTGATCACCAAATTATTAGGTTTAAGCTATTGATAGAAAACAGTAAGGATATTAACGTAATAGAAGTCCCAGGTTTTCGTTGGGCTAATTTTGATAGTTATGCGGACAGGATGAGAGTAGTGGATGAGAGTAGTGGACTGGGATAATTTATTTATGCGAAATGACGCAAATTTTCATTGGGAGGAGTTTAAAGAAAGTTTTATGAATATCGAAAGGGAGTTTATTCCTCGTAGGCCCAAGCGCGCTAGAAATCATGGTAGGCCCAAGTTGGTGGACTAGGGAAATAGGCGAGTTCATAAACGAGCGTAACAGAGCGTATAGATTAATAAGCGCAATGGCACGGTAGCTAACTTTAATAGATATATCGAGCTTAGACGTCAAGTTAAAAGATCTGTTAGGAATGCTAACCGTAATTTAGAGACACTTATAGCTGCGGATAGTAAACATAATCCAAAAAAGTTTTTTGACTACGTGAATAATCGTAAACCGATAAAAGATAACATAAGCCCTCTAGTGGACGTTGACGGCGCTTTGGCTTGCGACGCTCAGGCGATGGCGGGTATTTTTAACAACTTTTTTGCGACAGTTTTTACCGCAGAAGACGTAAATAATGTCCGCGACGTGGACGATATCGTTCCATTTAGTAGCGAGACTATTTTGAGTGAAATAACTGTTTACGAGGGTGAGATTGCGCATTATATCGAGACGCTAAAAGTGAGCAAGGCTCCAGGCCCTGACGCGCTTTATCCCAGACATTTGAAAGATTTGAAAGACGTTATCATAGGCCCCTTAACAAAAATTTTAATAAGTCATTGGAAGCGGAGATTATTCCTGAAGACTTCAAATTAGCTAACGTTACGCCTATTTTTAAAAAAGGCCACCGCACCGTAGCTAGCAATTATAGGCCTATTAGCTTAACGTCAATTGTCGGTAAACTTTTGGAATCCGTAGTTAGGGATCGTATCGTCGATCACTAAGAAAGTAGCGATTTGATTAATAATAGTCAGCATGGGTTTCGACACCATAAATCTTTAACTAATTTGTTAGAGTTTTATAATGAAACAGTGCGCGAATACGATACGCATAGAGCGGCTGACGTTATTTATTTAGACTTAAGAAAGCGTTCAATACAGTTCCGCATAGAAGATTAATTGCGAAGTTTAAAGCGCACGGTATACGCAGTCAGGTAGCTTACTGGTTAGACCGTTAGAGGAATGGCTTCGTGCTAGGAAACAGAGGGTCGTTGTTAATGGTAGTGAATCGGGGTGGTTGGATGTAGGTAGAGATGTGTCACAGGGTTCCGTGTTAGGCCCATTGCTATTCGCAATCTATATTAACGACATAGATGTAGGCTTGACCAGTAACGTGTCAAAATTCGCGGACGATACTAAAATATGCGGTAAATTTCTTAACGTGGACGATAGAAATAGGCTTCAAGACGATGTAAATAGGATTATAGAGTGGACGGATAATTAGCAGATGCAATTTAACGTAGACAAATGTAAAGTTTTGCATATAGGTTCTCGTAACAATAATTACACGTACACGATGGACAATAGACGGTTAGCGAGCGTTGACGAGGAAGTAGATTTAGGCGTACACGTATCTAAGGATTTAAAAGTTAGTAACCAGTGCCTGGAGTCTTGCGCAAAAGCTAATAGGATGTTTGGCTTCATAGCGCGTAATTTCGAATTTAAATCGTAGAATATTATATTGCCCCTTTACAAGTCCCTAGTCAGGACTCATTTAGAATATGCCGTTCAGTTTTGGTGCCCGTATTTGCGTGAGGATATTGATAGGTTGGAAAGGGTTCAGCGACGCGCCACGAAACTAATTCCGTGATTACGCAACAAGTCTTACGAAGATAGGATCAAAGAGATAAACTTGCATTCACTCGAAACTAGGAGATTAAGTGGGGAGCTTATTGAAGTTTTCAAAATCGTTAATAAAATCGATAACGTAAATTTTGACAAACTGTTCACTTTCGATAATAACATTACTCGTAATAAAGGATTTAAGTTGCGTGGCAGACGATTCATTACTAACATCGCTAAAAACTTTTATACGTTTAAAGTAATTGATAAATGGAATAATCTTCCCGCGTCCGTCGTGAACTCTACCAGCGTTAATATGTTTAAAAACCATTTAGATAGGCATTTTAAAAATATTAAAGTTGTTTAAAATAATAAAACAATTAGCAACAGGAGCTCTGAGGGTAGTGGTCAAGGATGAATCTGTTGACGATTAATGCTAGCTTGTGAAATGCCAGCATGTGATATGCCAGCAATAAAATTATTAAAAAAAAAATAACTAACTAACCCACTTTTTGTTATACTCTTCCTACTTTTTTTTTCCTTTTCTTATCCTCTCTTTACTTGCATGGCTGTAGTTTGCATGGTATGACAGTGTTTGAGTTAAGACTGTGTTTGCATGGTTTGTAAGCATTCTTATTTTACTTCTTTTCATCTTTCACCCCTTTCCTATTCTCTTCTACTATTTTTCTGACTTATCGGCAGACCGGCGGATGATGATGGTGAGTCTTTCTTTCTCTCTTTCTGAGAAAAACCCACGAATGATAGGTTTTGCTACTGACTTAACCCCTTATTCTCCTCTTTAACCCCCCTACTCTTTCCTTTCTCTCGGGCTAACCTCAGAGTGGATCTTAGGGTCTTTGTTAGCCTTCGCTTTTGTAGATCTGTAGATAATGAAAAGAACGAAGCTTGTCAGAAGAGTGTCCGCACAAGAGGAGAGGAAGAAACAAGCAATGAAAAATGAGGCACCTCTCGGGAATCGAACGCGGGATCATCCGATTGCCGGTGAGATATGTTAACCATTACACCAAAGGCCTCCTCGATTCAAACCTTTTAATTCTCCCACGTACCTACGAGCGGAACAAATGCCCTTTGAGGGGGCATCTTCTGATGCCGTATATACATACATTTTAACTGCAAACGATCCCCGAGAGGTGCCTCATTTTTTATTGCTTGTTTTCTCCTCTCCTCTTGTGCGGACACTCTTCTAACAAGCGTCGTTCTTTACAATATATATATAATATATATATATATATATATACAAAAAATCAACAGGAAACGAAAGAACAAGCACTATAGAAAAAAGCAAATTCGATATTTAATTTTCACTCCAAAGCTATATATTGGGACGGTATTGCATCCAACGTGGAAGCAATAAACTGGAAAAATCATCTTTAAGGGCAAAACAACGGAAGAGATGCTAATAAACTTGAAGAGAAGACGCTAGAAATTGTGAAAAGACGTGTCCCAAACTTTAATGTTCCGCCAAAAAAAAAAAGAGTGACTGTAAAGTTAAGAAACTGCAAAGACAACATTAGAAAAATATTAAACGATAAACTGTAGAGTATAGATTGCGTCATACAGAGTCTATTTAAGAAACGTACAGAGAAAAAAAGAGATGGCGCGAGAGAAGCAATAAAGGTTAACCGAAAGTACTTCTATAATTTCGTAAAAAGAAAGTCGAAAATTCATGCGACTGTCGGACCTTTGAAGAATGAAAACGATGTTTTAACCCATCATCTAAAAGAAGTATCAGAAATATTAAGAGGTCAGTACGAATTATCTTTCACTATCCCCAAAACTGATAAACTAATATGCGATAGAAATGCGTTCTTTGAAGAAGAATTACAAGGGGAAAGTATAACGGACTTGACTTTACAACAGATGATATTACACCTGCTATAGGGAAACTAAAGACACATTCGGCGGCAGGCCCGGACAAATGGAATGCCACACTGATCAGAAACTGTAAGAATGAAATCGTTAAGCCCCTATATTGCATATGGAGACGATCACTGGACGGGGGAAGAATACCGAACATTCTGAAGAGAGCTTATATTGTTCCGAAATATAAAGGAGATCGATTTGAGGCCAAAAACTATAGGCCAGTGTCGCTTACATCTCATTTCACTGAAATATTTGAAAGAATAGTTAGAGAAAAAATTTATGACTACTTGGAAACTCGGAAAAAATTAAATGATAACCAACATGGATTATGACGAGGAAGATAATGCCTATCACAACTAATGGAACACTATAAGGGGCCATTCAAGTATTACGTAACACTTTTTGAGGAGAATTTTAACACCCTCTCCCCCTTGTAACACGTTGTCATAGTGTGAAGCCCCCTCTTAACTTTAATATGTAACACCTGGTCATACCCCCCCTGACTTTTAATTAGGATGGGGGGGCAGGTTCCTTTAATACGCTTTTCTGCACCTACAGTAGGTCTAATCAATGCCGAAAATTTGTGTTGGTACCAGTTCTACTCTTTTTTTGTGCTCCTTTAAGCAATCACAGACATTTTACGTACATGAATTAGCTACCAGACTGGCAAATGGCAATACACCCTACAATACACAAGCAACGTGTTACTGTACTGATTGAAGCTATTGGATAAAAGGGTCACTGGTTTTAAAGGTATTCTAACCAGTTAACCAGCATGCAAATCATGCCAGAAACGGTCTACATCAACATCCAACAGTGTACAGAAGACTACCATACATAAAGTGCGCCCAATTCGCTTGGCTGCAAGAAGTCAAAGGGAACGAATGTGTGCCATTGCATACATGGACAATCAGCAGCAACTAGAATAGCATCATGAAGATGATATTGAGACAGAGGGGTTGTTTGCATCACCACCTACCTGTGTTGAAGGTGGGACACCTGTAATTTCAGTAACAGCACGTGCCCCTGTGTGGGAGGAAGCATGAACTACAGTGCATGTGTATATGTAAAGTATACATATTATGTATAGACTGTTCAGTATAGTAATATATACTAGTACACATGTGACATGTTTCTGATTAAACTGCATGAGCATATCAAAGAGTTTTATTTCCATTAAAACGGTTGATTATGTTACATAACACTCAGCAATACCCTCCTCCCACCATGATAACAAAGTATAACACATCCCATGACACCCCTCCCCCTCTCGAGTGTTACGTAATAATTGAGTTGCTCCTAACATTATTGATGCACTTGAAATAATGAAAACTATGATGTAATATGTACAGACTTTACCAAAACGTTCGACAAGTGTGATTATGGAATCATGGCACATACTCTGAAATACAGTATATTGGAATAACAGGAAAAGTAGGAAAATAGGCATATAATTTCCTTAATGAACAGCAGCAAGTCGTTACAGTTCAAGGAATATCTTCATCAGAGTCAGAGGAAAAATATTAGCTCCATTACTCTTCATAATCACGCTAACTGAGGAAGATGAAGTTGCCAGTGACAGCACAATAACATCCTTTGCTGATGACACAAAAATCACTAGAAAAATAAGAAACCCAGAGGATATAAAATCTCTACAAACAGACATGAAGAGAATCTACAATTGGTCTGAAGGCAATAATATGAAATTTAATAGTAAGAAATTTCAACTATTAAGTTACAAAAGAAGGGAGGAACTAATATCCATGGAATACTATCCCCCAAATGGACAGGAAATTCAGATAAACTCTTACGCAAAATCCAAAATAAGATAACAGTAAACAGAGCAAAAAGAATAACTAGACAGATACTGAGAACCTTTAAAAGAAGGATAGGAATATAATGAGTTCTCTATTGAAAATGCTGATCATGCCCAAGTTGGAACACTGTTCAGTCTTAACATCCTTGCATAAAAAAAAATTATATTAGTGAACTAGAAGGGATTCAGAAAATCTTCACAATCAAGATCACTGAATGCAAACAACTAAGTTACTGGTAAAGGTTACATAATGAAATTTATATTCAGTGGAAAGAAGAGAGAGGTAAAGTTTAAAAATGGAGAAACAGCCCTTGAGGACAAGGAGCGCAGTGGCCGCCCTTCCACTTCTCGTACGGATGAAAATGTTCAACAGATTCGATTTCTGGTACGAGCAAATGTTTCTCCATTTTTAAACTTTTTGTGCCATTTGTAAACGTTAGCTACACTGAGAGCATCATTTCCAAAAGCCGTTTTAATAATTTCGTTCGTCTCCGAGATTTATACGTACGGCAAAAACACACCCTCCTTTTAAGTGCTCATGGTAGCAGATTTTGCTTCAGACTGCAGACGCCAGAGGGCATGAAGACTCACATATGTAAACGGTTATTTCTTATTTGCATTCATTTGTGCGTAGCAATAAAATTATCGATACTTTTTGATCACTCCTCGTATATATATATATATATATATATATATATATATATATATATATATATATATATATATATATAGGGTGTCCATAAATGTTTACCCTGAAAACAGTATGCTCTCATGTTTTAATGACGAATCTTACATCAGTTTTCTTTTTATAAGTGATCTCGTACACGCATAGAGTTTCTGTGCTGGTATGTTTCGTCTACCGCATTCGCCGCTAGGAGCGCTGTTATTTGGGGATCGGAAAACCCACGTGCCGTAAGGGAGCATATTCGGTGTGGACTAATGCATGACCAGATAATTGGTCCTTTCTTCTTCGCTGAGAACACTGTTTCCGCAACTGTGTACCTGGATATGCTCACCATTTACGCCATCCCCCAGCTGCAGGACATGCAGCCAACTGTCATCTTCCAACAAGATGGGGCACCCCTTCATTGGGCTCATGTTGTTCGTGAAACTCTCGATGCAACATTTCCAAATCGATGGATTGGCAGGGACGGGCCAATCCCATGGCCCCCAAGATCACCAGACATTACCCCGCTGGATTTCTTTCTCTGGGGTCATGTTAAAGATTTGGTTTATGCAACAGTTGTTCCAGATATCAGGACATTGCGAGAACGCATTACGGATGCAATTGCAACAGTTAACCCACAAATGTTGGAAAATGTGTGGCGTGAGTGTGAATACCGTTTAGACATTTTACGTGCCACTAGGGATGCACATGTGGAAGCTTATTAAGTTCATTAACTATGTATCAAAACTTTGTATGTTTATCTACTTATGATTAAAATTGTGTTTGAATACGAGTGTTTATTTAAAAGTTATAGCATGCTTTAATCAGGGTAATAATTTATGGACACGCTGTGTATATATATATATATATATATATATATATATATAAATATATATATATATATATATAATATATATATATATTATATATATATATACATATATATATACACCGTAAATTGCGGCGTACAAGTCGACCTGGCGTATAAGTTGACCTCAAAATTTTCAGCTCAAAATTCTGGTTACTCTGGTATACTCGCCGTATAAGTCGACCCCCAAACAAAAGCTAGTCTAGAATTGGAATGTGGATACAGCCTATAGCGAAAGCGACAATGTTCGTTTGGAGTGGAATAAATGGATGGTTGAGGGAGAAAAGTCATTCACAAAGGGTGGTAATATGCGTGCTCCACCACTGGATGTGTTGTGCGATTTTGTGATAAAGTCTTGGGAAGCTGTTCGTGTAGAAACTTGTAAAATCGTTCAAAAGATGTGGGATTTCAAATGCAATGGATGGGGAAGAAGATGATTTGTTGTGGAGAGACGGTGACGAGGAGGATGACAGCGAAAGCAACGAAGACGAAGTTGGATCTTCCAGTGAATCGGACCCGTATGCAGACCTCGAAGGATATTAAAATGTGTTCATAAATGCTTTCATTGTCAATAAAATATAATTTTGAAGTAAAATTACCGTAATCTTGGAGTTACGGTAAAATTTTAACTGTTTATCTTAGGCCTAAGGTTTTAATTACAGTAATAATGTCATTGTGTGTATAATCAATAAACTGTCATTATGTATCGTTAACTGTCATTACCCCTGTAGTGTCTTGTTTAGATAGGCTTGTTTACCACTCTGTGGTAGAGGTTCACTTTTTATACCCGGCGTATAGGTCGACCCTAAGTTTTGGAGAGATTTTTTCATGCTTAAAAAGTCGACTTATACGCCGCAATTTACGGTATATATATATATCAGAGCTGGCAGGTCGGACCCGGACCCGGACCTGAAAGTGAATTTTAAAACTGACCCAGGCCCAGACCCGACCCGAAAGTGAAGGACCCGCACAGCCGGGTTTTTAGTTTACAAATTTTATGTGTGCGCCTTTAGATTTGGCAACAATTTATTGAATTTTCACTCCACTCTCCAAATGACTGACTGGAAGTGGAGAGTTAACGGTGACGGAGTAATAGCCTAATCCTAATATATTTTATTGTTTGTTAGTGAGTTGTGTACTGTGTACATTGGTTGGTCTCCAGTGCTTCGTTTGCTATTTATATTTGCAATGTCTTTACAAGGTCTTTTTTCGGTGGGGAGTGGTAGCAAAAAAATTAGCCGTACAAATGAATATTTTAAATATAATAATATTGATAAAACATCTACATGCCAAATTGAAAAGTGTGGAAAAATGTATAGTGGCAATCATGTGACAAACCTAAAGCGACACCTAAAATCGTGTCATCCAGATATATATCGTAAAGTTTAGGATCATGATAAAAGCCTATTTAGCACTAGCAGTACTTCGAAAACTCAAATACAAACCAAGGGAATTAATGTAGGCCAAACTAGTGTTAAAAACATTTTTAAACAAATTAAAGTTGGAGTTCACCCGCAACGTCATAAGAAAACTTTAGAAAATGGCTTTATTTCGTGGGTGACAATAGACGGGCGGCCTTTTAGCATTGTAGAAGATATTGGATTTAAAATTTTGGTTCAACCATTTCTATCTGCAATGAATATAAACAAGAACAGAAAAAATCTTGCTACTTTGACTCTCGATAGAGCAATAGCTGAAAAAAAAAAGTTAAAAATACTTCTTAAAAAAAAATGTTTCATTTAAAAGTAGATTGTTGCAGCTGCTTAGATAGAGGATTTTTAGGTATTCAAGCCCAATATGACTGAAAACAAAATTGAAGTGAAAACACTGGCTGTCAAGGAACTTCACTGCTCGCATACAGGTAAAAATTATTTACATTTCACACAAATATATATATATATATGCACTAAAATCACAAAATAACACGTGACCTTATTAATCAGCAAACAACCACAGGGAAAAGGAAACTTTGTGTTTCCTTTTCCCTGTGGTTGTTTGCTGATATATATATATATATATATATATATATATATATATTATATATATATATATCGTACAATATTATAGCATATGTAAAAGAATGTTACTTTAAATCTAAATCAGTAATAAATAATTAATTTCATAGGAGATGTTTTGAAACAAACCATTCAGTCTATGTTAATTAACCAAGTACGACTTGGGATCTGCACAAGTTGTAACCATTGCAACAGACAACGGGTTCAATATGATCAAGTGCTGTTAGAATAAGGGGGCTGAAGAGAGCAATCGTACATCGTACTTTGCCCCTTAGCAATGTATGTATAACTATACCTAGTTACTATTAAATATTAATACAATTAATACACCTACTTTCAAACACTTCCAAAATCGGATTAATTAATATATATGGTTAGGCTACTATCGTATAACCATATAATGTTTTACTATATTTCAGAAAACATGCTAATGAAGCTCCGGTAGCAGTCTTATTACCTATCCTATTCCAGATTATAATTATTACATTTTTAATAAGAGACCCGACCCAGACCCGGGTCATATACTGAAAGACCCAACAGGACCTGAAAGTGAACTTTCGGGTCCGACCCGGACCCGGACCAGGACCTGAAAGTAAATTAGAAAAATGACCCGGACCCAGACCCGGACCCGAAAGTAAATTAGAAAAATGACCCAGACCCGGACCCGACCCGAAAGTGATAGACCCACACAGCCCTGATATATATACATATATATATATATATGTGTATATATGTAAAGAACGACGCTTGTGTAGAAGAGCGTTCCGCACAAGATGAGGAGGAGAACAGGCAAATGAAAAATGAGATACCTCCCAGGAATCGAACCCGGGATCATCCAATTGCCGGTCGGATATGTTAACCACTACACCAAGGACCCCGATTAGTCAATACTCGTAATTCTCTTACATACGAGCGGAATGAAATGCCCTGAGGGGGCACCTTCGCATGCCGTACATATAGAAAACATTTTAACTGCAAACAACACACAGTATCATTAATGTAAACAACGACGCTTGTGTAGAAGAGCGTACCGCACAAGATGAGGAAGGAGAACAAACACATGAAAAATGAGGTACCTCCCAGGAATCGAACCCGGGATCATCCAATTGCCGGTCGGATATATTAACCACTACACCAAGGACCCCAATTATATATATAAGTATTGCATGCGAAGGTGCCCCGTCAGGGCATTTGATTCCGCTCGTATGTAGGAGAATTACGAGTACTGACTAATCGGGGTCCTTGGTGTAGTGATTAACATATCTGACCGGCAATTGGATGATCCTGGGTTCGATTCCTGGGACGTACCTCTTTTTTCATTTGCTTGTTCTCCCTCCTCATCTTGTGCGGAAAGCTCTTCTACACAAGCGTCGTTCTTTACATTAATTGCAGTTAAAATGTATGTGTGTATATATATATATGTATGTATGTATGTATATTTATTTGTATGTATGTATGTATATGTATGTACATATATGTATATATATATATATACATTCAACTGCAAAGAACACGCAGTATAAATAACGTAAAGAACGACGCTTGTATAGGAGATATTCCGCGCAAGACGAGAGAGAGAAAACGGAACAAATGAAAAAATGAAGTAACCACCTGGGAATCGAACCCGGGATCTTCCGATTGCCGGTCAGACGCGATACCATTACACCATGGACTCCACTCTTCCAAACGCCGTAATTCTTCTACATACTCGCAGAAACCAATGCCAATGCAGAAACCAATATATGTATGTACGTATGTATACGTATGTATATATATATATATGTATGTATATATATATATTATATATGTATTTGTTTGTATGTATATGTATGTGTATGTATGTATATGTATGTATGTATATATAGTATTAGGGGGGTCGAAACATAAAAAATCGAGTTTCTCCAATTCCACAGTATGCACGTAGTTGGAAATGATGATCTCAACATCTTGTAAAAAAATGAGTATATCCGACCCCCCTACCCCTTCCATAGCATCCCCCCCCCCATTTTACTCTCTCCACAGATATAAACCCCTAATGTGACAATCATGCATTATATGAAGTCTTATTAAGTAGATTACATTAATTTGGATGGATTATTTAGATAGAGTTTTAGATAGATTGAATAGATTACATAGATTAATTTAGATAGATTAGATGAATTATATAAATTATTGTCACATTTTTTTTGTTTAATTTCAGATTGTTATTTTGAGATTGTTTATGATTGAATGAGTTATGATTTAATTCCGAATGAGTTATATTAAATTCAGATTGAAAGATTCAATTGCTGGAATTTAACAATTAACTTCTTGTTATTAATGCTACTAGGCCTAAATAAGTGAAATCATGGCGACAAGAAGCAAAACGCACAATTCAACATTTGGTCACCTTGCAGAATTTCCACCTTCAATGACTCCTTCATTATTTATTTATTGGTAAGAAAACGAGAAGAACTGATTTCGAAAGGTTCTAGAACAGCAAAAGAATGTTACAGAATTGTCACTAAAGATGTGGAAGCCATTTGGGAGAAGTTTTCCTTTCCACATATAGGATTTGAAGGAATAGCTATAAAAGTTGAACGATTGATAGAATCTGCAGCAAAGCTAAATAAAGTACCATTAAAACAAAGAAACAGCAGTTTTCAGCAGAAGGTGGAGACATTCGATGAAATGTTTGATATTTGCACTTGTACTTGTTACGATAAAAAAAATCAGTCGAACGGATTGCAGATGTGATATTAGAGTTCCAATGATTGAGTGGGAGTCTTTTGTGGGGCAGAAACAAAGAAAAAACCAACTAGGACCAATCGACAGAGTACGACTTCCGCAAGAAAAAGGACTCACGATAGAGTTAAAGGATTAGAAGGAAGAGCCAAGATAAGCCTAGATATGAATGTCGCCTCAACCAGCAAACTGGACCCTTTACATATTATGGAAGATGAGAGCATGGAAATTGGTGATGACAGCGACGATATTGACTTTGTTCCGGATTTTCAGCTGAGAGAAAACCATCAGAACAGAATTATTTATGATAACTTAACAATAACAGCTGATAGATACCGTGTAAGTTACAGAGCTACTGCAGCTATAGTAAATGTAGCTTTGAAGGATATGGAAATATTAGACGAAACCAATATGTTGGATAGGAAAACAGTGGAAAGAGAAAGAATACGTGTGGGTAAAAAGAAGATAATCAAAGTAAAATCAGAGAACACACAGATTGAAGGCATCGGATTTGATGGTAGAAAAGATCAAACTAAGACAAAGAAAGGAATGGAGTACGAAGAACATTATGTAATAGTCAAAGAACCTGGTGATGTTTACATGGCTCATATAGCTCCAGATAACGGAACTGCTTGTTGTATTGCAGATGAAATAATAACATTTATAGTTGATTCTAATAGCAAAGAATCCCTCAAAGCTTTGCTATGCGATGGCACCCCAGTGAACACTGGCAGGATTGGCGGAGTGCTAAAATTTATTGAATTATATCTGGACAGGTCGGTACAATGGCTGATTTGCCTTTTGCATGCAAACGAACTGCCCTTCAGGCAAGTATTTGAAGCAGTTGATGGAAAAACTTCGGGACCAAACACCTTCAAAGGTTCTCTTGGAAATAAACTCCGAGAGGATTTGACCAAACTGGATATAGTTGTTGGTGTTGTTTTTTAGCCGATTAGCCCACCCTGATCGAGCAAGCCGGCGGCACGCAGGTAACCGATCGCCCTCTCCGGAGTGGACCAGAGGTTCAGCGCACTAGTGATGTTGTGTTGTGTTCGTTGTTGTGCTAGAGCGGTACAGTCTGTCATAATGTGTTCAATTGTTTGTGGTGTGTCCTGGCACAGGTGGCAGGTGTCGTCTATGGAGTTGTCTAGTCTGTGTTTATATGTCTGTAAGTTGGGCTGATGTCCACATCGGAATCGTGCTAAGTTAACTCGATCCGATCTGCTCAGGCTGATCTCTGACCTGTTAATGGGTGGCGTCTTCGCACCTAGGACCGCATTCGGACCGAGTCGTGTCAGTGCTTTGTGGGTTAGGTGTGTGTGTGTGTGTGTGTGTGTGTGTGTGTGTGTGTGTGTGTGTCTGTTTTCTGTACTGTGGGGCGTGGTATGGACTGGAGTATTTGGTTATAAAGTCTCTCTGGTGTTACCTTAATGGTGCGAGGCGTTGGTGCATGATTGTACATGTAGTGGCAAGGGTGTTGTGGGTTAGTTATCGCTGCTGCCATGAATTGTGTTCCCCTCATGTCTAAATGTTCCCTAACTTTCAGTATTTTTGTTTCTGTGTGCAGGTGTTCTATTGGTGTTGTTTGAGTGCATCCTGTAATGATACGAAGTGCGTTGTTTTGTATTGTCTGTAAGGTGTTTATATGTGTGTTTGAGATAATGTGTGCCCAGCATGGGCTAGCATAGTCCATAACTGAGCGAATATATTGTTTGTATATGAGTGATGTTGTTTCCTGCTGGTGTCCAAAGTTTGTGCCTGTTAGTACCCTAAGCGTGTTAAGTCTTGACGTATATTTGTTTTTAATGTCCTGAATGTGGTTTGCAAAAGATAATGATGTGGTGTATGTGACCCCAAGTATTTTGGCCCTGTGAGTATGTCGAATGTTGATGTTGTTTAGTGTAAGCTGTGGAATTACCTGGTGTTCTTTTGTGTTGCTTGTAAGCAAGGTGATGGTTGATTTTGTGGGCGCTACTTTGAGTCTATTGTGTGTGAGCCAGTCTTGTATACTGTTTATGTATATTTGTAGGTTATTTGTAGCGGTGTCGATGTTGTTGTGGGTGGATGTTAGAGTGATGTCATCTGCATATGATGATAAGGTAAGCTTGTTATCTATGGGTGTTGGAATATCATGCATGTATAAATTGAAGAGTGTTGGTGAGAGAACAGAGCCTTGAGGGACCCCGTTCGGGAAAAGCTTGTTTTTGGATGACTTGCCATTAAATGTGACATGTGAGTATCTTCCTGAAAGATAGTTGCTCAGCCACCTTTTAGTGTTATTGTGCATGTTTGTGTAGAGTATTTTGTTTATGAGGGGGAAGCGTGGGATTGCATCAAATGCTTTACTAATGTCTATTGTTGTTAATAGTGTACGTTGAGCTTGTCGTCTGGAGTTGATGCCATCCATGATGTGTTGCGTGAGGTTAGTGAGTAATGTCGTGGTTGAGTGGTGAGGTCTGAATCCATGTTGAGTAGGCGATAGTGGAATGTGTGGGTCGGTGATTTGTAAGATTAGTCTTTCTGTTACTTTGGAAGGTGTGCATAGTAAAGTAATGGGTCTATAGGAAGCTGGTTCTGTTGGATTTTTGTTTAATCAACTGGATATAGTTGATTATACCCCTGTAGATGGCAACATTAAAGAAGTTTCGGTCGATATTGTTAAAAGTTTCAGCAGTGACCAAAAATATATGTATGAAATGTACATTAGCATACAATCTGCTCGCATCTCACAAGCGTTAGCCACCAGATCCCCAGGTGCCCTCCATCATGCAAGATGGCTAACACGAGCAAACATGATCCTGCGCTTATATGTCTCTACACGGAATCCAGACAAAAACATCCAAGAACTAGTAAAAATTATAATGCTGGTTTACGCTCCAGGCTGATTTTGGATAAAGTCTCATCCAAAGACAAATGAGGGAGCATCTAATTTTTGGTATATCGTGCACTTGCTTAAAGGCTTAGATAAAAAGCATCGGATGATTATGGAGCGTGTCCTCAGAAATAACGCCTATTTTGCCCAACCAGAGAATATCTTACTCTCAATGATAACAGACACAAGAAGAGAGGTCAGAGAGCTGGCTCTTCAGCACATCATTCGAGCAAGAACTAGGAGCACCAGTGCGAGAAATTTTGAGCTGCCAAAAACACTGAACTTTGAAGCAGACAATTATCCTAACATGATCGACTGGGACAACGAAACCATCACCCCTTCACCTATTTTACAGAATTTGACAAATGATGATCTTAAAGTTCGAAATGAACCACTTCAGCTTATTCCGTTTCCCTGTCACAGCCAGGGAGTAGAACATGCTGTAAATGTGGTAACAGAAGCATCACAAGATAGAATTGGTTAAGAAAACAGACATAAATTTATTTTGAATGTACTGAAGTCGAGAAAAAAGCTACCTGTGTTCCAGTGAAAAGGCCAGTGGTGTCAGTAATTTACGATTTTAAATTTCTTAAGGTGAATATTTTGGTTTTAATATGCTTCAATTAAATTTCTTAACGTGAATATTTTGATTTTAGTATGCTTCAATTGATTCTTTAAGTAATATACGGAGAAAGATTTCTTATTATATATATATATATATATATATATATATATATATATATATACAGTATATATATATATATATATATATATATATATACATTCAACTGCAAAGAACACGCAGTATAAATAACGTAAAGAACGACGCTTGTATAGGAGATATTCCGCGCAAGACGAGAGAGAGTGAACGAAACAAATGAAAAAATGAGGTAACCACCCGGGAATCGAACCCTGGATCTTCCGATTGCCGGTCAGATGCGATACCATTACACCATGGGCCTCACTCTTCCAAATGCCGTAATTCTTCTACATACTCGCAGAAACCAATGCCCCAAGGGGGCACCTCCCGCATGCCGTAACATTATATACATTCAACTGCAAAGAACACGCAGTATAAATAACTTACTTTAACTTTACTTATATCATTATTTACTTTAATCTTTGTCATTTATCAGGTTTTTAATTCAAAGAATTGGTTTCAATTTCATTTCAATTTAAAAAAAAGGGGGGCATATGCAACGGGTAGGGGGGGGGCATAGCGATGTAATTACAGTATGTTGTTTAGGGGCCCAAAGGAAACTCCGAGCAGTGTGTAGAATAAGAATACAAAATATATACTATGTATGTATATATATATGTATGTATGTATGTATATGTATGTGTATATATAAGATGTACAGTACATGTATGTGTATATATAAGTATGTATGTACAGTATATGTATGTGTATATATAAGTATGTATGTATATGTATGTGTATATATAAGTATGTATGTATATGTATGTGTATATAAGTATGTATGTATATGTATGTGTATATATAAGTATGTATGTATATGTGTATATATATATATATATATATATATATTATATATTATATATTATATATATATATATTATATATATATATAATATATATTATTATAGAAAAAACATCAAATTGAAACATAAATTTAAAACACTTCGAACGGAAAAACAGCTCTGAGATTGTACACTAGACATAAAGAGGGAAAAAGTCAGTGCCATAAAACGAAGGTCGAGTTATCGAGAGAAATTTGAGAAGCGAGAAGAAGAGGAAAATAAAGGAGAAAATGGCAAAACATACGAAGAAATGTGTAAATTGCGGGAAATCAGAAAATTGAATAAAGCCGGATTATGTGTAATGGAATGTGCCGCATATCAACTTTGCGATTGCAAAAACGAAGCAGACCAGACCTCGGGCTTAAACTGCATTCTGTGCAATACCTTTAAGCACTACGAATGCATGAACTTAGATAGAAAAGACAGGAAAATGGTAAATAGAATAAATAACAAAATCATAGGACTTTGTGGTTTCTTATGCGTCAAGTGCATGGAAAACAATAGAAAATTAGTACAGAGGGGAACACAAAATGTTGAAATAGAAGAATCAAGTACAGCAGCTCTACCGACAGAAAAACATGAAACAGAAAACGCCTACAACCGAGAAGGAAAAAGAAAACACACTACAGGGAGGGGCGAAAGCAACCTCAGATAAAGAGGTACCCACGGCAGAAGAGGAAGATACGAAATACACGCCGAAGAAAACAACCCCACTGAGTAGGTAAGAAGTGGTGGCGGAGCAGAAGAAGGAAAGCGAATCACATAAGACTCAGAGGGAATTTAAACGACGGGCCATATGCGAATATTATAAAATAGGTGTGTGCAAATCTGGCTCAAACTGCATATACAATCACCCTACAAAATCCTTCTATATGATGAGGAATGGGAAGTGCAGGTACGGACCAAACTGCAACTTTTTTCACCCTCGTATGTGCAGACAGTCAATTACTGAGAAAAAATGTCTGAACATAGAGTGCCCGCATTTTCACATAAAGGGTACGCAAAGAAGAGAACGGGAAAGAACAGATCATATTCGACATAGAAGTAATAGCAAGACTAATGAAACATATTTTTTAGAAGAAATGAGGATAATAAAAGCTCAGCTTGCCCTTCTAACAAGGAGAGACAGAACGCCGCAAACATATGCACCACAACATTACGCACTTCACCCTCCTATTCAACACCACCCACCAATAATACAACAACCACAGTGGTATCATGGGCCGCAACCCCAATACTCCCAAATGCAGCGGCCCAACCAATAACACAAAACAGGAACCGACATCGACCATCATTTAGGAAAATCGAACACGAAGATTAGAAACTCGGTAAATATATTATACACAAATATACAAGGCCTCTATACGGACCATGCAGACTGCAAATTACAATACTTGCAAAATTTAGTTACGGAAACCAGCACAGATATCATATGCCTAACGGAAACACACTTACATAAGTGCGAAAAAGGTTGTGAAAACTGCATCGAGAATACTGAAATAGCATTGCTGGACTACAACATATACAGAGCAGATAGAGTGGCTAGACGAGGAGGAGGGTGTTGTATCTACGTGAAAAACACTTACACATGTGAAGTGAGGGTAAAGAAATCAAACAGCACAGTTGAAGTTATTATATTAGAAGTAAAAGAACTGAACCTAACCATTATGAACATCTACAGACCACCAAACACCACAAAAAGTGAATTCCAATTTGCTACAAATGAAATAGAAAACATATTAAAATTACTTGAAACTCCAGCAACAAATATTCTAATTTTCGGAGATTTTAATTTCCCATTCATATCATGGAAGAAAAATGACGAAGTTATATATGTTGAGAAGTTTCATGGCAACATTACTAAAGATGACAGAACCCAAGCAACAATGCTATTAGATATTATGGAACATTACGCCCTTACCCAGGAAATCTGTGAAGCCACGAGAAAGGAGAACGTTTTGGATTTAATCTGGACAAATAACAACGAGATAATAATAAATAAAAAAGTAACGCACAAAAGTTCTCCGACCATAACCTCATCGATATACAATTGAAGTTAGCACCCAGAGGTCCGAAAACGCATCCAGAGAGGCAGATGGAATATTTGAAGGCTTAAACATAAATTCAAAGAAAGTAAATTGGGAAAACGTAAATAAAGATTTAAAGGAGGTAAATTGGGAATTGCTACTACACGAGAAGACTCCACAAGAAATACTATGTATAATAGAGACGGAAACCAAACCTATAATACTGAAACATATTCCAGAGAGACAGGAAAGAAAACGTAGCAAGCTCGAGAGGAAAATCAGGACTCTATTCAGGCAACGAAGACAAACCGTAAAACATCTCCACAGATGCAGAACTGATGCAAAGAGACTCAAACTAGAGAGGAAACTTGGCGAAATAGAAATGGACCTAAAGCAAACATTCATACATAAGACAAACGAGGAGGAAAACAAGGTAGCAGAAAACATAAAAAATAACCCAAAATACTTCTACACTTTTGCGAAAAGGAAAATGCAGTGTAAGGAGAGTATTGGACCGTTGATAGACGGGGAGGCCGAATACACAAATGACCCGAAAGAAATAAGTGAACTGCTTAGGGAACAATTTAAATCTGTGTTTAGCACCCCTAAGTCCGAGATGGAAGTGGAAAACCCAGACGAGTTTTTCGACATTGATACAGATCAACCAAGAACAAATCCCGGCACAAACCTATTAATGGACTTCGAGTTCACGGAAGGAGATGTAATTACGGCCTTATCACAGATGCGAGACAATTCAGCGCCAGGGCCAGACACATGGAGTGCCACATTTCTGAAGAAATGCAAAGAGAGTATTGCAAAACCGCTATACTTACTATGGAGGAAATCACTCGACACAGGACAAATTCCACTCCCCTTAAAGAACGCGAACATTGCCCCCCTATTTAAAGGTGGTAACAGAGCAATGCCCAAAAATTATCGGCCAGTGGCTCTCACCTCACACCTTATAAAGTGTTTTGAACGCATAATTAGAGGCAAAACTACCTACTACCTACAAGAAAAAGACTTATACAACCCAAATCAACATGGCTTCAGGGCGGGTAGATCATGCCTGTCACAGCTACTAGACCACCAGGAGAAAATATTAGGAACATTGTGTCGAGGACAAAACATTGATGTAATATATACTGACTTTGCTAAAGCCTTCGATAAATGTGACCATGGAATCATAGCACACAAACTTAAGGATACAGGAATTACTGGAAAGCTAGGAAGGTGGATATTTAATTTCTTGACGCAAAGAACGCAAAGAGTGGTGGTAAACGGAGTTAAATCGGAAGTCTCGGAAGTCGTGAGCTCTGTCCCACAAGGGACAGTATTAGCTCCCTTGCTGTTCATAATAATGATTGCAGATATTGATGCAGATATTAAGGACAGTATTGTATCATGCTTCGCAGATGACACAAAGATATGTAAGGAAATATTGAACGAAGATGACATAAGAAAACTACAAAACGACATTGAAACATTATTCCAGTGGGCAGAAGACAACAATATGAAGTTCAACGAAGAAAAATTCCAACTTCTAAGATATGGTAATAACAAAGAGCTACAGAAAAAAGGGTACAAAACTCCGCAAGCCAAACAGATAACACCAAATCCACAAGTCAGGGATCTTGGAGTAATAATGTCGTCGGATGCAGAATTCAGAGAGCACTATAAAATCAAAATCACAACGGCTAGAAAAATAATGGGAATCATCTGGAGGAGCTTCCGCAGCAGAAAAGCAAACATCATGCTCAAATTATGGAAGAGTCTAGTCCTACCAATAATTGAGTATTGCTCAGTACTCACAAGCCCACACAGAAAAAGAGACATTGCGAGCATTGAAGCTATACAAAGGACTTTTACGTCTAAGATAGAGGAAACGGAAGGTGAAGACTACTGGTCTCGACTACAATCCCTGGAACTCTACTCTCTTGAAAGAAGGCGCGAGCGGTACACAATAATATACATATGGAAATACTTGAGGGCTCTGTCCCTAACCTCAGAAATGAAATAGAAACAAACTGGAATGAGAGAAGAGGCAGATTTTGTACGGTCCCAGCTGCGGTGGGACAAGGAGCCATGAAAACGAGGATGGAAAATACCCTCAGAATACGGGGCCCAAAGCTTTTCAATGTCCTTCCAAAAGAAGTGAGGAATCTCCAGCACACCGACCTGAATAACTTCAAGAACCAGCTGGACAGATTCTTGTGCAAAGTCCCTGACCAGCCATGCGTGGCTGGCTACGAGGGCAGGAGGCGATCAGAGAGCAATTCCCTCCTTCACCAAGTCCCGCAAATGAGGCGGGATGCTGCAGAGGGGTCGACCGCAGGTCGATCCTGAACCGTCGTTCAAACTCAACAAAAGTAGTAATAATATTATATATATATATATATATATATATATATATATATATATATATATATATATTAGGGTGTTTCATACCTATAGGGTAAAATAAAAATGAGCTTGGAGTTTTAATCCACACGTTTCTCCGTATTCTAAAGAACAAGAAAACACGTTTGTGCAAGTTTGAACCAGATCGCGCTGCATTTAGAGGTCCCCAACTTTGACGACTTTTTGTCAGTTCATTTCTCGCCTGCTGCAGTGAAGACGGTTTTCTTCGTCACTTGAGCGGTTCGTGTTGTATAGCCTATTGGACAACTATGGAGGTAATTATATATGCTACTAATTATCTCATTTTACTGTGGTATTGAAATTTATTATTATTTAATTTCTGTCATTTTACTGTGGTAGTGATATATTTATTAATATTACATGAAATTAATTAGTCTGTTGCATATTGGACAACTAAGCTGGTAATTATTTCTGATACTAATTAATGTAATTTTACTGCGGTATTGAAATTTATTTAATTAATGAATTGTCAAAGAGAACGTAGTGTACACGTATCAGTTTTATAAATAGAGAAAAGCAGTAACTGGGACTCGAACCAGTGTCATAGCCGTTTGGCGGCATCGCTCAAGTCGGCGTACACAGCACGCTATCCACTCCCTAGATGGTGTAGTGGATAGCGTGCTGTGTACGCCGACTTGAGCGATGCCGCCAAACGGCTATGACACTGGTTCGAGTCCCAGTTACTGCTTTTCTTTATTTAATTAATGAAATTAATTACGATGTGAAATTATTTCTGTGGAATTATTTAGTTTGTTTTCTTTTCCAGGTGTCTACCAGAGCGAAAACAGAAGTGTTTCTTATTGGCCAGACGGATGCGAACATCACATCAAGTGGCCTTCCAACTCAGTTGCAAGTACTCAAAAAGTACTTTTACCACCAAAAGGAGCAAAAATTTGGACGTACTAAATGCCTGAACCTGTGCCTGGATGCCTGTCTCATATTTTGGGAGAGAGCGAGAATCCCCATGATGCGTCGAGATTCGGCCTTGAGGAAGATGGAATCCCTTCTCAAGGAATACGACCGGCTTGTGAAGCACAAGTCACATAAAGCAGAGTCCTTCCGAGTGAAGGAGGCGATGTTCAAGGAGGCAATAGCGAAGGAGATCATGGACATTGCTCATTCACAGGCTAAGGAAATGATGAAGAATCAGGAGGACATCCACTTTCTCGACATGCAGCGTGAAGATCCAAATTCCTGCAGCATGGGCCCTGTTGACATGAAGCTTCACTATAAGGAGATTAGGAAAAGGAAGAGGCTGGACAAGATTAAGGAACAACAGGAGAAGGCCAGGAAGGAACAAGGAGCTGCAGAAGATACGGGGGCTTTAGTGATTTCAACTTCGTCAGAGACTGACTCAGATGTCGTTGACCCAACCGTGGAAGTTTTTCCATCCTCCTCCAAGGGAAATACCAAGAAGCGACGCAGGAATCTGATCTCACAGGATGTGACGACTACCTACGATCGGCTGAATATTTCGTACCGCGATTCAGCTATGTCGTAAGCTGCAGCGGCTAAATCACTAGGTTTTAACTTGGATGAACTGTCCATTTCTGCCAGTACCATGTACCGCACATGCAAGGCTCCCAGGAAGGTGGCTGCTGAAAGTTATCAATCCGACGAAGTTTGTCCTGGTCAGCCTCTTGTCTTGCACTGGGACGGTAAGCTCCTACCTGAAAATGAGCAATGGAAGGAGAGCGTCAACGATCGGGCCGAAAGAGCCATCGCGCTCACCAAAGAGTTCAACTGTTCTCTGACGAAGAACGAAGAGCA
This sequence comes from Bathynomus jamesi, assembly GCA_023014485.1. Taxonomy (NCBI): domain Eukaryota; kingdom Metazoa; phylum Arthropoda; class Malacostraca; order Isopoda; family Cirolanidae; genus Bathynomus; species Bathynomus jamesi. The sequence goes on along the minus strand of JAJOZX010000855.1, from coordinate 452,059 downwards.
GAAGCAGTATTTGCTCAAAACTGTGATGCAGCATAGGGCGAAATACCCGAATAAAACCAAGAAGGATTTCATGGACAAATGATTCGCAAGAAGTGGTTATGTTTTTTGTATCTTTGTGAAAATGTGTAGTGAAATGGTACTCGTTTGTTGAATAAAAATTCATTGACAGATTTTTGTTTAATTTTTTCCGTTTATGATCTGCCAGAGCATCAAACTGGGGACCCGTAAACTTTAAACTATTGACTTAATACTTCGGTTTATCAGTCTCCTCAGCAAATGGAACAAGGGGATCTATGTGGATTAAACTTTTTCCAAACTTTTAATTTATGAAACACCCTAATATATATATATATATATATTATATATATATGTATATATATATATATATATATGTATATATATATATATATATATGTGTGTGTATATATAGATATGTATATATATATATATATGTACATTCAACTGCAAAGAACACGCAGTATAAATAACGTAAAGAACGACGCTTGTATAGGAGATATTCCGCGCAAGACGAGAAAGAGAAAACAACAAATGAAAAAATGAAGTACCACCTGGGAATCGAACCCGGGATCTTCCGATTGCCGGTCAGACGCGATAACCACTACACCATGGACTCCACTCTTCCAAATGCCGTAATTCCTCTACATACTCGCAGAAACCAATGCCCCAAGGGGGCGCGGAATATCTCCTATACAAGCGTCGTTCTTTACGATATATATATGGTGTGTGTATATATATATATATGTGTATATATATGTAAGTATATATATATATATATATATGTATGTATATATGTAAGTGTATATATATATATATATATATATATAGAATATATATATAGATATATATAGGTGTAAAAATGAACCATAAATAATTCCCATATTCCTATACTCTCATATTCTTCATGTAATTCTTGTATTCATTTATATAGTTCTTGTATCCATTTTAAAATTCATGTGTTTATATGGTTCATGTATTTATATAATCCTGTATATTCTTATATATTTAACTTTATATAATGCCTATATTCATATGTATGTACGTGTGTGTATTCATTTTTACATAAGGACCAAAATCCCCCAACTCGAGTTTGGATAAAATTTTTGATTTGCTTTCTACTTTGACAAATAATTGGTGACCTGTTCTTTTTTAAAATCTCATAATCATTTTTTTAGATTTCGCTTAATAAGGAATCCTGCTTAAGCTTTGCAATGTTCCTATTTTGTATACATCCTCTTTCGTTATAAAAGAAGAGATCATGTCTTGCCTAAGCATTTAAATTGTACATCTTAAACCTTAAAATTTTACTCATATGTATATTTTAGTGTAAAGATGCATAGTCCGATTTCCACTTTTAGTTAACTTTTCAGATCATGATAACATCAGATCTGAAAAGTCGCGGTTTAAGTTAAAAATATGGTTTCATCTTCAAATATTTTGTTTACTCGTTCAAGCCTTACTACAGCTAAAAAATTTACTTTATTTTCGAATATTGTGCAAAAATAATGCAGCCTTTTTAGCATTTAATAATAATGATGGTAGCAGTTTTGGGGTATATAAACCCCAGTAAAAATCTTCCATTGTCATTCAGAAGCTAATTCAGAGGCTGAGCACTACCTGTACATTTTAGCAGTAAATTACAGTAAAAGATAGTCTTTATCTTATCCTTCGAGCCTTGCTCTCTTCAGAAGAACTTAGTCATTAAACTTTCCGGATACGCTATAAGAAGAGTCCGGAATCTTCAGAGAATTTTAGTAAGTCTACCAGAGTCCTCCGAGCGACTATAGAAGAACTCGGAGAGTAATATAGAAGAAAACTACTACAAGTCACACATCCGTTGCTGCCACCTAACTACAACCCCCGTCGACTTCGAACCAACACAGGCCATAGACGGAGGGATTAACAACTGGCGACCCTTTAACCAGGATCTTCACAATTGACAACTTCTGCATCCAGGATTCTTCCAGTCTTCCAGACCCTGGAACTAGAACCAACACCCAGTTGACCGGCGTGTCACGACTTCTAGTTCGTCACATCCACCCTTGAACCGGTGCGTCACGACTCCAATTTCTCCACGCCTAGTTTTCATCCAAGGACAAGTGGCCAGCAAGACACGTCTTCAGGACACGACTCTAAGTATTTCGCCGTAGGAATCTTGTTAAGTACAAAACTCTTTTTTAAATAATCTCTAAACATTTGAAATGTCAGTATTATTAACAGTTAATATTTAGTATTGAGCCAGAATTAACACAAAACACAGTGAACACTTCAGACACCAATGATACATTTTTTTATTGAAAACAGTATTTTCACAGAATTATTGTCACAGAATTAAAATTCACAGAGTTAGTCACAGGGCTAAAATTCACAGAGTTATTTTCAGTTATTTTCAGTTATTTTCACTATTATAGTTTGTATAGTATAATTTTATTTAATGTACCAAACATAGTATTACTATACCTTCACGTACATTCGAGTGAAATCTTGTTTACATTTTTTATTTTGTTTGCAATCTTTTCAAATTCTCCCCTAGTTAAGCAAATTATTGTGCATTTATTTAATGTGTATTTTTTTAGTTAGTGTAGTTAGGAAAACCCCTTAAGTGATCATTCCATAAATTAAGATCGGTCAAGCAGACCTAATTAAAACACATTAATAGTACCTTCACATATGAGCGATTCAGACGGTGCGCTTTCTGACATCGAAAATTTCCCTCCACCCATTTTTCCACCTACCCCGCGCCCTTCAAACATACTCTCAAACACACAAACTTCAGATCCAGAACAAGCAAATATGTCTCAGTCTCAAACCCCCGCCCCAGCGTACATTAACTTAGGCAGACAAGTAAACCTTCCCCATACTGTTTTAATTTTTAAGGGAACCATAAATAATCACTTTGTTGAACTACCCGTAAGACCTTGGACTGAGTCTTTAGAGCAACATTTCTTACGCGAAAACATCACCGATGATGATATAAAAATTAGGGAAGCAAAAAGATTTATCGACCATAAAGAAGGGAATGCTCATGATAGTCACCTACGTCCCATCAATTAGCGAAGCTACAACATGGGACATTTTTAAACAAAACTTATTAGAATTTTTAAAGAAATAACACTTGCACAACCCTTAGCCACGTTAGAAGCAGTCTTCCAAGCTAAATGGAAGAAAGAGGAACATGAAGATTTAAACAATTTTATTACACGAACACATAAACTCGTAGGAGAAGCCCTCCGTGCCGCTGAAAATGCGTGTGGCATTACTTTCACTTCGAAACAAAGAAATCTAATAGTAGCAACAACTATTTACCAAAACCTACCCGGAGCACCTAAAAAAAAGTTTCAGGAGTTTTTAAATGTTGACAAACCTGTATGTGTAGCCATAAACAAAAGACGGGAACATTACCCCGATTTAGCAAACCAGAACTGCCGAAAGGGTAAAGAAACCCCTGTACATTACATTCAGCATCAACAGCCACAACACAACAGCAACAACAACAACCCTATAAATGGAGGCCAATGCAGGCAACACCACCCCAGAAACAAGCCCCCCCCCAAACCCAGAATACACGCCCTTCTCCACAGTGTTTTAACTGCGATAGCTTTGGGCACATGATAAGTCAGTGCAATTATCCCTCTTATTGCTCCCACTGTCACGAACATGGTCATCGCCGTGGCGATCGCCAAAAGTCTGCTGATAAAGCCCCTGTAGGGTATAGACCCCACTTTCAGAAACCAAACCACCCACTTCCCAAAACGTATCCCAAAAGTCATCCAATCCTCAGACCAGTCCATTCCCAGCCTCAGTCGAACCACCAACCCAATAGATTATGACCACAGGGTCAACCACACTCTTACCCCATGTACAAACCCCAGTACAACCAGCAAGGTCAGCTAGTTCGGTACGTAGAAGTACCCGTGGAGGAATCATTTTCCCCAGAGTACAGTTTTCAAGAACACCCTCCAGCGTATGGTAATCCCGTAGAATATGAACCAGGTCCTCCCATAGAAGACCATTCGAGCCCTTTTTTAGACCCTACATTGGAGGCGGCAGTTGAACCCCCTCCCTCCTAAATTACAGTAATGAACCCAGATACGCACACAAACTCCCCATCAGGATAATAGGTGCGGACCTCCTAGATTTAATAATAAATTGTAGCACTGACAACCAAAATTTAACTGCTCTCCTAGATACAGGAGCACACGCGACGTTAATTAAAAAACAATGTGTAGATGAATTACTAGAGAGTACGAATTACAAATATGAAATTAAGGCACCCTCCTGTCAACTCAGAGGAATTACGGGCACACCCATACCTATATACGGGGAAACTGAATTATATTTAGAAGTTCGAAACGCGGTATACCCCGCGAAATGTTGTATAGTGGACACAGTCGCCACCTTTCAGACAGACATCCTACTAGGTATGGATTTTTTTAAATGGAATCAATGGGAGATTTACCCAGCCGGAAAGTTAGTAAAATGTCGAAATAGGACACACCATCTCCGTGAGAATGACAGACAGCTTAATGCTAATAGAATTAGTTCAGTTCAGATTTCCGAAAGAAATAGGAAACCCCCTCCATTTGATAGCGGTTCAAGTCATTCAGTTGCATCCAGAGGGACAACCGCTCCAGAAATCAGACCCCCGAGTAATCAGTTCCAGTTGTTGAATCCAGTTGGATCAACACAGTCAGTTTCAAGTCAGTCAGTTTCCAGTCAGTCAATTTCCAGTCAGCCAGTTTCAGTTCAGCCAGTTTCAGTTCAGCCAGTTTCCAGTCAGCCAGTTTCCAGCCAGCCAGTTTCCAGTCAGCCAGTTTCCAGTCAGCCAGTTTCCAGTCAGCCAGTTTCAGTTCCGCCCATAAGGCAAATTTTAGTCGCCGAACCAGAGTCAGATTCACAATTTTTCATATGCCCTACCGAGCATATAACAGTAGCACCTTATGAGAAGATTTGTTTCCTAGCAAAAGTAGTCGACAGTCAAGGAAAATTATCAGAGTCAGAGCGTACTCTGATTACAGAGAAAAGTAATTTCAAAAGAAGTGTTCTTATTGCCCAAGTCCTTAGTCAGTGTCAGAATTCAGCTATCCCTGTTGTTTGTTTAAACAAAGGAAAAAGTCCTATAGAATTAACTTCAAATCAGAAAATAGGAACTGTTTCCACATTAGAAATAGATTCAGATTTCCCCATCAGTATGATAAATCGTGTTTCCAGTTCCTTAGAGTTAAATCCTTCAGTATTAAAAGAAGAATATAAGAAATGCCTGGAACACTCCCTTCAGGAGTCACCAGCTTTACAGGATCCCAAACTAATGGAATCACTTCTCGATTTCCTGATAAGAAATAGAGATGTGATTGCCCTAAAAGGAGATCCTCTGGGCCGAACTAATTTGGTCCCTTTTGAAATCAAGCTCGAACCCAACTCCAAACCCATTTTCATTCCTCCCTATCCGGTTCCACATTCCCAATTAGTCACTATTGAGGAACACATCACGGACATGTTGGAACAGGATGTCATTCAGCCTTCAGCTAGTCCCTGGTCCACTCCTATGATTCTCGTCTCCAAAAAGGACGGAACATCTCGCCCTTGTATAGATTTTAGACGCCTGAACAACATTGCCATCCCAGACCGTTTCCCGATTCCAAACATGCAGGAAACAATTCTGAACGGAGAGAAAGCGAACTTTTTTTCATCCCTCGATTTAGCATCGTGTTATTGGCAAGTGGAAGTCAGTCCCGAATCTCGGGCATTGACTGCTTTTTCCACTAACCGAGGCCATTACGAATTCCAGGTTTTACCTTTCGGAGTCCGAAATGAGCCTGCTAATTTCTCTAGGTTGATGAATATAGTCCTTTCCGACCTATTAGGTGTCGAAGCTCTCGTTTATCTTGACGATATTATCGTTTACAGTTCGGACATAAAAACACACTTTCAACGTCTTCAGAATGTGCTATCAAACTTGAGAAAAGCACATCTAAAACTGAAACTTGCAAAGTGCAACTTTTTACAAGAGTCCCTGGTATACCTAGGATTTTTACTACCTTCCACAGGGATTAAACCTGATCCAGTCAAACTCGAAGCCCAGGAAAGGTACCCTGTACCCAAAACCATCGACGACGCCCGTGCATTTATTGGTTTTGTCGGATTCTATCCCCAAATTTTTAGATATTGCTAAACCCATTACTAATTTGTTCCAGAAAAATTCGAAATTTAACTGGGAATTCGATCACCAACATGCCTTTGAAACTTTAATTAATAAACTAACTTGTCATCCCATCTTACAATATCCTGATTACACAAGACCCTTCATCATAGCCACAGATGCTTCCTCCTATGGACTAGGAGCCGTCCTGTTACAGGACGTAGACGGTGTGGAATTACCCATTGCTTATGCCAGTCAACTTCTCTCTGCACCTCAACGGAATTATTCCACTACGGACCGAGAGGCCCTAGCGGTATATTGGGCTTTCAAAAAATTCCGAAATATCGTCTATGGCTAACCATGTAACCATCAAGACTGATCATAAACCACTCACGTACCTCTTCAAAGACAAGCTACTTGAAGGACGATTGAGTAGATGGGCTCTGTTTATTCAGGACTTTGCGACAAAAATCGTATACAAACCGGGAAAACTTCAAGTTATTCCAGACGGATTGTCGAGACTCAAGCCCGACGCCCAAGTGAATAAAATAGGAATTCTTCCTGTGTCTGCAATAGTCCCAACAACAGGACTGACAGACCCAAAACCTTCGGGCACGCCTAGAACAAAAGGAACCATCGAAGGTAAAAGAACAGTACAACCTCAAAGATGGGCTCGTACATTTTCGGAGCGAAAATGGAAAAGACCTCGTGGAGATACCAAAGGATCTCGTCGACATAGCCATTGGACTTTGTCACGACTCACCTTTGTATGGCCACATGGGGCCGGTTCGCACCATCAAGAGTCTTCTGGAGCGATACCATTTTCCCGAGATGAACAGAAAGGTACATGAATACATCGCCGAATGTCCGTCGTGTTTAAAACGTAAGGGCAACGTACCACCCACAGTTCCGATGCATAAATATCCAGTATGCCAAAGGCCCTGGCAAAGAACTGGAATGGATATACTGGGACCATTCCCGAAAACATCAAAGGGAAATTAGTACATCATTGTGTTTACAGACCACTTCTCGCGTTACAAGAGACACCGAACGACATGAAACTATTTATGCACGAACAAGAGTGCGTACCCAGACCACGTGAACTAGACTTAACCACCCGACTTATGTTGTGTATATAAATCTGTATTATAAAACCCATAGTTATCATCTAGTTAGCATTAGTTAGGATATTACATTATTATATTAATATCATTCTAGAGGAAAGAGCTCTGTAAAAATGAACCATAAATAATTCCCATATTCCTATACTATCATATTCTTTATGTAATTCTCGTATTCATTTATATAGTTCTTGTATCCATTTTAAAATTCATGTCTTTATATGGTTCATGTATTTATATAATCCTGTATATTCTTATATATTTAACTTTATATAATGCCTATATTCATATGTATGTACGTGTGTGTGTTGACCCCTCCGTCTATGGCCAGTGATGGTTCGAAGTCGACAGGGGTTCTAGTTAGGTGGCAGCAACGGATGTGTGACTTGCAGTAGTTTTCTTCTATATTACTCTCCGAGTTCTTCTATAGTGGCTCGGAGGACTCTGATAGACTTACTAAAAATGCTGAAGGTTCCGGACTCTTCTTATAGCGTATCCGGAAAGGTTAGTGACTAAGTTCTTCTGAAGAGAGCAAGGCTCGAAGGATAAGATAAAAAACTATCTTTGACTGTAATTTACTGCTAAAATGTACAGGTAGTGCTCAGCCTCTGAATTAGCTTCTGAATGACAATGGAAGATTTTTAGTGGGTTTATATACCCAAAAACTGTTAACATCATTATTATTAAATGCTAAAAGGGCTGTATTATTTTTGCACAATATTCGAAAATAAAGTAAATTTTCAGCTGTGGTAAGGCTTGAACGAGTAAACAAAATATTTGAAGACGAAACCATATTTTTATCTTAAACCGCGACTTTTCAGATCTGATGTTATCATGATTTGCCAAGTTAACTAAAAGTGGAAATCGGACTATGCATCTTTACACTAAAATATGCATATGAGTAAAATTTTAAGGTTTAAGATGTACAATTTTAATGCTTAGGCAAGACATGATCTCATCTTTTATAACGAAAGAGAATGTATACAAAATATGAACATTGCAAAGCTTAAGCAGGATTCCTTATTAAGCGAAATCTAAAAAAATGATTATGAGATTTTAAAAAAAACAACAGGTCACCAATTATTTAGCAAAGTAGAAAGCAAATCAAAATTTTTATCCAAACTCGCGTTGGGCGATTTTGGTCCTTATGTAAAAATGAATACACACACGTACATACATATGAGTATAGGCATTATTTAAAGTTAAATATATAAGAATATACAGGATTATATAAATACATGAACCATATAACACATGAATTTTTAAAATGGATACTTTTTCTTACAATGGATACAGGGACTATATAAATGAATACAAGAATTACATGAAGAATAAGATAATATAGGAATATGGGAATTATTTATGGCTCATTTTTACATGTGTATTCATTTTTACATAAGGTCAAAATCCCCCAACGCGAATTTGGATAAAATTTTTGGTTTGCTTTCTACTTTGCCGAATAATTGGTGACCTGTTGTTTTTTAAAATCTCATAATCATTTTTTTTAGATTTCGCTTAATAAGGAATCCTGCTTAAGCTTCGCAATGTTCATATTTTGTATACATTCTCTTTCGTTATAAAAGATGAGATCATGTCTTGCCTAAGCATTTAAATTGTACATCTTAAACCTTAAAATTTTACTCATATGCATATTTTAGTGTAAAGATGCATATTCCGATTCCCACTTTTAGTTAACTTTGCAGATCATGATAACATCAGATCTGAAAAGTCGCGGTTTAAGATAAAAATATGGTTTCATCTCGAAATATTTTGTTTACTCGTTCAAGCCTTACCACAGCTAAAAAATTTACTTTATTTTCGAATATTGTGCAAAAATAATGCAGCCTTTTTAGCACTTAATAATAATGATGGCAGCAGTTTTGGGGTATATAAACCCCAGTAAAAATCTTCCATTGTCATTCAGAAGCGAATTCAGAGGCTGAGTACGACCTGTACATTTTAGCAGTAAATTACAGTAAAAGATAGTCTTTATCTTATTCTTCGAGCCTTGCTCTCTTCAGAAGAACTTAGTCATTAAACTTTCCGGATACGCTATAAGAAGAGTCCGGAATCTTCAGAGAATTTTAGTAAGTCTACCAGAGTCCTCCGAGCGACTATAGAAGAACTCGGAGAGTAATATAGAAGAAAACTACTACAAGTCACACATCCGTTGCTGCCACCTAACTAGAACCCCCGTCGACTTCGAACCAACCCAGGCCATAGACGGAGGGGTTAACATAGGTATATGTAGGTATATATATATATATATATATATATATATATGTGTGTGTGTGTGTGTATGTATATATGCATGAATATATTTGTGTGTGTGTGTGTATATATATATATATATATATATATATATATATATGTATATATATGTATGTGTATATATTTGTATGTATATAAGGGGTTCCAAAAAACCTTAGCCCCCCGATTTGCAGCTTACATGTTTACTTATATCGAAATAGTTTTTAGTGATTATAAAAATATATTCTTTATTTATTGCAGGTATTAAAATTACTCTAGCTGATAAAGTGATAATATAATGGCTTCTCAATTAATTGGTGATTCGGAGAGGCAACGTGTGATAGATCGCATACGAGCAATAACAGTTGTTGCGGAACCATGAGATCGATTTCTTTGGAAATGAAGAATGCCCAGGAAATTCTCCTTACCTGAACGTCTGTGAACACATTGGATCAATTATAAAGGACAAGGTTGAATGTCTCTTGTTTCAAGAACCTGCAGCAAATCGATTTTCGAAGGATACAATGACGCAACACATTGAAACTGTTTTAGAAAATTTGCGTAACGATCAAGATCTATTCACGTCACTTTTGGCAAGCTACTCAAAGCGAATTCAGGCTGTCTTGGAAGCCAAGGGCGGGAACACCAAGTTTTAATTGTTTCTCATTAAATGCAGGATTAAATTCTCTTTTGTAAGGTATGTTTAGTTTTACTGTACCTCTAATGGTTTAGGCCATGGGGGTGGCTAAGGTTTATTGGAGCCCCGTATATATATATATGTATGTGTATATATATATATATATATATGTATGTGTGTATATATATAGATATTTTTGTGTATATATATGTATTTGTGTATGTATATATATGTATATATATATATATATATCAGTGGCGACTCCTGCACTCTGGCTTCTCGGGCTGAGCCCGAGAGGCAAGGGGCAAGGAGAAGCATGAGAGATAAAATTGTGTATTTATAGATTTAAGTTTTAAAAAAGTTTTAAATACAAATTGTAAAAATGGTTTTTGGCTGGTAGTATGCTACTATTTTTCTGTCTAGCCTTCGTCACGCAAGCAAATTTTGAGCGCATTTAGATACCCTTACTATCTATAAAAAAAACTATATTGACACATTAAGTTTTCGTGTAATCTTTCAAGATCCTTTACTCGGGCGCAAGACATTAAGCCCGAGAAAGTATAAGTAATATCGTATATTTAAAGTTCTTTTAATGAATAATTATTTGCTTGCATACGGTTACATAATAGTCCTTCTTCTAATTCTCATTAAATAAAATACGTTTTTCCTCCTATTAACTTTTTTTATAAAGAAAAAAAACATTTCAACTCGGGCTTATATCCTTCGGCCTTGTAGAGGCACAATTTTTAATTCTGGCGATACATGGTAACTTTTTACGTTTCGATAAGCGTGCCTTCAAATGCCTTGTGCGGCGGTGCAGTTTTATTTTTGCCGCAATGTGAGTGGTTCGCTTTTCTTAAATAATCTGATTTATTTTTAATATTATAAGTATTCTGAGAAGTATAGCCCACCCATGGAGGACATAATGTTGTCATTAAAAGAAAACCACAAAGCTGATTCAGCTCCTTCTTACCATACCTGTAACTTCTGTTTCAAATGAAAGAAGTTTCTCTGTTCTTGATCGAATTAGATCATATTTAAGAAACACAATGGCTCAAGAACGGCTCTCGTTCCTGGCTAGGATTTCAATTGAAAAAGAAATACTTGTTGATTTAGAAAGCAAAAAGGAATTACATGACCGAATATTAAAGGAATTTGCTTTAAAACCAAGACGCTTGGACTTTATGTTCAAGTAAATAAAATTCAAATAATTTTTTTTACCGAGGTATGTATTTATTTATTTTATTGATTATCTTAAGTTATTGTCATGCATTTAAATGTCGGCTCATATGTAGACTTCAAAATTTAAAAAGAGCCCGAGTAGTCTTGAAGAGCTGGAGTCGCCACTGATATATATATATATATATATATATATATATATATATAACTTGGTTGAATGGTTTGTTCTTAGGGAAGCGTAGCTTAGCGAGGAATAGGCGGACGAAAAGATGGTACATGTTTATTAACAGACGTTTCGGAAAAATTCATCAGTGCTAAAAAGTTTAAAAACCAATAGAAATAAATAAAGTAATAAAAACGAACAATAAATTTAATGGCGCAACAATTAGCGAGAATAATAATAAGTTACAATATATATTAAATTAGAAGATTAAAAATTAAATGATATAAGGTAAAAAAGTATGGACAATAAATAAAAAATAAAAAACAAAAACGGTTTAGGTGAAACAGAATTGAAGGGGTTCTTACCAAATTGTTAACGTAATGAGACTAATGTACAGAAGATTGGGAATGGTTGCCTGTTGAAAGAATTCCATATTAGAAAGATGGAGCCGGCGGAGTGATGGTGAATTTCTTTGGAGTTATTTGGCAATGTTTAAATTGGGAACTGTAATCGTTGAGGTTGCTTGATACTGAGGATATAAAGGGACTCAAGTATGCGGAGGTCGATTAGTTGGTTGGCTGAATTAATGATTTTGAAATTAGAGGAAGGTAACGGGTGGTTGTGAAGGTGGCAGTGATCCCTTATTGCTGATTTGAAGGGTTTGTTCAAGGGCTGTGAAGTTCTTGTAGAAATCGCACGATGCTCGTCCACTCTTGTTTGATATTGGAGGATGGTACTGCCAATAGTTCGCTTTGCAGCGAACACAATTAAAAGCGTAGATAGTGGACGAAGCAAGTGGCTGGGGTGTTTTTTCTTTATGGTTGAGGTAAGATTTGATACTATTGTTGTTGGTGAAAGCGAAATGAAATGGTGGGGGGTAAAGCGGTGGTAAGAGACGGAGTTCTGAAAGTATTTTTGGCTAATTGGTCGTAATAGAGGAATGAAAAAATTGTACGTCTTTTTTAACAGTGGGAACTTTAAGGGGGGGTTGATAAATATTATTAAGAAAGTTTCTGGTTAAAGATTGTAACAGATGTTTTGGGAAAGATTTATTAATGCAGAAGTTAAGAATTAACTCTATTTCATGGTGGAAGGATAAGTACGAGGAGCAAAGATGGTAGGCACGGTGGATAAAAATTTTAATACTGTTTATTTTATATAGCGAATGGATGTGGCTTAGGAAATTAGTACCCAGGCCTGTGTACGTGGGATTTCGATATATGGAAGTGCTAAATTTGTTGTTTTGTTTAGTTATTGTAATATCTAGGAAGGGAAGGGTGTTATTGGATTCGTCTTCTTTGGTGAACTTAATGTTTTTATGTTGGGAATTAAGGTAGTTATGAAAAAGGGGGGCGTGGTTGGCATTGTGAAAAAGGAGAAAGGTGTCATCAACGTATCTTTTATATAGGTGTGGTTTATAATGAGTGGGGCAATGAAGTAGCCAGTTATTTTCGTGATGGCTGAGGAAGATGTTCGCTAAAGTGGCACTTAAGGGGGATCCCATAGCTAGTGAGTCGGTTTGTTGATAAAGTTGTTGGTTAAAGAAAAAATAGGTGTCTGAGGCGGCGAGCGTAAGCAGTTTGGTAAATTCATGTTTTGTTAGATTCAAAACTGTGTTCGGATTGTTGGCGAAAAGGCTGTTAATACAGCATTGATAACTCTTTCCCAAAACATCTGTTACAATCTTTAACCAGAAACTTTCTTAATAATATTTATCAACCCCCTGCGACCCCTGCATCCAGGATTCTTCCAGTCTTCCAGACCCTGGAAATCGAGACAACACAAGACTATAGAAAGAGAAGAATTAACAAAACTAGCGACCCCTGCATCTGGATTCTTCCAGTCTTCCAGACCCTGGCAATAGAACAACTGGCGACGCCCATTCTTCATCCAGGAACAAGTAGCCAGCAGGACACGTCTTCAGGACACGTCAAGGATTTCGCCGTAGGAATCTTGTTAAGTACAGAGCTCTTTTTTTAAAAAGTAATCTCTAAACATTTGAAAAGTAGTATTATTAACGGTTAATAATGAATATCAAGCCAGAATTAACAAGAAACACAGTGAACATTCACTACACCAGTGATACTTTTTTTTTATTGAAAATGAGTTATTTTCACTATTATAGTTAGTATAGAATAATTTTATTTTATGTACCAAACATAATTCTGTTTATATAGAATTTTTTGATTTTATATGCATTTGTGGGCGCTGAGTCCAAATCTGGCCTTGGTTTGTGTGTATCATCAATGGTTTCAGAGATAATCCATTTTTCATGTTTTACCAGTATAATGTTATTATGGGCGCAGCAATATCAGAATAATCAGGAATTGTTGAGAAAAATCCGGATGTTCGTTGACAGTTTCTTGCTCTAGAAATTGCCCGAAACTTCCACTGTGCTATATAAAGAAGAGCGCAGAGTCTGAGAAGTCAGTAAGTGTGAGCACACAAAGAAAGCAGGTTGTTTGTCTGATGGTTACCAGCACTGAGGTACTGTGTTTCTGTGCTTCTCTGTGCTGACGATTTGAGTGTTATCGATCCTTTTTTATTGCGAACATTATTTCAGTGTTGTGAATACATCTTTTTTCTGGAATCTGTAATCTGTTGCAGATTTAATAACTCTTCTCTCTATATCTGCAGGTTATGATTAATGTAGTACAGTTTGGTAAAGAGAATGGCAACTAGAGCTTGTAAACACTCGCCGGATATATTCTGCTACGTTTGTGGGTATTAATAGGCCCCAAGCAAGTATCGCACAAGATTGTGAAAGGCACCAAGTTCTGGATCGCGTATAGGCTCTATTTTGATATGCCTATGGGTGGCCAAGATAAGCCCTGGGCACCCCATGTGATCTGTGGAAGCTGCCGCTCCACAACTGAAGGGTGGCTGCCAGGACTACGCAAGGCAATGCCCTTTGCGGTACCCAGAATATGGAGAGAACCAAAGAGCCACCACGACGATTGCTACTACTGCATGGTAGATGTTTCTAAGTACAAGAAAGTTAAAGGAAGGCAGACTCTTCAGTATCCAAGCATAGCGTCGTCCATAGCTCCTGTACCACATGGCGAAGGTCTTCCAATACCACGTCCACCAGAACAGGTATCTATCCATTACTTTACCTTCTGTATTTACAGACTGTGGTCATTATGTGTCGATTTTTCTTAGTGCTGATGCTCTTCTACATATATAGCTATGCCTATATTTTGTTTCTTTGCTTTGCAGGTTGAAAATGAGGATGCAGCTAGCTCATCTGAGATGTCAGCTGGTGAGGACAGTCATGATGAAGAATATACAGTAACTTTCAGTACAAACCCTCACTTTCCAAATCAGAGGGAATTGGACGACTTAATTAGAGATTTGGGTCTGACGAAATCGGGGTCTGAGCTTCTGACCTCCAGTCTCAAAGAGTGGAACTTGCTTGGAGAAGACTGCAAGAGCACTGTATACCGAAAGCGGCATGAAGAGTTTGCAAGGTTCTACGATGTCAATGGCTCTCTCTGTTATTGCAGCGAGGTTAATGGTCTATTCACAGCTATTGGGTTAACACATATAACCTCAGAGTGGCGCCTGTTTATTGACAGTTCAACTCAGAGTTTAAAAGCTGTTCTACTCCACAATGGGAACAAATACCCATCTATACCAGTTGCACATTCTGTTCAAATGAAAGAGGACTATGAAAATGTCAAACAACTGCTCACTCAAATCAGGTATGAACAATATAACTGGGACGTGTGTGGTGATTTCGAAATGATTGGTTTCATGTTAGGTTTACAAGGAGGGTTTACTAAATATTCATGTTTTTTTTGCCTGTGGGATAGCAGGGCTTCAACTGAGCACTATAAAACAGTTCAGTGGCCTCCACGTGAAGGACTGCAACCAGGAAAGTACAATGTACTCAGGGAACCTCTTGTGAAGCCTGACATAGTTCTGCTACCACCTCTCCATATTAAGTTGGGTCTAATTAAGCAGTTTATTACTGCGTTAGATTTTGGAGGGGAAGTTTTCCAACAGATTTGGGTCATGTTCCCTAAACTCTCTGAGGCCAAAGTTGTGCTGGCATCTTTGTAAAACCACAAGTCAAGGCGCTGTTGAATTCAAAGAATCTTGAAGCCAAGATGACTCCGATCGAAAAAGAGGCTTGGTGTGCTTTCCGTGATGTGGTTCGTGGGTTTTTAGGCAACCATAAAGCACCAAACTATAAGGAGTTAGTGTCAAACTTGATTAAGTGCTATGGCAAAATTGGGTGCCGTATGTCTTTAAAATTACACTATCTGCATTCACATCTAGACTTTTTTCGTGATAACCTGGGCGATGTTAGTGAAGAACATGGCGAAAGATTCCATCAAGATATTCAAACGATGGAGAAAAGGTACCAGGGCCATTGGGATGCTTCCATGATGGGAGACGACGTATGTTCGCTGATCAGAAAGGATAAGAATGTTCATACGCGGAAGTCGCGTTCTTCATTGCATTTTTAAGGAACGCACACTGCATAACGAGGCTTGTTATTCTCTTATCGGTTCTCCTCATGATATATATTATATCCTTTGCACCATTTTGGGTTTGTCAAACAATTTTGGCTCAGTAAACATTAATTTCCAAGTGTTTTTATTTTCAGAAAATATTTATGTTAGCCTTCTTTATATACTTTGCCATATGAAAAGTGTGATAACCTATATTTTTGAAACGGTTGATGATAGAGCAAAACCAATATCATTTTTGGAATCAGCGCCCCGAAATCATTAAGAAACGACAGAAAAATCACAATAAACAGAAAATTTTTCAAATTTTGTTACCTAGTGTAATATTACTGTACCTTCGCCTACAGTCAAGTGAAATGTTTACATTTTTTATTTTTGTTCACAATTTTTTCAAATTATTGAATTAAATTGACTTGAAATTATTGTGCAATTATTGTGCATTATTATAATGTCCAAATTGTGCATTATTTGTGTATTTCTTGGATAAAGAAACAGATAGTTTATAGAGATAGTTTATAATTTACAGAAATACTTGATAGCAGTTCAAATAAGTCGATTGCATCCAGAGGGACGACCACCCCAGAGACTTATAGAAATACTTCATAGCAGTTCAAGTAAGTTGGTTGCATCCAGAGGGACAACCGCCCCAGAAAATAATAGACTTCACTTGATAGCAGTTCGAGTGCAGTCAATTTCAGTTGCAAGTTAGTTGCAAGTCGGTTTCAGTCGCAAGTCAGTTGCAAGTCAGTTTCAGTTGCAAGTCAGTTTTAAGTCAGTTTCAGTTCCAAGTCAGTCAGTTTCAAGTCTTAGTCAGTTTCAAGTCTCAGTCAGTTTCAAGTCTTAGTCAGTTTCAAGTCTCAGTCAGTTTTAAGTCTCAGTCAGTTTCAAGTTTCAGTTTCAAGTTAGTCAGTTTCAAGTCTCAGTGAGTTTCAAGTCTCAGCCAGTTTCAAGTTAGTCAGTTTCAAGTTTCAAGTCAGTCAGTTTTCAAGTCAGTTAGTCAGTTTTCAAGTCAGTCAGACAGTTTCTAAACAGTTGTAGTCAGTTTCAAGACACTTGTAATCAGTCCCAAGACGGTTGTAGTCAATTTCAAGACAGTTGTAGTCAGTCCCAAGACAGTTGTAATCAGTCCCAAGACAGTTGTAGTCAGTTCCAAGTCAGTTGTAGTCAGTCCCAAGTAAGTTGTAGTCAGTTCCAAGTCAGGTGTAGTCAGTTCCAACTCAAGTTCAAGCCAAGTAAAAGACAAGTTCAAGACAGTCAATTTAATTCAACCTTTTTTTTGTTGTAAAAGAGAATTTAATTCAACCTGAATTTAAAAGAATTTAAGAGAATTTAATTCAACCTGAATTTAAAAGAATTTAAGAGAATTTAATTCAACCTGAATTGACAGATTTGTGTCTTTAATTCAACCTTCTTTTTTGTTGTAAGAAGAAGGAAATTGACAGATTTGTCTTTTTTTTTTGCATGCAGTAGTTGCGTATATAAATATATAGGTAAAATTATATCTTTTATTATTTGTAACCATGCACCTAATTTATCCTGCTCTGTATGTTCGTGAAATTTACCCGTATGACCGCACATACTCTAAATTTAGGTTAAGTTGTGTTTTCTTTATTTTTAAGAGTATTATATGGAACCTATAACACATGTTTAGTTCATTAAAATGCATAATTGATTTCTATTTTCAATTTTTATTTATTTCTTTTTTATTCAATTAATCTTGAGTAATTGTCGTTAAATTGTTATTATACCATTTGTAAGGTATCAAACACAATTATAGCCAATTTGGACACACTATACCAGAACACCATTTTACCCCTTCTAATAATTCTGTTACACCATTCTAATATCATTGCCCCGTCAAATCGTCAAATGAAAATTCAATTGTCATATTGATACTTCTGGTTAATGTTAATGGTTATATACTGTTCATATATGGCTATAAATGTTATTAGTCGAATACATTCTCATTAATGCATTAATGATACTGTATTAGAATTTAATAATAATCGACCTTGAACTTAAAGGATTTTATGATAATAATAATAATAATAATAATAATAATAATTGACTTAAACTTAAGGGATTTTATAACCCTACTCCCATTTTAAATTATTATACATTATTTTTAAACTTTGTTAATTCGAAACCCTTCCGAATCCCTACACATACCCACGCATGTATGCACACTATATATACTATATACACAAACCTTATTCTAAAATCATTGGATATCACGATAAACTTTATTTAATTGCGTGTAAGTGCTAACTATTATATTTACTCTAGATTATTTAAATTTATTTAATCGTAATAATTGTTGCTTAATATATATAAATTTGGCTCATGCATTTATTCAGTTACTTTAACCAACCACTTACACTCTCCATCTAATACACATAAATATAACTTAACCACAGGTCTATACATCATCCATTACATAATTCGATTTTTACCTACACTAATCCAGCAAATTAGTTTATTAAATGTACGATTATGGTAACTTTGGACATTCCTGAACTTTAAAATTTAAATTTTTCCCTTTTACCTACTACTCATAATGTATGTAATCTTTTTTTCACAGGAGAGTAATTTTTTGTTAAAAATTTAACACTATCATTGATTGTCTAAATGAATTGGTTTATTTGTATTATAAAATCCATTAGTCATCATCTACTTTGAATTAATTAGGTTATTATATTATTGTGTTAATATCATTCTAGAGGGAAGAGCCCTGTAAAAATGAACAATGAATAATTCCTATATAATCATTATATAATCCCTATGTAGATCCTTATATTCATTGTCTTCATACAGTACTTATGTATATATGGTTTTTATGTTGAATGTTCATTTTTACATGAGGAACCAAAGTCGCCTGATGCAAGTTTGGATAGAATTTCGATTTCTGCTTTCTATTTTTTTTCACTGTCACAACCATGCTATCTACCATTTCTATGGTTAAGTCGAATCCATGTTTGTGTCATTGAAGGTTCGTTGTGAGAAGCGAATGTCCCTTAATTTCATTCCCTTAAAGTACAAACAAGACAATCGATGGTTTAGATCGTTTAACATTTCCATCAGAATGTTACCTATATCTCCATTTTCTATTTATTATAGAATTTATTATACTTAATTATGGTTGTCTTGCATCTAACCCTCATCCCTAAATTTTATTAGATTATGCATACACATTGCATATGGCATGATTGGAACCTTGTTTGTACTTCTTTATTCATTACTGTATTTCTCTAATTCATCTCTTCTAAATTCTCCCAATAATGACTTGTACTCTACGTACAAATTATATAACTATGGCGTATTAATTATGAATTGACGTATGGCATAATTTGAATAACTATGACGTCATAAAGTAACTTGATTCCCTTCACGTTTTCCATACCTTGAATACTGAATCACCTATTTAGTATGTGGATATCTTTCGTATTCAATGTATGGTAAATTCTTTAACCTATTATTATTTATATGTTGTTCAATCATACATCTATGTCCTTTCTTGACTTTTATCTTTTGTTAATTTTATTAATTATTCATTCAGCTATCTATTGCCTACCATTGTCAACCTGTTGTGTGACTACCAATATGTGTACAATACTTTGTGCAATCGTACATGTCCCCTGATGATCATGATTACGTACATAGTTACGTACATGTACATACGTTCACATGTATTCTTTTTATTGGTTTTCTTTAAATTAATTAATTTCTCGCAATCTCATAAATGCTTATAGGAGTGTTCGAATTCCGCTGACAGCAGCAAAAGCGAGCGCTTCTGAGATAAAAATCTCCTCTCGCTTGCTTCTAATTTATAAAACATTATTGTGTGTGTTATTATATATATATATATATATATATATATATATATATATATATATATCGTATGTGTCCATGTACTTTATGTTACTCCTAGCATCCTAATTTTCTATAAATATGAAACACTGTAAAAAAAACTATAGTTAACTATTTAATTGTAATTATCTGTAATAATTTAATATGATGTAATGAATGTACTTTAATGAAACTCTAATTGAAGATAATAAGTGAATGTGAATTAATTCGTGATATTTATCATAGTTGTAGTAAACCAAAATTACAATGTACTTAATAATGTACTTAGATTGTACTCACTGTAATATTCCGAAATTGTCGCCATTTAGGAATGTACTAGTATTATTTTTTGTTATTTATTTTTTCGTTTTATTTTGGAATCTTTCAAAATTCTGATATGTGTCTAAAGGGGGGAACTTAACCTCCAATTGCACTCCCCAAACATTTAGACTTATATGATGCTTGTGTCTGTAAATTAAGAGACACACCCTTGTTAGCAGCCTTTGAGCGAGGAGGAGCCCTCCTTGAGGAGGCCCTCACCTCCTCACTTTTTAAATTCCGGTCTGAGCCATGGTCGAGAAAGGACGAACCCCTCCCCCTGTAAATTAAACTTAGAGGCTGAGCATTGCCTGTACATTTAGCAGTAAATTACAGCAAAAGAAAGTTTTTTTATCTTTTCCTTCGAGCCGCGCTCTCGTCCGAGAACTCAGTCAATAAAGTAGAGAAAAATAATTTCCCGATACGTTATAAGAAGAATCGGTGAACCGTCAGATAATTTAGTAAGTTTTCACAGAAACCTCCGATCCACTACAAGAAGAAATCGGAGAGTAGTATAGAAGAAAGTATTGTGAGTAACAAATACGTTGCTACCTCCTAACCAGAACCCCCGTCGACTTCGAACAAACCAAAGCCATAGAAGAGGGGTTAACATATATATATGTGTGTGTGTATATATATACGTATATATATATATATATATATATATGTGTGTGTGTGTGTATATATACATATATTATATATATAATATATATATATATATATGTATATATGCATATGTATATATATATATATATATATATATATGTGTGTATGTATATATATGTCTATATATAATGTTTCAGACCAACAAAGTCCCTAGGGTCCACTCGTGGCTGGTTTATGTAATTGTTCGTAATTGTGTATTGTGCATGTCCTCCGTGGTTGCAGACGGGACCTACAATTTTATGTGGGTTCCGAACCACAAAGCCTTAATTTTACTACCTTAAACTATACCCAATCTATCAACATATGTGTCTAATCGATTTTTAAACATGTTTATAGACGTACTACTCATTACTTCTACCGGCAAACTATTCCAGTTATTTACTATTCTATGCGTAAAAATGTTTTTGGCAACTGCTGTCTCGATCCTTCTACTTGTGAACTTACACCCGTTATTTCTAGTCCTATTATATCGAGATACTTCGAAAAAGCTATCTCTATCTACGTTATCGAACCCATTCATAATTTTTAAAATCTGGATTAGATCACCCCTAAGCGTCCAAGTGTCGAGTGTAGTCAATTTTAACTCCTTAAGCCTATCCTCGTACGACTTCCACCTAAGCGACGGAATCATCTTAGTTGCTCGTCTTTGAACTCTTTCGAGTTTGTCTATATCTTTTCGCGTATGCGGATTCCAAAATTGGATCGCGTACTCTAAATGGGGTCTAACTAATGATTTATAAAGACGAACAATAATATCGCGCGATTTGTACTAAAAATTCCGAGTGATAAAACCTAACACTTTGTTCGCTTGATTGACCGCTGCTGTACTTTGTTTCGCTACTTTTAAATCACCAGTGACTATAACTCCTAAATCTTTTTCCTGCTCTACGCTTGCTAACTCCTTCCCTGACATACTAGACGCAAAATTACCGTTACGCAAACCTATATGTAAAATTTTGCTCTTATCAACGTTAAATCTCATTTGCCATGTGAGTGACCAAATCAACGATTTTATTCAGATCTTCGTGGAATTTTACCTCTATCTTCGTCATTAATTGCCCTACCACCCAGCTTCGTGTCATCTGCAAACTTTGAAACTGTACTGACTAGGGCGACATCTTAATCTTTAATATATATAAGAAAAAACAAGGGGCCCAATGCAGAACCCTGAGGAACGCCACTCACTACATTACCCCAAGAGGACTCCGCTCCATCAACGAACATCCTCTGTTTCCTACCTCGCAACCACTCTTCTATTCAATTTATTACTACACCTCTGAATCCATGAGCCTTAGTTTTCTCAATGAGTCTTTTGTGTGGCACGGTGTCAAACGCTTTTTGAAAATCTAAATACACTACATCAACCGCCCGATGACTAACGGAAACGTCAACCACGTTTTAAAAACATTCTAAAAGATTAGTTAAGCAAGATTTGTTTCGTCTAAAACCGTGCTGCGTATTTCTAATCAAGTTATGCAGTTCCAAGTGTTCGACTATACGATCCCTAATTATTGATTCCAGTAGCTTACCTACAAGAGACGTTAAACTGATTGGCCTATAATTTCCCGCCGCACACTTTATCCTTTCTTAAAAATGGGTGTTACATTTGCTATTTGAAATTATAGGGTACGCACCCTTCAGAAATAGACGCATTAAAAATCTTGGTTAGCGGCACAAGAATGCTTTCTTTTAATTCTTTTAGTTGTATGGGATATATGGAATCCGGCCCCAGTGATTTACGCATCTTCATTTTATCAATATAGCGCATTACCTCTCTTTCACTAACCACAATATTATCTAAAGTATACCATTTTCAAAAGGTATTATGTCTGGCCGTTGGATATTCGTTACATCTTCTATTGTAAAAACTGAACTGACGTAAAAAAATCGTTTAGCAGGGTAGCCATTTGCTTATTTTTCAGGAACTAGCTCTCCGTCAGTGTTTTTCAACGGCCCGAAGATACTCTTTACTGGATTCGTATTATTGACGTAGTGAAAGAATCGCATGGGGTTTTCTTTGCCGTCACGAGCTATGGAGATTTCAAATTACGCTTGAACTTTTTTATTACGCTTTTCGCTTCACGTCTTACAGATATGTAGTTGTTTCGTAACTACAAATTGTCTTTATTGCACTTATGTAGCATATAAGCCCTATCTCTACTCTTTATAATATCTCCTACTCTAGAAGTAAACTACAAGGACTTGTTGTTTACTTTCACACGCTTAATTTTGTATGGTACACATTCCTTATTTATAGTCCTAAATTCTGTTTCAAACGATTCCCACATTAGTTTTGCGTTGGAGACCCCCATTACGTTTTCCCAATTGACGTGTGACATTTCGTTTCGAAATTTACAAAAGTCTGCGTGCTGGAAGTTAGGAATTTTAGTCGAGTTAGCTGGTTTCGAGTGACTTACTGAGAAGACAAACTCTACCATATTGTGATCGCTATTGCTTAACGGTTCTGTTACTTGAAGATCCGTGATTAGCCTATCATCTGTAGTTATTACAAAATCTAAAATACTGTCCAAACTCGTAGTTTCCCCAACCTTTTGAATAAGATAGCTCTCCGCGAGAAAATTAACTAAACGATTACCTTCCGCGTCTCCCTGCATTGTATCGTAATTCACGTTGGCGCAATTAAAATCACCTATAACTAAGGCCTGCTCACTACCTATTATTCTCTTTAGTTCACGATATAACGCTTCGTCCGTGTCAGCTGTTTGATTAGGGGGGCCTATATATAACCGCAACAACAAGTTTGAAATCGTTCAATTTAAGTTCTGCTATAGTCGAATCTATCGGTTCTGGAATTGTGTGCTTTACTTCTATAATGTTCGCAATATTATCTTTGATATACAACATAACACCACCTCGTCGCCTACCTATTCTGTTTAACAAAAAGTCTATAACCTCTAATTTGATACTCCCCTACAAAGTCACGTTTTTCAGTGCTAGGCGACGATTCATTTATCGCAATTAAATCATAGTCTTTACAAGCAATTAAAGAAAAAAATTCGTTTCCTTATTTCGTAGGGTACGAGCATTTAAGGATAGAACCTTCAAATTGTTTGTAATTGTGACACCTTCGCGAGCGCATGGGAAATTTGTGGAAATTACGCTGGGGCCGTTCGAGTTACGGCAGCCTGGAAAGAAGAGACAGTATTATGAAATAGTCTTCCTAAACGCGAAGCTCCAACGGTATTAAGATGAAGTCCATCTCCGAGGAACAAGTCTCTCCTGCCGTACAAACTGTTCCAAAAATTCGCAAAATGCACTCCTTCCTGTTAGCAAAGAGACTTTAGGTTATTGTTGATATAGGTCGCCTTGCTGTAGAAATCACTACGTTGGATAATTCGAGGAAGTATACCTGTTGAAACAAACTTATTAGTTTTGTCCTTTAGTCGCTCTAGTAAGTCCCTGTACCTAGCCAGCAGCTCTTCCGATCTAGAATTTAAAACGTTATTAGTACCGACATGAATAACATACGTTGTGTCCTCAGACGTTCCGTCTGTAAAATGGTCAACATTATTGGTTATATCCTCCACCCTTGCACCAGGGTAGCAGTAACGGGGCCTACGACGAGGGTTTCTCCCACAGAATTCATCGAGCTGCCCTCGAACAAAGGAATCGCCAACGAGTCGTATTTCCGGTTCATCAGCATCTTCGAAACCTAAAACAGAAAACTTATTGTTTGTTATTACTGGTAGCCAAGTCTTAGGTTTTCTGAATGGGGGCTCCATTAAGCACTCGAACGAAGGGTTGGGAACTAGGGGAAGAGAGAGAGCTATTAGTACTATTTATATTATTAGTAGAAACTGAAGCAGGAAGGGTCGTAACTGGAGTCTCAAGGGATTCTAATTTTGCCCTCAGGAGCATCACGCTTTCTTCAAGCCTCACTCTGGCCTCCCTCTCACGTTCTAACTCGTTCCTCAGTACTTCCATGCTTGAGCACCACCTGCAAACTAACTGTTCATTATTATTATTAGCCATTGTAAAGGCGTGAGCGGCAAATTTCCATTCACAGCGACTGCAAGTACTTCACGGGGATGCCATGCTCTTAATTAATTAAAAAACAAAAAACGAGCTTTTGGAAATTAATAAATTACAACGTAGGCTACCGACGAAAGATCTGTAAAAAAAAAGTATTAATAAAACTTATCCGTCCGCTATTCGACCGACTTCTTTCTTTCCGTTGTTCCTTTTTCTCACGGTGGGTGACCACACTCTACTTGATCCCCCGAAGGAAGGGAAAATTAACCTTATGAAACCTCGTTGTCTGATAGATTTGAAAAAAAAGGCAGATAAGGGAATTTCAACCTTATGAAACCTCGTTTAGTAATATATTCGAAAAACATAAAAATTTTGAACATAATCTTAATCTTAGCTATAGGCATGTCAAGGTCGATCCATTGCTATCTTCTTTGGTCACAAAACAGGTCGCACCTGGGTGATCTTCCCAAAATGTACGAAAACCTCCTCCTCTTCCGGTCATTTGCTATGTATATACCTGTGATAACTTTTGTTTTTTTAGTTACTCATCTCTGCTTGAAAATGTCTTAATAGACGAAAGATCTCGCTATATACTTCTTTCCTTTTCCTTGTGGCTATATCCTTTACATAAATCACTTCACGGTTTTAGTGAATTTTTGTGCAGTATTTGTTCATGTACGACCTCTATGTCCGGAAGCTCCTACCTGACTCCTTAATATATACTCGTAAATAAATTATCACAGCTGCTGCCGAACACTTGAATAAGTCATTTGGGGCAATGAAACAAGATAAGGTAATTTGACCTCAAGGTCTCTATTTTGGAGGTTCATTGTATACTAGCGACCGGGAGATAATCCGTCAGGATCGCGCGGAAGGATTAACATGTGATAAAGTGAGAAACGATTTTGTGGGAAATATGGCATTCCTTGACTCACCCCACCCTTAACCAACCTATAAATGCAGGATTATAGTAAAAATGACCAGTCTAACTTCCAACGCCTTTAAGTCCTTACAGTCTGTCCACAGTTCTCCAAATTTACTTCTTCGCTTGAAATCACCCCCCCATCATGGATTTCGTTAAAAGTCAACGTGGTCAAGATAAACCCTGCCTTGATGGTTACATCTATGTCAAGCACAAAGAATTGTCATCTGGTATTATATCCTACGAATGTGAACGCCGTCGGCATAAAAACTGCAAAGCCCAAGTTAAAATATGTGAAGAAGAATTAGTCAGCCATCTTCATGAACATAACCACGCTCCTGATACTAATCGTCAAGATGTCTTGCTTCTACGGAACGAAATAGAGCAGAAAGCTATTGACACCCAGGAAACCGCTCAACAAATCATCACACAGGCAGTACAGAGCATTCCAGAAGGAGTTTCAGTGCAACTACCATCCGTTCACCATATTAGGCGTGCAATAAGAAGACACAGGCAAGTTGTGAACGCTCTGCATCCCATTCCAAAGAACTTAAATGAGATGGTTATTCCCGATGAATATAAAATGACGGCTTCCGGCGAGGATTTCCTGCTTTACGACAGTGGATCAATTAATCAACGTATGCTTATATTTTCTACAGCCAAAAACATGAGACTCCTGGAAACCTCGACTGATTGGTTTTGCGATGGGACATTTAAAGTTGCGCCAACCCTCTTTTACCAGCTTTACACAGTTCATTGTCTAGTCTCGAGTAGAACAATTCCATGTGTTTATGTGTTGTTACCAAACAAACGACAAGACTCCTATCAAGACTACGAACAGGCTGCTAAGAGCGCCATCCAAGAAGCCTTTCCCAACGCGATAGTCAAAGGATGTTTTTACCACTTGTCTCAAGCCGTATATCGCAAGATGCAATCGGAGGGATTGCAAGCAAAATATCAGAGTGATGCCGACTTTGCTCCAGAATTCGCATGCTACCAGCACTAGCATTCGTACCATCAGAGAATATTGTTGATGCATTTGAAGAACTGCAAGAAAATATGCCTCAGGAAGCAGATCCAATCACCGATTATTTCGAGGATGTCTACATTGGTAGAGTACGTCGCCGTAACAGAGCAACTCCACGTTTTCCTATCAACATGTGGAGTATGCACCAACGCGTAGTTGATGACCTCCCACGCACTAACAACTCTTTGGAACGATGGCATAACCATTTGCAAGCAAGCATTACTTCATGCCATCCAAATATCTGGACCTTTCTTCAAGTGTTGAAAAAGGAGCAAGGACTCACCAACGTCATCATAAGCCAAATGCTTGCAGGACATCCGCCCCCACCCAAGAAGAAACGGTATCAAGATTTGTCGACCAGAATTGCAACTATTGTAGAAGATTATGAGAACCGTGAAGTGTTGGATTTTTTGAAAGGAATAGCACACAATTTGCAATTTTAATATACAGTTTTCCATTTTTTCTAATATTATTTTATGTATGTATAGATATCTATTAATAATTCATCGTTAAATATCCATTTTTAAAAAGTCTATTTTATAAATAATATTTTTTTACTACTGTTTTTGTTAATTTTCATAAACACTAGGGCCAGTTTTCCAGTGTGACCGGGAGGGTGGCGGTCGAAACCGAGCTTCGAGGTTACTCGTGGCTACCCTGGTTTAACACCATCAACTTGTATAATCCAACGAGGGCATGTTGACCTAGTAGGAAAAGAATGGAGGAAAACAAATAAAAGACACCCCTCCAGTTTTTTTAACTTAAAAAAGGCGAAAACTAACGAGGACATTTCCACCAGAAAGTCTTTGAAAAGAAGTTCGTAAAGAAAGTGGTAAAATTAGAAGAAGTGATATGTGTGAAAGATACATAACCCGAGTAGCCAAAAGAGAAGACTTTGGGCGGTAGGGACCGGGAGGGCGCGCAACTCTCCTGAACCCACCCCGGAGTGGTGAAAACTGAATCGAGAATGACAAGGACTGCTATCAGCGAGTACCTCGTCCCCCCCAAACCCTAAAACCAGCAGGGTGCATTTTAACCCACCCCCCAACACAAGTTCGTGCCAGGAACAAGGGCATAAACACGAGGGGCAGTTTTCCAGTGTGGCAGTTGTCCGGGTGGCAGTTATCCGGGTGGCAGTTTTCCAGGTGGCAGTTTTCCAGGGTGGCAGTTGTCCGGGTGGCAGTTGTCCGGTGGCAGTTGTCCGGGTGGCAGTTTTCCAGGTGGCAGTTGTCCTAGAACCGGATATTCGGATATAAACCACAATTTATGTTGAAGTGCAGGGCACATGCATTCTCTGGAAGGTTGCAAAGCTACAAGATATGACCTCGTAAGCAAAACAAAGCTCACACCTAGCTGGGGGATTGGCATTGACAACTTTGATGCAGTTATTCACATTAGGTAACCATTTATTGGGGGCAAATATCAAAAGACATGGTTGTGTCAGGATCGTCAGGATCATCAGTCTGCTCTTCGTTTGCGTTTTGGGTCAATGGATTGTTATAATCCAAGCCGCTGCCACATGCACAGAACATTGTGCAAGGAATTCTGCGTCCCATGCAGCCGCAGCGACTTCCCCTGCATGCTGATTGTGATTCACACCCACATCTGATTAGCTTCAGAACTTCATCTGGTGCTAAGCACACTCCTTCACCAACTCTTTTTGGGATGAGAACTCTGTTTGTTTCGTCTCTCTCCCACCCATAATGCACAGGATCAAGTGGTGTTGGGTCACACTTTAGTGCATCGAGCCAGTTCGCCACAGTGTAGTGGGCTCTGAGCACATTTTGATGGAAAGCTTCAGTTGTTGGTGGTAGAGAACATAGTTTGGGTGCAGTAGTTCCCGACTTTCCTGTCTTCTGAGCCCATACTCACTGACGACACTCAGTAAGAGATGAGGATTTCTTATCATGAAGAGGCTGACGTGATAATAACACAACACGCTATCGCACAAGCTGAGAAAGATTCTGATGCCCGCATCTCCATCATTTGTGATGACACAGACGTGTTTGCAATGCTGACTCACTTCTATGAATATAAGAAACTATGCTGTCCCATGATTATGGAGTCTCCAGTGCGTGGCAGAAAATCAGTGGACATCCGAGCAACTGTAACCCAGCACAAAGATATCATCCCACAAATCCTCAAACTACACGCTTTGAGGGGTTGTGACCTTGACTTGACCCATGGAGTTGCAAAATGATATCCTACTGTTATCATGTGCCTATAGAACTACTCAGTCTCGCCCAAAACCATAAAAACGACAGTAAGATCACCAAAATATCTCCACGATTTCCCCGAATATGGGATATTCCTTATTTCGGGGGGCGTTTGACCTCCAATGACCTTGATTATTGACGAATGTGGGTCAAAATGACTCCCAAAGTATCTGAAACCACTCCAGATCGACTCATCATCCTAAATACCCCTAGAAATGACATCAACATCATCAAACTCCATCAAGTATTGACCAGGATATGGGATTTTTCAGTTTCACCGGCCATCTTGGAAAATGGCGGCCATATTGAAAAAGCCAAGCGGGAGTCACGTGTACACTCAATGGATTCTTGAATGGGGTGGTATAAGCTTTCAAAATATGTCAAGATTTGCTTTATAACAAACAATGCATGGTTCCAGTAAAATCAGGGTCTGTGCTACCGGACTAAATGGGGATCTCCAACGCAAAAGTAATGTGGGAATCGTTTGAATCAGTATTTAGGACTGTAAATGAGGAATGTGTACCGGACAAGATTATGCGTGCGAAAGTAAATAACAAGCCCTTGTAGTTTACTTCTAGAGTAAGGAATATTATAAGGAGTAGAAATAGAGCTTATAGGCTACATAATTGCGATAAAGACAATTTGTGGTTACGAAACAACTACATATCTCTAAGGTGTGAAGCGAAAAGCGTAATAAAAAAGTTCAAGCGTAATTTGAAATCTCCATAGCTCGTGACGGCAAAGAAAACCCCATGCGATTCTTTCACTACGTCAATAATACGAATCCAGTAAAGAGCGTCTTGGGGCCGTTGAAAAACACTGACGGAGAGCTAGTTCCTGAAAATAAGCAAATGGCTACCCTGCTAAACGAATTTTTTACGTCAGTTTTTACAATAGAAGATGTAACGAATATCCAACGGTCATAGACATAATACCTTTTGACAATGGTATACTTTAGGTAATATTGTGGTTAGTGAACGAGAGGTAATGCGCTATATTGATAAAATGAAAATGCGTAAATCACCGGGGACAGATTCCATATATCCCATACAACTAAAAGAATTGAAAGAAAGCATTCTTGTGCCGCTAACCAAGATTTTTAATGCGTCTATTTCTGAAGGGTGCGTACCAGATAATTTCAAATTAGCAAATGTAACACCCATTTTTAAAAAAGGCTATAAAGGTGCGGCGGGAAATTATAGGCCAATCAGTTTAACGTCTCTTGTAGGTAAGCTACTGGAATCAATAATTAGGGATCGTATAGTCGAACACTTGGAACTGCATAACTTGATTAGAAATACGCAGCACGGTTTTAGGCGAAAAAAATCTTGCTTAACTAATCTTTTAGAATGTTTTCAAAGCGTGGTTGAAGTTTACGATAGTCATCGGGCGGTAGATGTAGTGTATTTAAATTTCTAAAAAGCGTTTGACACCGTACCGCACAAAAGACTCATTGAGAAAACTAAGGCTCATGGAATCAGTGTTGTAGTAATAAATTGGATAGAAGAGTGGTTGTGAGGTAGGAAACAGAGGGTGGTCGTTGATGGAGCGGAGTCGCCTTGGGCTAATGTAGCGAGCGGCGTTCTTCAAGGTTCTGTATTGGGCCCCTTGCTTCTTTATATATATATATTAACGATTTAGTTATCGGTCAAGTCAGTACAGTTTTAAAGTTTGCAGATGACACGAAGTTGGGTGGTAGGGCAATTAATGATGAAGATAAAGGTAAAATCCAGGAAGATCTGAATAAAATCGTTGATTGGTCACTCACATGGCAAGTGAGATTTAACGTCGATAAGTGCAAAATTTTACATATAGGTTCGCGTAATGATAATTTTGCGTATAGTATATCAGAGAAGGTGTTGGCAAGCGTAGAACAGGAAAAAGATTTAGAAATTATCGTCACTGGTGATTTAAAAGTGGCGAAACAAAGTACAGCAGCCGTCAATAAGGCGAACAAGGTGCTAGGTTTTATAGCTAGGAATTTTGAGTACAAATCGCGCGCTATTATTGTTCGTCTTTATAAATCATTAGTTAGACCCCACTTGGAGTACGAGATGCAATTTCGGAATCCGCATATGAGCAAATATATAGATAAAATCGAAAGAGTTCAAAGACGAGCAACTAATATGATTCCGTTGCTTAGGTCGAAGTCGTACGAGGATAGGCTTAAGGAGTTAAAATTGACTACACTCGAGACTAGGAGGCTAAGGGGTGATCTAATCCAGGTTTTTAAAATTATGAATGTGTTCGATAACGTAAATAGAGATAGCTTTTTCGAAATATCATAATATAATAGAACTTGAAATAACGGGTGTCAGTTGAGAAGTAGAAGGTTTGAGACAGCAGTTGCCAAAAACTTTTGTACGCATAGAATAGTAAATAGCTGGAATAGTTTCTCGGTAGAAGTAATTAGTAGCAGGTTTATAAACATGTTTAAAAATCGATTAGATGCAAATGTTGATAGATTGGGTATAGTTTAAGGTAGTAAAATTAAGGTTTATGTGGTTCGGAACCCACGTAAAATTATAGGTCCCCTCCGCCACTGCGGAGGACATGCGCAATACACAACTACAACCACAGTTAGGTAGACCAGCCATGAGTGGATCCTATGGTCTTTGTTGGTCTGAAACATTATAACATTATAACTCTGTCAACAACACATCATTGCAAAGGCAACCTGGAGCAACACTACAGAATGAATGGTTTTGCAAAATTCACTTTTTTCCAGTTCAGTTAAGAAGTACCTGATTTGTTTTCATCCATTTAAAATTCTAATAAAGAATGTACCGAATTGAAAATGAAATATTCGTTTCAAGAGATACATTTACCCCTTAGAAATGCTTCTTCGTATTTAACAATGTTTAAAAACATTTCAATTAATATTACTACATGCGAATAAACTGTTTTGAAAGGTTATATGACGGAGGAGACCTACCGCTTTACGTGGGATCCGACCCAGGAGTCGCTACATAATCTGGACGCAAAGAACGGTCTCTTATCGAAGTACCACTCAAACCCAATATCGCTTAACTTCACTGATCGGCTTGAAGCATTATTAGGACACCGACCATGGCGTAGCCCTTATAAATAAAAGTTTGCGTACATTTCGCCCAATGTCATTACTTTTTTTGATTACATGCGTGACAAAAGTTAACAATATTTAGTAACTTTTAAATGTTGAGTTTACGTATAGAGAAATTTTGATCCTATACAGTATGCAAACCAACCTCAGGGATCTTTTCTGTTTCATGTACTCTTTCCGATTTTGTTAAAAATAAGATATTTAATGTAGATTTTTACGCTGATTTAAAAAATGTAAGTCCTTGTTTGGAGAAATGAGCGGTCCAAAAGTTAGGTTAGGTCAACTGAATGCCCGGTTAGGTTAATTGAATACCTGGTAGGTCAACTGTATGCCCTTGACGATTGGTTAGGTTAAGTTGTGATATTTTCGTTAAAACTAACGAAAATATGACGACTTAACCTAACTAATCATCAAGGGCATTCAGTTGACCTAACCGGGAATTCAGTTGACCTAACCGGGCATTCAGTTGACCTAACCGGACATTCAGTTGACCTAACCGGACAGAAAAATAACGGTCGAAATCTATTCACACAAATACTTAGTGACATAAGCCAATATTACTGAAGAATACAATAACTCTTGTATTAGCTTCCAGTTGTATTGTTATAGTTTTTTACCTAATACAAAATTACAATAATAAACTTAACTTTTGAACCGCTCATTTCTCCAACAAAACGACCTACATTTTTTAAATCAGCGTAAAAATCTACATTAAATATCTTATTTTCAACAAACTCGGAAACAGTACATGAAACGGAAAAGATCCAACATCAGTTTCATCAAATACAAGAATTTAACTCCGCTGAAACAAAAATTCTAATAATTTATTTTAAATTTCAGCTGTATACCAACTTGGACATTTAGCTTCCTCTGACACGCGTATAATTGGTAACGATGCTTTAATAATATTTAAAAATAATAAAGGCAAAAATAATAGTGAACATTAAATTAACGTTACCGTTAGAGAGAAATCGTGAAGATGTGGGCAAGAATTTTACTCCAAATTTTTTTAGATTTGAATTCGACACTTTAATGAAAATTTGGTTTATATACATCGTGCGCGCACATAAACACACACACACACACATGCGCACCTCCGCATAAGTGAGGTATCGACTGTTTTAAATCCATATATCTAAAAATATAATTAATTTAACCTAACCTAACCTTAGTGTCATCAAACCGGGAAGGGCGTGGTAAGTGTTTGGGACGCAATTAAGGGCTCGAAGGGTGTATTTTGTTAAGTCATTAAATAGTGATGTACTTGCTAATCTAACCAAACTTTAACTAACCTAACCTAATTGAAGCTAGCAACTTTTTTCCGACAGTTGTAAATGTTTGTCGATTATTTGTATAAAATTTTAATGTTCCGAGGTACCAAAAGTGTTACTTCACAAAAAATTACCCAACTACATGTGAATCATTACCCATTCGACCTCACTTATGTCCAGCTGGCTACGTACACGCACACGCACAGATTCACATACAAGGAACACGTTTGGCTATTTTACAAAACTGCGACATTTTCAATTGTGGATGACGACATTTAACCTAATCTAAAGAACGAAATAAAATTAACTTAATTAAATTAAAATTTCTGAAAATACAGTAACACTCTAATGTTACTAAACCGGCATGTTCCTTTCGTGATAGTTCTGTGCGTATCTTAAAGATTGTCGCGAATCTATAAGGTAGCCAAGAATACACGCACGTCCGAGCACACACATCACAGACACATACGAACGCGCGCACACACACGCGCACGCACACACACACAGATATATATATATATATATATATATATATATATATATATATATATATATGGAATATCATGTATGCACACGCACGATTTTTCGTGTTGAAAAATCGTGCGTGTTCATGCATTTATGTGACCCCATCGTTGTACCCGATAATTTGAGTGAAATGCTGGTCATCACCTCGAGTATGGGAGTACACGTAAAATGTTTCTGAACGGTTGTTTAAATATATGACAGATTGCATTAACTTTTATCTCGTCGTAGTGTAGTGTCTAGAGCCCTTCAAGAGGTGGTGGATTCAAACCCTGTTGGGGGGCGTTTTTTTCATATATATGTACTGTATAATAGTAGATACTGAACCATTTCGAACCATTACCATGTTTTTCCTTAATAAATTAATTCTGAAGAGCTAATATCATTTCTTTATCACTGATCCGAAGTCGAACCAATCACTTCGTTTTAACTCGGTCATAATGAATCACTTCGTGACTTTTCACTTAATCCGTGTAAACTATTGCATAAATTATATCCTATGTTATTGTAGTATAAATTAATTACTGATTGTACGTCAAAATTACCTACTTCATAATCTATTCCCCATTTGTAAATGGGGTGATCTTATGAAGGTTGATGAAAAATGCAAAGAATCAAGAATCAGTTTTAGAACCTGGTAAAAACAGGCTTAAAAGAATAGAACGCAAATTGTGACTCGACTAAACACTGAAATGCATCCTGATGAGAAAAGAACTTTATACCAAGAAGCTGTTCAGAAATTTCTTCAAGAGTACGAAGATTATAAGAAACCTCTAGAGTAGGCGGGGGTCGAAATTTTGTATTCTTATTCTACACAGTGCTCGGAGTTTCCTTTGGGCCCCTAAACAACATACTGTAATTACACCGCTATGCGCCCCCCCTACCCTTTGCATATGCCCCCCCCCTTTTTTTAAATTGAAATGAAATTGAAACCAGTTCTTTGAATAAAAAACCTGATAAATGACAAAGATTAAAGTAAATAATTATATAAGTAAAGTTAAAGTAAGTTATATACCGTAAATCCTGGCGTATAAGTCGATTTTCGAGGCACTGAAATGAAGCTCTAAAAGTAGGGGTCGACTTATACGCCAGGTATAAAGAGAGAACCATTAACACAGGTTGCTAACAAAGAGGTTTCATAATAAAAAATATCGAAATATAAGGTTAGTTTAATGAGTACAAACATTTATTAACTGTATTAAAAGATAAATTAAAAACTTAGGTATTTATTCAAGGTCATCATAAGGATCAGTATCACTAGAATTACTGTTGATCTCATCTTCTTCCTCTTCATCATCTTCCCACAGTAAGTCGTCGTCTTGCCCATCCATTGCATTAGAAATCCAACATTTTTTGAATGATTTTACAACAGTTTCTGTACGGATGAAGTTCCAAGACTTGATCGCAAAAGTGCACAACATATCCATTGATGGAGCACGCATATTACCGGCCTTTGTGTATGTTTTCTCACCTTCAAGCACCCATGTATTCCACTCAGAACGAATATTATCTTTAAATGGCTTATTTAAACCCACATCAAGGGGCTGAACCACAGATGTTAGTCCTCCTGGTATGACTGCAGGTACAGTTTTAATTCTCTGTAGATGGTTCTTAACATTATCTGTTAAATGTGCTCTAAATGAGTCCCACACTAACATCGCCTTTTCTTCACGTAATCCACCTGGCCTTCTTCTCCACACATTGTCAATCCATAACTGAATTCCAGCTTCGTCCATCCATCCTGTCTCGTGGACATGAACAAAAACCCCTTCAGGGAACTGTATATGTGGCATTGTTTTCCGTTTGAAAATAACCATGGGTTTAAGCTTCGTCCCATCTGCAAGGCAGCTTAGTACTACAGTAAACTTTGTCTTTTCGTGGCCAGTACTTTTTATCAAAACTGTCTTACTACCTTTGCCGTCGACGGTTCTTGGGGAAAGCATATCGAAAAAAACAGGGAGTTTCATCCATGTTACCAATCTGACATTGTGGAAAGCTGTGTTCCTTTCTTAATCCAATAATGTATCTTTGGAAATTCATAATTTTGTCTTCCAACTCCACAGGTAATTTTTGTGCAATTTTCGTTTTCTGCCTCAACACCAAGTTATTCCGCTTCATAAAACGAGAACACCAGTTTGCTGTAGCTTTGAAATTTCTGCTTTGATCTTGGTGATTTCTTGCCCACTTAAGGGCTTGTATACGTATACAATTCCTTGTAACTGCAAAACCACTATGCCTGTTTTCGTTGACCCACTGTTCTAAATAAATTTCCATTTCTGGCCAGTGACAGATTCCAGTCCTTAATGCACATTTTGATTTAGGCATTCTCTTCAGGGATTCCTCACATTTAATCCAATCACGCACAAGTTTTTCACAAACTCCAAAATGTTTTGCTGCAGCAACATTATTGGATTCTTTTGCATACGAGACAACTTTTAATTTGAATTTTGCTTCATATTTCATTCTTTTCTTTGAAGGCTCCATATTAGGGTATACTCAGGACATTATAAGTTTAAACTATCAAAAGTTCGAGGTTACTGCCTGAAATAAACAAAAGGATTAATACATCTACTTGGTTCATTCCTTTGGCATTTGGATGGTTGGTTGATTATTTGGGAGTCGACTTATACACAAGGTATACCTTTAAATCAGAAATTTTTACCTAAAATCTTTCGGTCGACTTATACGCCGAGTCGACTTATACGCCAGGATTTACGGTATGTATATATATATATATATATATATATATATATATTGTATATATATATATATATATATTATATATATATATAAGAAAATCTTTCTCCGTATATTACTTAAAGAATCAATTGAAGCATACTAAAATCAAAATATTCACCTTAAGAAATTTAATTGAAGCATGCTAAAACCAAAATATTCACCTTAAGAAATTTAAAAACGTAAATTACTGACACCACTGGCCTTTCCATTAGAACACAGGTAGCTTTTTTCTCGACTCCAGTACATTCAAAATAAATTTATGTCTGTTTTCTTAACTAATTCTATCTTGTGATGCTTCTGTTACCACATTTACAGCATGTTCTACTCCCTGGCTGTGACAGGGAAAAGGAATAAGCTGAAGTGGTTCATTTCGACCTTTAAGAAGATCATCATTTGTCAAATTCTGTAAAATAGGTGGAGGGGTGATAGTTTCGTTGTCCCAGTCGATCATGTTAGGATAATCGTCTGCTTCAAAGTTCAGTGTTTTTAGCAGCTCAAAATTTCTCGCATTGGTGCTCCTAGTTCTTGCTCGAATGGTGTGCTGAAGAGCCAGCTCTCTGACCTCTCTTCTTGTGTCTGTTATCATTGAGAGTAAGATATTCTCTGGGTGGGCAAAATAGGCGTTATTTCTGAGGACACGCTCCATAATCATCCGATGCTTTTTATCTAAGCCTTTAAGCAAGTGCATGATATATCAAAAATTAGATGCTCCCTCATTTGCCTTTGGATGAGACTTTATCCAAAACCAGCCTGGAGCGTAAACCAACATTATAATTTTTACTAGGTCTTGGATGTTTTTGTCTGGATTCCGTGTAGAGACATATAAGCGCAGGATCATGTTTGCTCGTGTTAGCCATCTTGCATGATGGAGGGAGGGCACCTGGGGATCTGGTGGCTAACGCTTGTGAGATGCGTCCAGATTGGATTGTATGCTAATGCACATTTCATACATATATTTTTGGTCACTGCTGAAACTTTTAACAATATCGGCCGAAACTTCTTTAATGTTGCCCTCTACAGGGGTACAATCAACTATATCCAGTTTGGTCAAATCCTCTCGGAGTTTATTTCCAAGAGAACCTTTGAAGGTGTTTAGTCCCGAAGTTTTTCCTTCAATTGCTTCAAATACGTGCCTGAAGGGCAGTTCGTTTGCATGCAAAAGGCAAATCAGCCATTGTACCGACCTGTCCAGATATAATTCAATAAATTTTAGCACTCCGCCAATCCTGCCAGTGTTCACTGGGGTGCCATCGCATAGCAAAGCTTTGAGGGATTCTTTGCTATTAGAATCAACTATAAACGTTATTATTTCATCTGCAATACAACAAGCAGTTCCGTTATCTGGAGCTATATGAGCCATGTAAACATCACCAGGTTCTTTGACTATTACATAATGTTCTTCGTACTCCATTCCTTTCTTTGTCTTAGTTTGATCTTTTCTACCATCAAATCCGATGCCTTCAATCTGTGTGTTCTCTGATTTTACTTTGATTATCTTCTTTTTACCCACACGTATTCTTTCTCTTTCCACTGTTTTCCTATCCAACATATTGGTTTCGTCTAATATTTCCATATCCTTCAAAGCTACATTTACTATAGCTGCAGTAGCTCTGTAACTTACACGGTATCTATCAGCTGTTATTGTTAAGTTATCATAAATAATTCTGTTCTGATGGTTTTCTCTCAGCTGAAAATCCGGAACAAAGTCAATATCGTCGCTGTCATCATCAATTTCCATGCTCTCATCTTCCATAATATGTGAAGGGTCCAGTTTGCTGGTTGAGGCGACATTCATATCTAGGCTTATCTTGGCTCTTCTTTCTGATCCTTTAACTCTATCGTGAGTCCTTTTTCTTGCGGAAGTCGTTACTCTGTCGATTGGTCCTAGTTGGTTTTTTCTTTGTTTCTGCCCCACAAAAGACTCCCACTCAATCATTGGAACTCTAATATCACATCTGCTATCCGTTCGAGTGATTTTTTTATCGTAACAAGTACAAGTGCAAATATCAAACATTTCATCGAATGTCTCCACCTTCTGCTGAAAACTGTTGTTTCTTTGTTTTAATGGTACTTTATTTAGCTTTGCTGCAGATTCTATCTATCGTTCAACTTTTATAGCTATTCCTTCAAATCCTATATGTGGAAAAGAAAACTTCTCCCAAATAGCTTCCACATCTTTAGTGACAATTCTGTAACATTCTTTTGCTGTTCTAGAACCTTTCGAAATCAGTTCTTCTCGTTTTCTTACCAATAAATAATGCCTAAATACGGCAGCCTTTGAAGGAGTCATTGAAGGTGGAAATTCTGCAGGGTGACCAAATGTTGAATTGTGCGTTTTGCTTCTTGTCGCCATGATTTCACTTATTTAGGCCTAGTAGCATTAATAACAAGAAACTAATTGTTAAATTCTCGCAATTGAATCATTCAATCTGAATTTAATATAACTCATTCGGAATTAAATCATAACTCATTCAATCATAAACAATCTGAAAATAACAATCTGAAACTAAACAAGAAAAACGTGCCAATAATTTATATAATTCATCTAATCTATCTAAATTAATCTATGTAATCTATTCAATCTATCTAAAACTCTAAATAATATAATTTATCCAAATTAATCTAATCTACTTAATAAGACTTAGTATAATGCATGATTGTCACATTTGGGGTTTATATCTGTGGAGAGAGTAAAAGGGGGGATGCTATGGAAGGGGTAAGGGGGGTCGCATTAGCCCTGTTCAAAAATCAACCTTTTCTTATTTTCATAGGTTTCTGTACTTTTTCCCATGCTTTTTGACCTGAAAAGGCCGAAAATCACAACCATTTTGACCTAGGTTGTTGGGAAGCATTGCCGCATGGAGCTTTAAGTTTTCTGCCTTGAAATCGGCCAAAAGCACCAGTTCCGGGGTCCCTTGAATCATGTTTTGCACTATAACTTTTTATCTAAACAAGATAGAGCAACAAAATAGGCACCAAATTAAAGTGTTTTTAATCCTCTTTCTAACTTATACAATTATGATAGTCTTGGAACAAGAAATGGCACATTGGTACATACAAAGATTTCAGAAATATCACAAAATTCGTTTTCTCACACTCAAGGCAGACAAGGCGCCTTATTCATGACACAAATTTGAGATTAACATTTTGTCACAAGTCTAATCGATCAAGTGAAAGCATTACATGATGATTAATTTCATAATGACATTTACACAGTCAGTTGTTGAGAGTTTGTTTCTTGAAGCTGTCAAAGCGGCGTCTGTTGAACTCCACAGCTTGAAGGAGATAGTCCCTTTGCTTGGCATCTGTTGTTATGACATTTGCAAAGTCGCTCATCATCTTGACACCACGTTCAGCAATGTCATTCACCGCTTTCAGATTCTTAACATAGTCCAACGCTTTTCTGTAGTCCTCATTCTGTGGCCAAGACGTGACAGGTTCCAGAAGCCACTCGGATCCAATGTTCAGTGTGTCCAGCAGGAAATGTGATTCTGGGCCAATGAGATCAACCAGGGTGGTCTTAGCTGTGACTCTCTGGAATAGAGGCTTTCCTGTTCTGAAGCTGTCTGGCTTCTCAGTGGCATGTAACTGGGCAGCAATGTCGTGCTTCAATGTGTCACTCAATCTACTGCTGAACAGGGCAAATGGCACGACTTCCTGCGTCAGGTACCATTTGTAGTTTTCCATCTTATTAAGTACTGCATCAGCAAGCTCTGGGTCAGTTTTTTGTACTTCAACATGTCCTGGATTAGACTTAGATCATTCACGGGAGCATCTGCAGCAGACATTGACATCATCCATACAGGAGTGTAGAACAGCGCAAGGAAGGTGTTGAGTCTTTCCAGCTTTGATACAGTCTTCGTCGTACTCAAGTTGATCTGCAAACATCAGCATTTTCATGGAGTACAGGTTTCTGGCCATCCATCTGGCCTGATGAATGGCGCCTGGTCGACTCCAGTGAATACCTCGAGGAGGCGTTCCTCCAAGAACAATGACTGTCAGTTCAGCCATTTCCCTGTAGTCGGCTCTTGGAAGCCTTTCTGCTGTTAGAATGTCTTGGAGTATTTCTTCACTGTTCTTCTTCTTTTCCTTCAGCCATTTGCTGTTGATAGCCAGCATCTTTGGGTTTTCCTTGGACAAGTCCGTCCAAACATCCTTCAGATGCTCAAACCAGGGATTATCTGGCCCCTTCACCTTCCCAAACAGCTTCTCCCAAACTGCTCCTACTAGGATTTCCAGGATGTGATGTCGACAGGCCAGATAAAACACCTTTTTGTTCAGCATTTTCTCTAGTAGTTTGGCAGCTCCTCTGTGAACTCCACTGTTACTGGATGTAGTGTCAAAAACAAGGGCAGTAACATTATCCGTAAGTTCCCATGTCTCCAGTAAATCCATTGAAGCCTCAGCCTGAGCTGTGCCAGAAGAATTGTCGATGACAGGTACTCCCAATAACTTTCCTTCAGTGTATGAAGGTGGACCAGACACTAGCACAGCTAAAGTCTCTGAGGTACTTCCAGGTTCACTGCCCAAGACATCTTTGAGCAACTTTCCATCCCAGTGTAAGGCAGCGTACTGTGGGGGGTTTTCACAAAACTTGGACATGTGACTCTGGCTGATATTATACCTGGACAGCATTCTGTTGCGACGTGTTGTTGAGGTTGAGATGACGAAGTTATCCAGATCAGCCCCTCCAGCTTTCAAGGTGGCAGAAACCATGGCAGTAACTTGATTGTCTGATAAACCAAGACGATCAGCTGTATTGCAGATGACATCACATTCCATGACCTTCCTTGGAAACGTCAAAGTCACACTAGTCACAGTGTCTTGATGGTGAGAACATCCAGGACGAGGCTGATGGTAATCCATGTCCTCTGTGTTAGCGTCGTTGTCAGTTGAGTCACCCCAGGTAATGTCATCCACATGAACAACTGCCTCTTGTTCTGCTGCAGCTGTAAAATAGTACAACATGTTAAGACATTAATTGTTAAGTACATGCTAAATATCGCAATGGAGTAAAACTTAAAACTTTTTGTGACGTTCAAAGTAATTAGTTTTACCTTGTTCTTGTCTATGCTGCAGTCTTTCATTCCTCGCTGCTTGCTGCAGGGATCTTGTCTCAAAAATCTTGTCATGACCAGACATATGACCTTTCCTCTCAGTCTTTTGGTCTTCGTAGAACCTGATATCCTCATATTTCTTCTCTGGATAACAGTCTGTTGTTCTGTATTTCCTGGATTGCATCTGGAGCTCCTATATCGAACAGGCTGTCTAATTCCAGCACAAATGCTCCTCTTTTTCCTCCAGGGTTACTTGTTCTTCCTTTGCTTTTCACCAGAGCACGATGTTTCTCATGTAGTTTCATGAAGAGCTTCATTGCGTTGTACTTGGTCATTGTCTTGATCCTAGCCATCTGCCAGAATGGGATGATAGATTCAACTGTTTCATATGCAAGGTCTTGAACCATGGGTCTCCCTGCATTTTCCGGTAAATTCTGAAGATTAAGGAAATACTGGAACGCCTGTCTGTTGGTGGGAAGCTGGGAACCACTGATAAAAGCTGAAGGGTATCCAACCAGGAAAGTTTCAGTGAGAGATCTGGTAGATGGCCCAGTTGACACCTGCCTGTGGACAGTACGTGGAGGTTCTGAGATATCAACTGTGCGCCCACGGAGCTCCCTCAGCTCCTTGCTTAATGCCATTGTGAAGTTGTAACTTGTAGATGGTTTTCTAGATTCTGATTGAGTTTCTGTTGTTTCCTGAAAAATGATAGATAATTATTATTATTATTATTATTATTATTAATTATTATTTATTTATTATTATTATTATTATTATTATTATTATTATTATTATTATTTATTAATTTTATGCTCTTTCATTTGATACCTAATTTGTTGCTCTATCTTGTTTAGATCAAAAGTTAAAGTGCAAAACATAATTCAAGGGACCCCGGAATTGGCGCTTTGGCCGATTTCAAGGCAGAAAATTTAAAGCTCCATGCGGCAATGCTTCCCAACATCCTAGGTCAAAATAGTTGTGATTTTCGGCTTTTTCAGGTCAAAAAGCATGGGAAAATGTACAGAAACCTATGAAAATAAGAAAAAGTTGATTTTTGAACAGGCCTAGGGTCGCATATACTCATTTTTTTACAAGATGTTGAGATCATCATTTCCAACTACTGTGGAATTGGAGAAACTCGATTTTTGATATGTTTCGACCCCCCCCCCTACTGTGGAGTTACCCGTAGTTATAAAACTTATTGGCGATACTGAGCATGATTAACCTAGAGACGAACAAACAAAGAAGAAAGGGGTGAGTCCGTAATATCTCGAACATCTATTAAAAATAGTCTCCCTAATACACTGAGGATGAAGAGCTGAGCCTGTAATCTATTGAGTGGCAGTAGTATGCCCACAAAATGGTAGAGAGCAATGCAATTGCAAATGTTCATCAATGTTGCAAAGGGGGAGGGGAGATGTTGGAAGAGGTTATGCAACAAAAGGGAGAGGGGGTTATGCAACAAGGGAGAGGGGTTATCCCCCAAGCTGCAATGAAGGGGAACTCCCCCAGCAAGCTGGGGTAGTCCACTTAACCTCTTTGGGGGAGAAGCGGGGACGGCCTCCCCCCAAATTGGTATACCTGACCTAAGAGAGGGAGATAAAGGAGAAGGAGGAGGGTCTTTGGGGGAGAAGGTGGGACGGCCTCACCCTCCTAAAGGGAAACCTAACCTAAGCCTTAACCTAAGAAGGAGAGAGGGAGGGGTGTTCGCCTGGCTCCACCCAGACACATAATGAGAGTTCATCCGAGCGGCCGCTGTCTTATAAGGTCCTAATCAGCAAGTTGGCTTAGAAGGCTGAATCTGACTTAGAAGGCGTAACTGGCTTGTTCAGGTGTACATTATTAGGGTTGAGTTGCCAGATTGCGCTATTTATTTAATTAAAGTATATATTCTTGACAGTTGGTTTAGAAATCCACTAGTTGGCATAATCCGCCAGTTTGCATAATCCGCCAGTTTGCTTAACCCGCCAGTTGACTTAGAAGACCTAGAAGGCAGCTGTATGTGTATATATTAATTAACTTTTCAGCTGCCAGATTGCGCTATTCAGATATTGTTGACAGTTGGCTTAGAAATCCGTTAGTCGGTTCAGAAGACGAAACCAGCCATTTGGTATACATATAATTAAATAATAATATCGTTTATATATATACAACTAAAAGAATTAAATAAAACACCATTACATCATTCTGTTTATTTAGACGAATTATTGGAATCAATTTCATGAAATTTATAGAAAATAAATATACAATCCTATACAAACGAATAAAAATAAAATAAAAAATAATAATATCATAAGAAATACGAACGAGGAATATAAATATAATGAAAAAATAAATAAATAATATAATACAAAACGATGGAGTATAACCATGAATATAACAGTACAGGAGAAATATATATATACACACACACACATACAATTATATTAAATAATTAAATATATTGAAAATAAATATACATCAAAATACATTCACTTTATGTTCTACTGCGCTTAACTAAAACACTAAACTCGCACGTAATTGAGTCTACAGTCACATTATTATTGCTTTGCACTACGCAGTAAATACGATTTAACATTATTTCACCGCTCAAGTTATAGGGATACCTATACTCGATGTAAATGGCCTTCATTTCGTTTAATACTATTTTTGTGCCCACTTTACATTCAATTGGTAAGTTATCTTTAAACATGGATAGAATACATTCAAAACCATGCACAAAGAGGTCATCGTTAGCCACAACATCGTTATTAAATACAAGTTTATAAACACTCCTTTCCAATCCAGGGTTTATTCTTACCGACCCGAGCTTTTCAATCGTGAAC
The DNA here is from genome assembly GCA_023014485.1 of Bathynomus jamesi. Taxonomy (NCBI): domain Eukaryota; kingdom Metazoa; phylum Arthropoda; class Malacostraca; order Isopoda; family Cirolanidae; genus Bathynomus; species Bathynomus jamesi. The sequence goes on along the minus strand of JAJOZX010000855.1, from coordinate 407,590 downwards.
TCTTCTTCACGACAGCTGCTCATTATATAAAGAAATAGTTCTTCAGGGTGAACGGTGTAGGTGAGCTCTGCCCTGTACCGCTGAAGACCTTTGTACCAAAGTTCATGATATTTCAAAGAGTCTAGACCATTCTCGCCTTGTTCAGTCCTACATTCGATAAACCCGTCGAGCAAAATAAAGCATATCCGTGTCAAAATAAAGCATATCCGTAACACGCCCGTCTAATATTGGCTTCAGCTTGCGGAATCCGACGATTTCAATAATTCTGTCGAGGATGAATCGGTTTCGCGTGGGACAAGAACGTTATTATCAGATGCATTGTTCCACATCAGTCGTATATAAATGCATGGCTGATCGTTATTTATACACCACGTACAAACAATGGCATAAGAGGGTGTATCACTAATCTGTTCTCTTCGTGTACCTACACCTGCAGGTATTTTATAACGACCCTCAACCCACTTCTCAATTATCACGAAGACTCTATTCATCTCCTCAACACTTAAATAAACAACGTTACGTTTACCAGAGTTTGCTTGTCTACAAGTCGTTTTAAGTACAGAGTTAGTGGCACCGGTTTTACGTCTGAACACACGCAATGACTTCGTGAAGGACACGTCGTATACGGCATTGAGAATGCTGCTCAAAGGAAGCTCCATCGTTTCCTATTGTGAGAGTTCATGTCCAGTCGGGTCAAGCTCTGAGATGACTATGAGCAACTGGTGCGCGGTTTGGCCCGGAGACAGGTGCGGAGGAGTGAGTCATACCAAGCGTTAATGTTTCGTGTACGAGTTTGTTCCAGCATGAAAGAATCATGCGAGTACTTGTACCCATTATACCGGGCAATTTTTCCGATACATGGAGCAATATCGGTTTAATGTTTTATCGGAATGCGCACTAGACGTTCATTTTCTCCACACATTAACAATCCGGTGCACTATTTCAGAGAAACATTTGACCGTATTTATCCTTTTTGCGTAACAATCGATACTCGTCTCTAAACTCTATTAAAAACTCACACCGTCCTTTAGCCACAACCTCACTGCGAACCTCGTCATGATATATATGAATGTAGTGGTAAAAGTACTTTAGTTTCTCCATGATGACAAAGTTTACATTCTCAGCCGAAGGGTACGCGTACTCGGTATAATGCAGCATGATAATAATACTGCCTGTCACACCACTCATCAACAAGACTCATTATCCATACCCGTTGCTTCTCTTCTGCACGTAATGTTTCTTTCACCTCATGGTATATGTACGCTTTCATAAAGTTTAGCCCGACAACGTAGTCCATTACATCGTTTGTGTCGCGAAATGCGGCACTGCTCTCGCCAGAATATCCATAGAGTATTTGAACATCTTGTTCCTCAAGCTTCGCACGATTCAATAGAGCCTTAAACGTCTCAAAGGAAGGGGGGCTAAGCCGTCTTTCAGTATTCACCACATCTTCCGACTTTACCGAATACCACTTCATAAACGTCGAACACGCAATATCAAAAGTAGCCATCATTGTTTTTCGTCTACGTGAGAAAATACACGTCTGAGCTCCAGGGCTTGCAGAGGTCAACTGAGCACGCAGGGGTAGAGATATGCCCAGGTAGTAGCAGGAGTCACGTGACCGTTTGATTGAGCTTACAACGGGTAGCGCTTAGGACTGTACACACACACACACACACACACACACACACACACAAAAGAGAAAATGAAACCCTAATTGAAACAAATATACGTAATAGATAAACATATCAATATTCCGTTAGAACAGGACAGTTGTCCAGTGCCCTTTTTGTCCATTTGTCAGAGTTAGCCCACTGTATTGATTGGAATAATGCTTCAGTTTTATTCCATTCAAGCAACATTGTTAATAGAAATATTCTTGAGTCTGCCATTATCCAACTTTCAAATAACTTCAACATAAGCAAAGGTCTTTTTCAACTCGATCCTGTTATTTTGAATTCCTTTAAAACAGATTTAGATAAGAAGGGTAAAACATTAAATCTTTGGTAAACTTGTCTTCTACTTTATTAACTTTTAATTTGCATTTTATTTTTTTTATATATATCGAAACCTGACCATAGGCAGCAGTGTGTTAAAACCCGGGCAGAGTTCCAGTATAAATTTGTATTTTTATAATCCATTTGATCTTGTGCTAAAAATCGATATTTTTCCTTACAAATCTGTACGCCTCACTGGTAATCCTTTAAGGTTTTAATTTTTTATTTTTTATTTTTACTTCTCTGTTTATTGTATATATATGTATGTATGTATGTATGTATGTATTTGTATATATAGATATGTATATATATATATATATATATATGTGTGTGTGTATGTATGTTATTTATTTTTTCTTTTTTTCTTTCTGTAACCTATATATAGGCTTAACCTTTTTATGTACTTCAGTGTTCCTGAGGATGTCATTAGACGAAAGCGCTTGAGCACCATTTTGTGTTTCCTTTCCTTCGTGGTTTTATTCATCATAAATATTTTTCACGTGTTACTTTCGTGAAATAATTTTCATATATATATATATAAAACAATCAAGGACTGAGGTATCCAAAGGGTAGGTATCATAGGTACCAGGCATCAGGTAACGTTTCCTGTAGGTGTTAAGGCATACCTTCGTACCCCTAAGTTCCTTCACGTCCCCCAGCTTCTGCGCCCGAAGACTGTGGTTCTCCACAGTCAGTTGGGGTGGCTGGTCGCCCTCATCTTCCAAGCATACTAGATTCTTCAACGAATCAAAGTTAACAACTCATCGGTTCGCCTGGTTAAGTGTGATACCCTTAGCCTTCACGATATATTTCATATCCTCCCCCACCCTCACCCGTACCCCATAAGTTTTTGGTCCTGTTGATACAAATGAGTCAGCGTATGCACCATCACCATACTTATCCTTGGTCTCGTCAATCAACTCTCCGACGAATTCACCAACAGGCGGCATGTATTCACCCTCCCTCTCTGTGAATATTACGCTGTGTCAGCGTACAGCACCCTCCGCCCAAGAGAATGCAGTAGTCCCCAAACCTTGATTCGTGCGTAGGCCGTTGTGAAGCTGGCTACAGGTATGTTTGTAACCCGTGAGGTGTTTGTGGCCAGTTCGGTGATGTACTTTATTATGTAAGTTTTATCTACATTCACGATCTTCATCACCTCATTATCGAGAGCGTTTGCATAATCCCAGACTTCACTATAATTTTGTGCCAAGTGAACGTTCCCTTTGCCAGTATTCTCCGCAAATTTTCCCCAAAGAACGTTTAGACAACTTTGCATAAAGCGCTTGCCTGGATTCTTTACAATTTGTGAACATCAAACTGTATACCTTCACGGTCACGGGAAGGCTGAATATAAGCCGATTTTTGATCTTCGGTATCAATTCCTCGCGGGTAGCCTGATGCTTCTACTTTATCCTTCAAAAAAGTATTTATATATGGCATGAAAAGGCTGGGTAACTTCTGAAACTCCACACCTCATGTATCTTCAATATTCTGTAGCCATGGTGAACGGCTAGGTCCAGTTCAAGGCTTGTATATACACCTCTGATCTTACGCTGGATGGGTGTATGATTACAGTCCCCGTTGTTTTCCTCTGTACACTTCACGCACAGGGGAAACATGAGCGTGTGATCTATAACAACGGGTAAGATCGGCATCCATAAATCGCGAGGGGGGGGACACATCTATGAAAGAAAGGTCGAAATAGTAACGATTCCAATTTGTAGAGAGCACCTCGGTGGGAGGCAGGTCAGGTCCCACCATTTTTTCAGGTGCACCTATGGGGTACAGATTGTTCTTCATCATGTAGGGATATAAAGAACAGAAGTCGTAGTAATGGAGTTTCACGCCCTCCGTAGGTGGAAAGTATAGCTTGAAGGGGTTTGTACGCCCTCCAAACAAGCTATTACCGCACTTGAGAGGATCCAACACCATTGAGCGCTTGAGTGTGTTTATTTCTTCACGGTACTGTCCATCTGTTTCCATCCGTGCATCATACTTATGCTCCCACAAGATCTTGTGAGTGAACTGGGAGCCTATAAGTTGATCGCGGGTGTGGGTCCATGCAAGACTGTCGGCAGATCTACCATGGCTATCTCCTAAGATTCCACACTCAGGACGGGGGCATCCATGCCACGAGCAACCATTAAAGGAGTACACAGTCTTCTCACCAGTGGCACGGTCTTCGCTTAGACCATCAACCCAAAAAACACGACCATTAACCTTAATGGGTACTTCCCCCGTGTTGCGGGCATGCCTTATATATACACCTCTCTGCTGTTGTATGTGTATGAGCCAGTAAATAACCTTGTGCCCATAACTGCGAGGGTGGTTTCAGTGAATGAAGGCTAAGGTGTCTTTAGACATGAAGTTATTCTTGAACACCGTAAGACATAATGAGGCGATAGAGGTTGCGACTTGCAAAGGATCGCATTTGAAACGGGCAATCTACATCCTTCTAAAGGCCTGGGAACATACACTAAGCAAGCGTACATCATTCACGCAATAACGTTCACATTCATCAGCTATAGTGTAAGGATTAGCTCCATTAAAACTGTTTTAGTAGCGATCAAAATCTCCATGCTCACTATCACTCATGTTGGTGTAGTTAAAGTAATATTTGGGGTGAGGTAGTCCTACGTAATTTAAAGTGTTGCTTGTGAGGAATTTATAAGGGAAATACCCTTTTTAAACTTCGGCGGCTACACCCATCACATTGGGTAGCTTGGCTAGTTTAGAAGGTGTGAATAATAAAGTATCTTTAAACTGAACATTACCTCTCATCTGCATTTGTATAAGTTTGTTTCCCCTTTTCAACGGGTCGCCTGTAAATATCTCCGATGACTCGTGTTCAAGCAATTCCTTATAAAGGAACTGTGTCAAATTTTGCGCCGTTGTGGGCAAGAATATAAACTTGACAATATAGGATACAAAGAGTTTCACAGGACTCTCATGTGCGAATTTTTTAAAAACTTTTTCCGTTTACCACATTTGTGACACTCATCACACTCACCCTCCATGCACTCATCGCAGATAGTCTGGATTACGAATAACCTCTTTGGTTTTGGGATTTGTGTAAGTTTTTATATCGTAGTACAAGGGTCTTAGTATCTTTCATATAACACATGCTTTACTCCATCCGCCTTATATTTTTCATGATATGTAGAACAGTGAATTTCATCGCATTTATGCTCAAACTTACCCCAATTATCCATCATATGAAACATACCACATTCACAGATTCTCATTTTTCTGCACGTGCCATTCGATTTATGGTGATCAAAGCATTTATTATTGAAAAATGTACGTCTGCACACATTACATTCCCTCTTCTCAGCTTCAACTACACGACTTTCACATTTGGGGCTTTTACACTGCTCACAAACCATGGGACATTCCTTACAATGTTTCACTATATCATCCGCAAACTCGAGACACCCCTTACACAAATCAGGATGTCGTCCATATTTTCGACTTTTATCATAACTCGCGTAAAGGTCCCTTATATTGTGGATGGGGAGATACGTTGTTCCTGACATTCCTAAAATAAGTAGAGGTCTTGTACGATCTCCACACAGCTTTTAAAAACATACACAGTCCTACGATGATCATCTATTCCAAATACAACTATACGAACATTCATTTCCTGCTCTACCCTTCTCAGCTCTTCAGGACCCATATTACACTCAAACCCAAGCTTATAATCTGAAGCCAGTTTACGGGCACGCTGCACGACCGTAGGCAGCGAAATTTTTTGGGCCCGTGTATTTAGCACAGCAAACATATGGGCCAAGACTACTTCTACGAAGCCGCAACCACGATCGACATTTATATGCCGTCTGTAAATAGCCTGAGAATTGAAATTAAGAGTATAAGGTGTGGCACTATGAACCGCAACCCGAATCTACCGTGAAGTTGTCTTATTGAAGGGTGTACTACTTTGAGAGGCCTGCATTATACGGCCCAAGATATATTCTATGTCTACAGCTGCCAAGCGACTGAACGCTATTACAACCCAAAAATCATCTACATCCCCGTCATCTGAACAGAACCTGAAAGACAACCTCGTCCGGACTTCACGTTCGTCGCGGTTCTGAAAGGCAAACTCCACAATACGTTCAACTACGCGTCACAGTCCAACACCGTTGTTATACAGGAATCCAGGGTCAACCATGACCACGTACCGATTTCTAGTCAGGGCAGGGGTGGGGTTAGCTGTGCGCACCAGTTCGGATGTTATACCTTCCTCCACAACATGAAAAGCTGCTGATGTGGAGGATGTACCCGGAGTTGAACAGGAATAAGGGGGTATATTTGAGGAGGGAGCTAGTGTGGGGGTTGTGTCGTAAGATGTAGAGGGCTGGGGTTCTAATACTGGGGGTCTAGCAACCGGTGCACTCCTGGCACGTTTTATACCTGACGTGGAAGGTTCTTCATCATCGTGCCTCCGCTTTGAACTGCCACGTGGTGGAGGTGTCGCTGGTGAGGGGTCGGCAGCGGGGATGGAGTTTGTAGCTACACTATCATCGGGGTCTTGTGTAATGTCGATGATGGAGTGTTGTACATCGTCATCATTCACGGTTCTGTGGAAGAAGAAAAACAAGAATATAAGGAGCAACACTTAAATTTTGTTAGATTTTGTAAATGCTCCACTTAGGGGTGTGACGTGTTAGAGATGGAATCTGTAGAAAAATTCAGATTCACGAGCCCATCCACATGTATTATATCTGGCCCTACAGGATGTGGTAAAACTGTGTTTATGCTTAAAATCATTAAAGATAAGGTGGAGATGTTCTCAAAATTTGTGTATAAAGTAATATGGTGCTATTCGACGTATCAATCGGTGTTCAACGAGTACCAAGATGATATTTTGTTCCACAAAGGTGTATTCGACGTTAATTCGTTAAATGGAAATGAGCATACAGTCATTGTAATTGTCGATCTCATATTGGAAATGGATAAAACGTTTGCCGAGACATTTACAGTGTTCTCCCACCATTTTAACATAAGCGTATTCTTCATCAATCAGAATCTATATTTCAAAAATAGAAACATGCGCAATGTGTCTTTAAATACACAATATCTAGTCTTATTCGCGCAATGTTGAGATGTGTCACAAATTGGGGTACGTATTAGCCAGTCAAATGTTCCCGAATCAGCGTAAGGAGTTTTTGGAAGTTTATAAAGAAGCTACAATTCAGCGTTACGGATATTTGCTTTGTGACCTTCACCCGCGAAACACGTTTAGGGTGCTTCTAAGAACGAATATATTCCCAAACGAACCTGAAACGGTGTATATTCCAGAATGACAAGTAGGCTAAAGGAATACCGTGAATTAATAAAAATCTATCAACGATTGCCCCGCGCATTACAGCAGATGTTTGTTAATCGACTTGGACTTTTTAAAATGCATCTGTGAAATTTGCCTTAATGTTATAAAAGTAATGTGCCAATGAAACCCTCTCAGAAGGCTGGTCTACGTCGTTACAAGAACATAATATGTACGCTCGCTCGTAAAGTCAAACTGTAGGGAAAAAAAAGCGAATTATTGTACAAAGAGGGGGATCTTCCTCCCCATCTTATTTTAAGTTTTGGGACCTTTACTGACTAGATTACTAAAATGAAGAAAGTGGTAGTGATTCCGCACGAGGTGTATGCTTCACTGCAAAGTTAAAAAAGTCCAGACACGGTTCTAGAACCCCGTAAAAGCTGGCTTAAAAGAATGGAAAGCTAATTGATAGACCTATTAAAAGGTGAAAAGTCACCTGATGAGAAAAGGATCTTGTAACAAGAAGCTCTGCAGAAATTTCTTCATGAGTACGAAGATTATAAGAATCCGACAGAGCTCCCCGTAGTTATTAGGCACAGCGAGAGCAACGATGAGCATGGTGACATAGGACCTTGGGCCGACGTTAGAGATGGCCAACCAACAGAATAACGGAACGCAACACATCGGGCATGTATTAAAAATCAGTCTCCCACATACATTGAGGAATAAAGGCTTAAGTCTTTATAATCTATTGAGTAAGGACCCCATCATAGCGTGGACCGATACAGGCGAGGTCATTGTTGAAAGAACAAGGTTACAGTGATCGAATATCGTCGACATTGTCCATGATCTGGTGAGAAAATGGGACAGGCCCTCACCAGCAGGATGGAAGCATATTAAAACAAGACTACAACAAATAAATGTCCCCAAAACATTGATAGGAAATTTGAATAGGTTAAAAGACTTGGAGCAAGTCTCGCATGTGCCACAACTGAGTACGCCATCACTCCCAACAGTAGCAAACTTCCTCAAATCTCCGTGGCGGGCTGTTTACGGTTAGCCAGACTGGCAGTCGACGGCCTGTTGCGTGGCACGGTCAGAGTGCCGATCGGCTCCCAGGGCCGGACCTATTCTCAGCGTGCTATTTTTTCATTTACGAGGAGCAATTGCGTGCTCCCCAGATTACTCTTACTCTCCGGCGATATTATGACTAATCCAGGCCCCTCTACAACTTACACATGTCACCATACACAAAGACATAGACACAATAGCACCATGAGACACATACAGAAGTATAATATTAACATATTACAGTTACAACGTAGATGGCCTCACAAACAAAATCTTGCAGCTTATGGAATTCGTACACAAACAAAACATTCACACAGCACTTATACAAGAAACAAAACTAAAACGCACACACATAACACCCACCATCCCTGACTTCACGACGATCCGTCAAGATCGTACTGGGGGCAACGGGGGTGGACTCATCACTTACATACGTAAAAGTATTAGCTACACTGATGCCACCCAAAACATTACAAACACAATCCAAGCAGATAACACGATAGAAATACAGGCAGTTAACATTAAAACACGCGCAAAACACAACACCACACTAATCAACATTTACATCCCACCAGATAGTTCATCTCAGGTGCCAGCCAATTACAATCCACAGTTACACAATCTAGCCTCTCTCACTAATGTCATCTTAGGAGGAGACTTCAACGCTAAAGACACTAGTTGGTACCTGCACAACCAAAGCAATACCAGAGGCTCCAACATAGCCACACAACTAAACAGACTCTTCATTCTTAACAATACAGAATAACATACACACATACCACATCAAGCAGGATACTCAAACTCCTCCCCAGACATAACGTTCTGTTCCCCCTCACTAGCAACACATACACACTGGAGAACAGAAAAACAACTGTCATCAGACCACCTGCCCATCATCATTACAACACGTTCTACACTCTGCCCCAACAGCCTTAGGCACACTTACAGAAATTACAAGAAAGCTGATTGGGAACAATTCAAAATACAGACTGAGGAACAATTCACCACATTAAACAGCAAACCCATCATAAACATCAATACAACACTCAAGACATTTAATCAGATCATCAATAATGCAAACAAATACATACCCGAGGGCGACATTAGGAAATACAACCCAAATTACACTAGAGAAATAGCTCACCTCATAAGGCAACGTAACAACCTCAAACATAACACACAAACACCACACACAGAAACCATAAAACAGCAGATACAACAGCTCAACACAGAAATAAGCAACAAACTCAAAGAAAAACAAACAGAAACATTTAGGGAATTCATAACAACACTAAACCACTCCACAGATACATCCAGGCTATACAAGACTATAAACAGCATTACCCACTCTAACAGCGGCATTCACACCTCACACGCGGCTATCTGTCGCAGCCAAAATAATATCCCAACATATACACAACAAGCTAACATTCTAGTTAATCACTATGCAAAGATAAGTCACTTAAACAGAGACAACAACCAGAAACACGCAGACAGACAAACAGCCAGACACAAGAAAACCTACAGACTCGACACGACCTTAAACACTTGGGCCCACAAATATCAGCACATATTCATACTAACACTGTATTATTCCTGACATACGGAAACAAGGTAAAATTATTACACTACTCAAACCAAACAAAAATCCAACAGAACCAGCTTCCTATAGACCCTTTATTTTACTATGCACACCTTCCAAAGTAACAGAAAGACTAACCTTACAAATCACCAACCTACACATACCACTATTGCCTACTCATCATGGATTAAGACCTCACCACTCAACCACGACATTACTCACTAACCTCAAGCAGCGCATCATGGATGGCATCAACTCCAGACGACCAGCTCAACGGACACTATTAGCAACAATAGACATTAGTAAAGCATTTGATGCTATCCCACGCTTCCCTCTCATAAACAAAATACTCAAACAAACATGCACAATAACACTAAAAGATGGCTGAGCAACTATCTTTCAGGAAGATACTCACCTGTCACATTTAATGGCAAGTCATCCAAAAACAATCTTTTTCCGAACGGGGTCCCTCAAGGCTCTGTTCAACTTATACATGCATGACATTCCAACACCCATAGATAACAAGCTTACCTTATCATCATATGCAGATGACATCACTCTAACATCCACTCACAACAACATCGACACCGCTACAAATAACCTACAAACATATATAAACAGTATACAAGACTAGCTCACACACAATAGACTCAAAGTAGGCCCACAAAATCAACCATCACCTTGCTTACAAACAATACAAAAGAACACCAGATAACTCCACAGCTTACACTAAACAACACCAACATTCCACACACTCACATGACCAAAATACTTGGGGTCACATACAACACATCATCATCTTTTGCAAACCACATTCAGGACATTAAAAACAAATGTACGTCAAGACTTAACACGCTTAGGGTACTAACAGGCACAAACTTTGGACACCATCAGGAAACAACATCACTCATATACAAACAATATATTCGCTCAGTTATGGACTATGCTAGCCCATGCTGGGCACCCATTATCTCAAACACACACATAAACACCTTACAGACAATACAAAACAACGCACTTCGTATCATTACAGGATGCACTCAAACAACACCAATAGAACACCTGCACACAGAAACAAAAATACTGAAAGTTAGGGAACATTTAAACATGAGGGGAACACAATTCATGGCAGCAGCAACAACTAACCCACAACACCTTTGCCACTACATGTATAATCATGCACCAACACCTCGCACCATTAAGGTAACACCAGAGAGACATTATAACCAAATAGTCCATTCCATACCACGCCCCACAGACATCACACAGTACAGAAAACACATACACACACCTAACCCGCAAAGCACTGACACGACTCGGTTCGAAAGCGGTCCTACGTGCGAAGCCGCCACCCATTAACAGGTCAGAGATCAGCCTGAGCAGATCGGATCGAGTTAACTTTGCACGATTCCGATGTGGACATCACCCCAACTTACGGACATATAAACACAGACTAGACAACTCCACAGACGACACCTGTCACCTGTGCCAGGACACACTACAAACAATTGAACACATTATGACAGACTGTACCGCTCTAGCACAACAACGAACACAACTCAACATCACTAGCGCGCTGAACCTCTGGTCCACTCCGGAGAGGGCGATCGGTTACCTTCGTGCCGCCGGCTTGCCTGATCAGGGTGGGCTGATCGGCTAAACAACAACAACAGTAGCTTCTCTGAAGAGGAGAAAGAAGAGACCAAACAACAACGGTCAACCTTATCCACGTGTCTCTAAAATAGCAAATGGCTAACATATTAACCCTTAATAGATAATCCTCACCCAGAGGAACGCGTTAGGTAATGCCGGGTGCTACCACACCCAAAAGAAAAATATTAGCCAAAAATCAGTTTATGAATTTAATGAAAAAACGGTGTTATAAATGAATTGTTCCATGTATTAACTAACTTTTAATCACAAAATAATGACAGTATAAGTATAATATGTATTTCAAATAAATGAACAAAAATATTTGCTTATTTCCCCATAAAAAGGACCAACAAACCAAAAATTATAATAGAAAAATTAAAGTTTTCTGGAGATCCCTGGGCAACCACTGACTGTAGGATAGTGGAGGAAGATATGGAAGGACTGGCAGGCCCGTTAATGCACACACAGCTGTAGAAGAGACGAGTAAAATGTTGCTTATTTTTGTTTGTGATTTTATGGCGCAAGTTCCACAGGCCACATTTAGTGCCTATATGAACCCTGTATATGCGAATTATTTATTCTCAAATACTGATATACATCATATAACACATGTAGCTATGTACAAATAGTGGCCTCTCTTCCCTAGTGTTTTTATCATCAGAGCGGAGGCACCTGAGGAGAAAGCAAAAGCGCCTCTCACTCATTGCAGCCCTGTATATTGCAGGACCAAATTGTGGACATGTCAACGGCTGTTTTGTGGTTATCATGATTCATTCCGGAGAATATAAGGACTCCCAAGAGAGCCCTCATCTCAGGATCTGTCGCACGGTCCACTGTTGCCGGCTGTTTCTGATACTTTTGAACTAAAGACCTGATGGTGTCATTGGTACAGTCGAGAATGTGGTCAATGATAAATTCGGTCAGGAACAGTTCCAGACATGCAAGGGGATTCATAGCAGCTGCAGCTCTATGAGTGGGACCGGGCTTCATGGGTGGGATGATGATGTGCTGGGGAGTCCGGGAATGTGCTGGCTTCGTGCTCCAGCGGTGCCCATTCTTGCCTTGGATTGATGTTCTTTAAAAGCGGTGGAGCACTCCTTCATGGTGGTGCTGCCTCTTAGTCGCAGGTGCAGCAACAGCGGAAGCAAGTGTAGCAACAGTGGCAGCAGGTGTGTGGCTGTGTCTGGGGCAGCGGCGTCTCACGGTCTCCTCTCCACTGTCAGTATCATCATCATCCTCGTTTGGTTGTGGCATATATTCTTCACCTTCACTACTATCATACATAGTCATTACTTCAACATTGTCTTCTTCATCAGTGTCCACATCAGACACTTCTGGCTCATCAACGTCATTACTAGCAATATTGTCTTATTTTGTCTTTTTTTTACCCTGGAAATTATATATTTACCTGAAAAACACAAAAAAAATATTAAATTTCATTATAATCGACCACAATTTAGCACATGGGTTTTTTCAGCAACAAGTAAGATTCGTCCACAAAGGAATGAAATGCACAAATGTCATCAAACACAAAATACTCAAACACAAGGACTATCACACATTAGGTAATGCGGGGTGGCGCCACACCCCACGCATACTGTCTGACTGCCCACAGCCAAGAGAGCACACTTGCGCACCCGACCTCTGTGAAGGCTCAAGAGACACTGAAGGTACATGAAGTTTCAACCACATACGTTGTTGGGAAGACTACAAACATTTAGTTTCAATGATGAGCGGGGTTCAGCAGCACCCCGCATCACCAGTTAAGGGTTAAGAAAACGTTATTATGACATTTCTAACCCAGCCTCATATGGCGGTGTTAATAGACTGTACAGAGGTGTTTACAATGATGGATTAGGAAAAAACGATGTTGAATGTTTTTTGCGGGAGCAGGATGCTTATACACTTCATAAGCCAGGGAGAAAAATGTTTAAACCAGCCAAGACAACAGCGGCTTCGATTGACTCTATTTGGCAAGCGGATTTAACAGACATGCAAAGATATTCAGTGTATAATGATGGCTACCGCTACATCATATTCATAATAGATGTATTCTCTACATATCTGTGGTTAATTCCTCTGAAAAATAAATCGCGTGAAACAGTTGCTAAAGCTACCAAAACGCTGATGTTGAAAGAAAACAGGGTTCCAGGCTATTTTTGTACGGATATGGGGAAAGAAATTATAGGTGGCACTTTTCAGAACATGCTGACAGTTTAATATCAGTTACTACACTAATAATTCTATTCATAAGGCCTCTTTAGCTGAAATAGTTTAACGTACCTTAAAGGAACGCATGCATCACTATTTTACACATAAAAACACAGATATATAAACATTCTGGGATCATTGGCCTCGTCATACAACTGTTCACACCATCGCACGATTGGCACAACACTTAACGAAGTTTTAAAAAGAGGTAAGCGCCCAGAGCCTGATGTGAGAAGAGCTGGAACACCGCCGCCACACTTTACACGTTTCAAAATCAATGATTATGTAAGGCTATCGCGTTCAGGAAATAAATTCGCGAAGGGATTTGAGCAAGGATGGACACGTGAGATTTTTAAAGTTAGTGCTATGAGACCTAAAGACGAGATAATGATGTATTACGTTGAAGATTTGAATGGGGAAGAAATCGCAGGAGGCTTTTACCGCGAGGAATTGCAGAAAGTGGCATTCAGTTTAGGAAAAAATGTGTTTAAAATTGAAAACATTTTAGGCAGCAAAGGTTCAGGAAAGAGAAAATTGTACCTGGTGAAAATGCTAGGGTACCCAGAAAGCTTCAACACCTATATAAAAGCTGATGCAATAATGAAGCTTAAGTAGTATTCAACATGGCGCCTAACCACTTCTATGTCACACTCCCGTCCTCTTCTTCTCTGTCTGTACATCCTAACAACACCCTGGCCAAATTTGTAACAGAACTCCATGGGCCCATTGAATTGGAACGTGATTCGTGCGAAGTTGGTGTTTATGAATTCCAGTTAGCCACCAAATTTTTAACTCTTGAAATTGAACAGGTCATATTTCTGATTCTTAGAAGATTCGATGAGTGTGAAAAATAGGTATAACCTTAGATAGCACTGTGCGATCAGTCCTGTTGGGTGGGGTACAGTACTATCGTACAAAAGTAACACTAGGACTCGGTCATTATGACACAGACACGGACATTGTGACGGGCAAACAAGAGTCTTGAAAAGTCGTACCTGACAACCGAAGTAGTATGACCGCAAACTGGGAGAATGCAAGAATGTTGCAATGTTGCAAGAGGTTATGCAACAAAGGTTGGGTTATGCAATGAAGGAGGAGGGGGTTATGCAATGAAGGGGAAGGGGTTATGCAATGAAGGGGGAGGGGTTATGCAACAAGTTAATGCTTCAAAATCGCGATGAAGTAAAAACGCGTTCGGCTAAGTGATTTGGTGACCTATGCGAGTTTACAGACCTGGGGTTTTGATGATGAGAATAAACTATGAAAACAGGAGAGCGTATGAGCCGGATTGAATTTTGTAGGCGTGAAGGTGAATACGTCGTCGGATGAATTAATTGTAGTCCTGCAACGGTTGGTTTGAATGAAATCAAGGTCGGACGAATGAGGTTGAGTGAGTTCGGGATGTCCGTCGAGAGAGAGCAGAGCTTTAGTGATGAAGATCAGAGAAACATAGAAGGTCGGAGAGCGGTGTGTGAGTGAAATGAAGACTGAGGAATGAGAACGAATTGAAGTGGACTCACGCTTTTATAGCCGCTCGGAAGGCGTGATTGTTTGGCGCGAACTTTTCGGGAGACAAAGTGAAATCTGCATTTTTATGTGGGCTTCTGCCCACGTGTTCGGATTTCACCACTTTGTTTACTTCTTCAAGCCGTGAGAATGCAGCGAAGAAAATGGATTTCCGGTATGCCGCCATTTTCTTTTATATATTAGCGGCAATAAACGAAATCAGGCATTAAGGTAATGCCTAGGTAATAAGCTGAAAGCTAAGAATGCATATAGCATTACCATTAGTTATAATGATCACTTTCACTCTTTAGGTTATGTTACGTTAGATTATATTTATTATTATTATTATTATTATTATTATTATTATTATTATTATAGATATATAAATAGGCATTATACTTATGATTATATGCATTCTTGACTTTCAGCTTATTGCCTAGGCATTAAGCTTAATGCCAAATCGGGCTTATTGCCGGTAACACACACACACACACACACACACACACATATATATATATATATATATATATATATATATATATATATATATATAGTGGCCCATTTCTCAGCGGTCCACTAAAGGATAAAAATAAACATGCAAAGCAACTTGGTGTTGTTTTCTATTATGATAACAAATGTCTTCGCATAATGGTACAATTTAACTTTAGTCCACGTCAGTATAAAAGTGTAATAGAAAATGGGAATAATTAGAAAGCCATTTGACTTATGCTCCACCCACCCCGGTCATTATAGATAGTAGGTGCGTGATAAATTTTCTCCGTCTTCCATTCACCCACAGTGTCTGTGTTTACTGGGAGTCAATTAATAGTGGACTGTGTTAACAGTCCGTGAATTAGTAGTCAGTGTGTTTACTTAGGGTCAATTAATAGTGGACTGTGTTAATATAGTCATTGAAATAGTAATCAGTGTGTTTACTTGGGGTTAACTAATAGTGGACTGTCTTAATAGTCAGTGAATTAATAGTCAGTTTTTTCTGGGGGTCAGTTAATAGTGGACTAAGGTTAGGTATTTCATAGCTACGCTGTAAAGTGTACAGCCTAGCATTGTACAGTGTACAGTGCATAAGTAGCAGGTGCATGACAAATGCAGAACAAACCTGAAATTTCAGTGTGTTTACTATGGTGCAATTAATAGTGGATTACTGGACTAAGGTTACGACTGTAGTTCCTCAGTATAAATTAAAACTAACGAAAATATCACGACTTAACCTAACCAATTATCAAGGGCGTACAGTTGATCTATTAAATTATTAATTATAACATTGTTTGTTTCTGGAATAGTATTTATTATGACGCATAGATACAAAGTATAAAAATATATATTTATTAAAACATAAATTTTTTTATGTTACTCTGGGGGCCAAAATGCAACTATTGAACCAAGTATGGCTTCAAAGCGATCTTGATCATGTAGTCTGGGTCGCCACAGGTATTCACACAAATACGAATCTAGCATTTGGCGGTGTGTGCCGTGTTGCCTTTTGTTTTGCTCCTTTAAGGAGCGCCACATCCTTTCCACATTTTGGGTATGTGCCCCAGTAGTTGGGTCCACAAAGTTAATACTGTGGTTTAATGTATTATGCAAATAATACATGTGTAGTAGCTATATCCTCGCCATTCGTCCGATACAACTGTCGTACCGGGCAGTATAGCTTCTTGTATTATCGGTAATAAAGTGGCAGCAGAAAGATCAGGTACAGCATACATTGGTTTGAATGCCCAGTTTAACTGTCAAAATTGGTGGTGGTGGTGGTGGTGGGGGGGGAGATAAACTACAAGTACCAGAATTTCGTTTATAATTATATATATATATATATATATATATATATATATATATATATATATATATAGAGAGAGAGAGGAGAGGAGAGAGAGAGAGAGAGAGAGAGAGAGAGAGAGAGCTTAGTTGCGTGCTTTTTTCACAGATTGCTTCTGTATTAGGGTGTGTCAATTTTGTCAACCTTTTAAATCAATTTTGGTAGTGAAAATATAGTGTCTTTTCATGTCAAAACTTGAAATTGGCCAACCAAAATGAAATAAAATAACCCTTACCTACATCAATTTTACCGTAAAGTTTCAGAAATTGGCTCTTTTACTAAATAATAGGACATAAATTGATTAACTATTCATCTATCACAGAACTATCCCACTGATCGCATATGGAGTGTTTTCAAGGTCATATAGTTGTTGTACAATGTACAAGTCACAACATGAATAGAACTGTCCCTCACTCTCAGTCCTCAGTTGCCTCTTAGATGTCATAGACGGTGGTTTGCTGTTATTGCTCTTGTACCTACTTCATAGTTATTCTACTAGACGAATACTACAGTTTAACTGTAAGTATGGATTACTGATTATTATAATTATTTATTATTATCATATTCTTCTGTCTAATTATGTTGTAATCCCATGAAATATTTTTTTATTGAATTTTAGGACATCGAATGACTAAACTTTGAAACATCGTAATTGATATAAAATACTTAAATGTTTTTCTTTCTTTTCAGATATTCCTAAGATGCCAAAATTGAAGACAAGAGGTCAGTCGTCATGCCACTTGAGTCTGTTAGTCGGTACAGGCAAGGAGCTTCCCGTATCAGAACTACCAACAGTGCGAGACATGCTGAGACTAGGGTTACTCCTTCGTGAACAAAATACAAAGGATAAAAGGAACTACACAGAGAAAGAGCTCATAAGGGACATGATTCCCCCTCTTCTGCACCAGTGGAAAAAAGCTAATGTGTTATTCAAACCACCTGTACTCAATCAGTACAGAACTATTGAGCTAAAATTAACAAAGTTGTGGCACGAAGCAGTTGAGACATCACTTGGTAAAGGAAAACTAGCAAAGAAAAATAAATTTCTGCACACACTTGATACTCTTCTTGACATTTTTAACTGCCAGTGTCCCATAGAGTTGTGTTCTGAAGCCAATTGTTCTCCCTCATGCAGAAGAGAACCTCACCCTCACATTGATTGTCGCTGTCCTCGTGAGAAGAAGATCCCTGTTTTGGAGCTGGCTTTCATAAAGGCGTAGAGAACAAAGACAAGAGGCCAAGGAAGTATGCAGATTGGTTCGGCAGATTATTCAGAAACCAAAAAACAGATTGTTATTGCTAAGAAAAAAGAGAAAATCCGAGAGAGGAAAGAAAGGAAGAAAAAGAAGAGTGAAGAAGCCACCCAAAGAGATGAAGAGCTCTATCAAGAGGTTTCTCACTTCTTTGAAAGCTCTTCAGATGAACAGAAAGAAGCAACATCAGATGATAGCTCCAAAATGTCATCTGAACCTTCGCCGAAGAGAATGAAATACAACATTAAAGACATCGCAAACATTGCCCTTGCCAGTATTCGCCACCATACGGGGCTACGAGAGACTGTAGAGATTGCCACTGCCGCTTGGATAGATGCAGTCCTCATCAGCCGAGAGGATACATCCTTAGTGGTAGATCATAATAAGATAAGAAGAGCACAAGAAAAAATAATGAAGAAATATCTGATCAGCATGAAAAAGATTTGAAGGAGGAAGGTCTCTCTTGCCTTTTGTTTGATGGAAGAAGAGATGACACAAAAGTTCTCCTAGAGGTAGAGGGAATGGACAGAAAGTTTCCCGGTCTCATCAAAGAAGAACACTACTCAGTGTGTTCCGAACCTGGTGGCCGCTATTTGTTTCACTTTGTTCCTGAAGCAGAAGTAGAAGGCAAGAAACATGCAGAGGCAATTGCTGATCAAATAATATGTTGGCTTCAAGAAAGAAGACTTGACAGTTCACTGCAGGCCGTTGGTGGAGACTCAACTGCGGTGAACACTGGATGGCAGGGCGGTGTTATGACGCATTTAGAGAAAAAACTTGGAAGAAGGCTTGTTTGGATTGTATGTGATTTGCACACAGGGGAACTACCTCTTCGTCGTCTCATCCAGGAACTTGATGGTCCTACAAAGAGCAACAACAAGTGGTCAGGCCCCCTTGGCAACATGCTAGATGAAGCAACGGAATTAGAAATAAATACAAAATTTCCAAAGGTCGAAGTAGGCCCTCCCCTTCCAGTGTTGTCTGAAGAAGTTATCAAAGACCTCAGCACGGATCAATTTTACGCTTATCGTATTGTTCAAGCAATCAGATCAGGAGAGTTGCCTCAAAATCTGGCTCTCTTGGAGATTGGACCGGTAAGTCACAGTCGTCGGTTAACTACAGCGATTCGTTTTTGCAGGATTTGGGTTTTCAAACATGCACTGAAGGGCAAAATGCTACAGAATTTGATGTTGATTGTTGAATTTATTATTGGGTTTTATCTTCCTCACTGGTTCAATGTAAAACTTAATCCAATGTGGATGGAGGGGCCCAACCACATCTTGTTTCAATTACAGCTACTGAGAACCCAAAGAAAAATAGTGGTGGACATCGTGTTACCTGTGGTGAGAAGGTCCGCTTGGTATGCTAGGCCAGAGGCAGTTTTGCAAGCAATACTCTGCAGCCAATGTACCAAAGAGCGAACTGAGGCTGTGGAAATCATTCTAAAGCTTAGAGGAACATCACTAGATGATGACCAGCTGGGAGACTGCTCTGTTCAGACAAGGAAGGTGCCTCAGATAAACGTCAATGCCACGAAATTGTCAGAATTAGTTAACTTGAGTTCGGAAGTTTTGGAGCCACCGCTGACAACATGTATAACAAACAAAGATTTAACACAACTTAAAGAGGCCCCAATACAAATGCCAAAGTGGCCTTCTCACACTCAGATTCTGGAGAGATGTGTGAAAATGGTCACAGAAGCAGCTAGTCAAGTTTACAGTCACGAGAGGGGAGAAGGCTACATCAAAGCGCAAATAGCAAGCGGAATGCTGATGTCAAGGAACCGCAGCAAAAAGGACATGACTGTATTGGTTACTTTCAAATAAAGACTCTGAATGATATCTTATTGCCACTTTAAATGTTGATAGGATGTTTGCGCACATTTGTTATTTTGTTACGAATTTACGGAAAAATGGAATTTTTTAATTAAAATTGATGTAGGTAGGAGTTATTTTTTATTGTTTTTGAAGCAAGGATATTATTTTGTATGCCAAATGATTACATTAAATTGCTACCAAATCACATGATTTTCAATTTAGTCATTTCACCCCCCAAAATTGACACACCTTATTCTGTATGCTGACATCATGAAAAGAAAATATGATGAATCGTACCTTGAACATGTGTTCACATACTTCAAACAAAGACGGGGTCCAATTTCCACAATGCGATATTTGTTCAAAAGTACTGACAAATGACTCAATGAAGCCTGCAAAACTCAAAATTCATCTTTCGCGACTTCATCCTGAAGCAGCAAGTAAAACTGTGGAGTACTTTAAGGCGAAAACCACTGGTCTGAAAAAAGCCAGACTAGATGCTGGGGAATCATTTCGCCAGCAAAATAAAAGCATTGTCGAGGCATCGTATGAAATATCACTGCAGATCGCACGTAAGAACAAGCCACACACAATCGGGGAAACCTTAATTAAGCCTTGCACAATGTCTACTGTTCGTCTGCTCTTTGGTGAGGCCAGTTGTGCCAAGGTCAGGCAGGTGTCACTGTCAAATGACACTATCAAATCCCGAATGTGTGATATGTCAGTAGACGTTCTTGATCAAGTGGTGAGAAAAATCAAGCAGTCGGTGCTATTTTCAATCCAGTTGGATGAGTCAACAGATGTAGCCTCTTGTTCTCAACTTTTGGTCTTTGCCCGTCAATTGAAGAAGAATCCTTCTTTTGCAATTCAATGGAAACGACTACTGATGCTAAGAGTGTTATGAGTTTAATTTCAGCATTCTTTAAAAAGGTAGGCCTCTCATGGAATCAACTTGGTGGAGTTTGTACCGACGGTGCTCCAGCGATGATTGGGTTTTGTTCAGGATTTCTCAAAAAAGTCTAAGAGAAGAATCCAATAGTCGTGGGCACTAGGCATGGGGACGAGGCCTGGCATCAGGCCTTGAGGCCGAGGCCTTTTTAGGGGAGGCCTCACGAGGCCTTAAGATTGTTAGGCTGAAGGTATTTGCATCCAGATGTGTGATATTCGGATGCAAATAACGAATGTGGTATTTGCACCTCTGGGTGCAAATACTCGAAATACTCATAATACTTCGAAATCTTTTACGAATAAACTCCTCCATGCTTTGGGAAGTTTACTGGTATTATGCAATAATAAGGTTCCATTATGATTACTGCAAATCTATAAGAACAGCTACCACAATACAACATTTTATATACAAGTGGTTTTGAACCAAATTTAACGAATAAGATTATATTTTTAAAGAAACTTGCGATTACATGAGGGTATAAACAACATGCGTGATTCATTAAATCTATTAAACATGTTATTACATCAAATTGAATAGTATATTTACCAGTAAAGAACCTTGCCCTCAAAATTAGCAAAATCAATAAAAACTAATGGTGTACTGAATCATCGGCATTTGCAGAATCGGCCAGCCATTTTTTGGGCATTGACATCAGTCAAATTTAGCTGATTCTCTTACTGATTATTTGAAATTTTAAAATTTTCATTACAAAACAAAATATACTGTATATTTACAGAAAATTGAACACCAAAATACACTATGATAAGTTATACTCATTTCAAAGTGTTATTATATTAAATGCAAAAAACTTCACTTTTTTTCTACGTGAAGGTCAAAATATGAAAATAAAAACCCACTCTAATAGACAGTTTATTTCCACAACAGTTTCGACGCCCACTGGCATCCTCCTCGGGTGGATACAGAAAAAACGAATGAACCAAAACAAGAGGGAAAAACAGTCCAGGGACCGACCGTTAAGAAATTCGCACCTAGGTTAGATCCCATTCTCCCGACACCGGAAGGGCATTTTCATTAAGTACATTCGGACAAATTTAAAACTATCTTCCTGTTCTAAACATACAGATTCTATTTTTTTTTTTTTTTTACATAATTATTACATTTATTATTAAATTTATTACATTTAATATTGCAAAATTGTTTATTACAGAAATTATAAATTTATTATTACATTGGTTATTACATTGTTGTTTATTATACAGAACTTATAAACCGAAAAACGAATGAAAAAGGCGATTAGGAAACAATCCAGAGATCATTGAGAAATTCGCACCTAGGTTAGATACCGTTGTCCCGACACCGGAAGGGCATTTTATTACAGGGTCCCGCTTATAAGTACATTCGCACAAATTAAAACTATCTTCTTGTTCTATACATACAGATTCTAATATTTTGACATAATTACTGCATTTATTATTGCATTTACATTTTTTTTTATATTTATTATTATTACCTTTACCCTAATTATTAAATTTATAATATTACCTTTATTATTACATCTGTTGCATTTATATTTATTTCCACATTTATTACTTCCATTATTACATTTACTAAAAGCGAGTAAGGAAACAATCCAGAGACCTTTAAGAAATTCACACTTAGGTTAGAACACGTTCCCCCGACTCCGTAAGGGATTTCTTGACCAAGAATCTCATTAAAGGGTCTAACTTATAAGTACCTTCGCACAAATTAAAATTATCTACTTTTTCTATACACACAGATTCTATTATTTTTCTTTTGACATAATTATTATATTTATAAAGTACCTTACTTGACTCCCAATCTATAGCATGATTATTTTGGCTGGCGTGATAAAAAATGGCATTATTAGTATTACAACTTCTGAAGCTATCCAATTTATGTGATGAAAGTGCTTGGTCAAAGTGTGCGGTGGAAGGTTCCGTTTTAAATTTATCGACATATGCCTTATCCAAATCCGAAAAGGAAGTTCTTAATTTTGGGCTATCGTTTGCCCTTAAACCCGATAAAAACAATGTTTTAGATTTTGTGTCTTCCGTAGTTAATTCCAGGGTGGATATTCCGTGTTTAAATGGTTTGATTCTGAGCAAGTTTCTGGAACATTTCAACTCAATGGACTCTATTCCCAAAAGATTCCGGTTAGCTTTAGACAAGCTTAGGAAGAACGAAGCAATATTTGTCACTAAAGCGGACAAAAGTAACACTGTGGTTATTTTGGACAAGTGTGATTATAAACAAAAAATGGAAGCGTTACTTTGTGATGAATTCATCTACACCAAAGTGAGATCGTTCCCCCTAAAGCGTCTTTCTGCCGAATTCAACAAAACCATCAGGAACTTATTAAAAGATGTCCCAGCGATTGATCCTAAAAGATTTCAACAGATTAACCCCAAACTCCCCCACATTTACGGCCTACCCAAAACCCATAAGATTAATATACCACTCCGTCCCATTATTTCACACAGAGGTTCCTTTAGTTACAGGTTATCTAAATTTTTGCAGATAAATTATCCCCATTAGTTGGTAAATTTTCAGGCTCGCACACCACTAATTCCTGTGACTTTATTAACAAAGTTATGTCCTTAGATTTAAAACGGGGAAGAATGATCAGTTTTGACGTTGAGTCCTTGTTTACGAAAGTTCCCATTGATGATGTACTTAGTTTTTTAGATAGAAAATTGCCAACATGTAACGTAGAACTAGGCATGCCCACATCTGTATTTTTAGAACTGATAAAACTCTGTGTCACCAATAATGCCTTCTCCCTCGGTGAAGAATTTTATTTGCAACGATTTGGTATGGGAATGGGGTCCCCTTTATCCCCAATACTGAGTACATTATACGTGGAATATTATGAGTCGGAATTGTTGCAAACAATATGTCCTAGGAATCTAATTTGGTTTCGTTAGGTAGATGATATTTTCTCATTTTGGCCTGACCACTGGAACAACTTTGACACTTTCTTTCAGTCGTTAAATAATCTTGTTCCCTCTATTAAATTTAAATATGAATGGGAGAACGACAAACAATTAACTTTTCTAGATGTTTTGGTCATTAACGAAAGCGGAAAGCCCAATTTCACGGTCTATAGAAAACCTACTCATTGTAATTCGTACATTCATTACACTGCCCAACAAAAACAAGATTTTTTGCTGCTCATTTAATTCTAAGACCTGTTTCTGGATAATATTGATGTGCTGATTTCAAAAATCACCTTAAATTTTATCCATCACATCAGGTTTTCGTGGAATGCAATATGCAATATGAAGCAGTTTGTAAAAGCTTTGAATAAAGAAGGTGATTGCTTTAATTGCATATGTGCAGCCTTTCCAAGTCGTAGTGATGAGAAGCTTAAAGCTGGTATATTCGATGGTCCCCAGAGAAGAAAACTGATGAAAGATCTGCAGTTCAGTAACTTAATGACCGAAACGGAGGCAAGAGCTTGGAATGCTTTTGTGGCAGTAGTTAAGAACTTCCTAGGAAACAAAAAGTCTGAAAATTATAAAGATCTTGTAAAGGATTTACTTGTAAACTTTCAGCAGTTGGGTTGCAACATGAGCATTAAAGTTCACTATCTCAACAGTCATCTGGATAAATTTCCAGAAAATCTTGGTGATGTTAGTGAAGAGCAAGGTGAAAGGTTCCACCAAGATATCAAAGTGATGGAAGAACGATACCAAGGAAGATGGGATACCCATATGATGGCTGACTACTGCTGGAGCCTGCCAAGAGATTGTCTTGACATCTCTCATTCTAGGAAGTCCTATAAGAGAAAATTTATCAGCACTGAAAAGTAAGAAAACAAGAAAAAGACAATGTTAAGAAAACTGGTCCCGTGCTTGCTTTAATATGGATTCATTTTTTGCTTATTTAAACACTTTTAATCACTTTATGTGTCAATATTACCATTGTATATTAAAGTTCACTCCCTGCACAATTGCTTACTTTTCCATGCTGATTCTGAGTATGTAAAAACTTATTTTTTGAAAAGAAAAAAAATTGGGCATAACCCTGCCAAAATGCGATATCTCCAAAATATCCGTATTTGATTGCTCGAAAAAGTGACGTGATAGGCAAAAACTAAGGTGATTTTTTAAATCAGCACACCAAAGTTACCTAAAAACAGGTGTTAGAATTAAATCAGCAAAATTGGTGTTGGGCAGTGTTATTTTTCATATCATGAAAGGTGATTTTTTAAATCAGCACACCAAAGTTACCTAAAAACAGGTGTTAGAATTAAATCAGCAAAATTGGTGTAGCCAATGTGGAGCCCACATTTGCTGGACCCGGAAAATTCAAAGATTTGGAACATTTTAAGGATTTAAAATATCCCGAGTGGTTTATCAGAAAGGCGTATTTTAAAGCCAGAAAATCTTTTTATGCCCCTCGGGAACCTTCAGTTAACCAAAAACAATATGTGAGTTTGCCTTACATTGCCGGCTTAGAAAGAGTAAAACCGTTGACGAAAGATTTTAAGTTTGCTTTGGCGTTCAAATATTCGTCTACCGTGAAAAGTAAATTGGTTAGGAATAACGTTGCAAAAGAGGAACAAGCCTGTGTGTACAGCATTCCCTGTAAAAGTTGTGATTTAGTATACGTGGTAGAAACTGGAAGAAATATTGAAACCCATATTAAGAACACAAATATGCCTTCAGAATTTGTAATACTAAATTATAATAATGCCATTTTTTATCACGCCAGCCAAAATAATCATGCTATAGATTGGGAATCAAGTAAGGTACTTTATAAATGTAATAATTATGTCAAAAGAAAAAATAGAATCTGATGTGTATAGAAAAAGTAGATAATTTAATTTGTGCGAAGGTACTTATAAGTTAGACCCTTTAATGAGATTCTTGGTCAAAAAATCCCTTACGGAGTCGGGGGGAACATGTTCTAACCTAAGTGTGAATTTCTTAAAGGTCTATGGATTGTTTCCTTACTCGTTTAGTAAATGTAATAATGGAAGTAAAAATGTGGAAATAAATATAAATGCAACAGATGTAATAATAAAGGTAAATTATAAATTTAATAATTAGGGTAAAGGTAATAATAATAAATATAAAAAAATGTAAATGCAATAATAAATGCAGTAATTATGTCAAAATATTAGAATCTGTATGTATAGAACAAGAAATAGTTTTAATTTGTGCGAATGTACTTATAAGCGGGACCCTGTAATAAAATGCCCTTCCGGTGTTGGGAGAACGGTATCTAACCTAGGTGCGAATTTCTCAATGATCTCTGGATTGTTTCTAATCGCCTTTTTCATTCGTTTTTCGGTTTATAGTTCTGTATAATAAACAACAATGTAATAACCAATGTAATAATAAATTTATAATTTCTGTAATATAATTATGCAATATTAAATGTAATAAATTTAATAATAAATGTAATAATTATGTAAAAAAAAAATAAATAATAGAATCTGTATGTTTAAAACAGGAAGATAGTTTTAAATTTGTGCGAATGTACTTAATGAAAATGCCCTTCCGGTGTCAGGAGAATGGGATCTAACCTAGGTGCGAATTTCTTAACGGTCGGTCCCTGGACTGTTTTTCCCTCTTATTTTGGTCCATTCGTTTTTCTGTATCCACCCGAGGAGAATGCCAGTGGGCGTCGAAACTGTTGTGGAAATAAACTCTGTCTATTAGAGTGGGTTTTTATTTTCATGTGTTATTATATAAAAATATTTTACATTTACAAAATTGCAAAGCATAATGAGTTAAGGTGTCCATAAATTTACATTTTCTCGACTAGTTAATCTCTAAATATTATAAACTATTGCAATGTAATTGTAATTGTAATTGCCGTGATGAGAAAGAGGTCAAGGTCCGCGCTCCAGGACCAACTCACCATGCACGCTGGATGGTCAAGGCCATCTACGTCCTCAAAATTTATCTGTTCAAGCATCAACTACAGCTGACAGCACGTGAGACGGAGAATATCACTGAGCTCTCTCTCTCTGTTTATCGCCTTGGTCTACGCACGTTTTTGGAACGAGGCCCCCGTCGGAATCAACGCTCCTTCAACGGCACCTGTGGGATCTTGGAGAGCATCTCATCGGCCTTCCATTCTTCGATCCTGGAGTCGATACCGAGACCAAACGGAAGATGGTGGTAAACCTCCAACGTAACGAGAATACCACTGTTACTCGTCGATTGAAGCTTGAAGGAAACATTGAAGATTTGAATTTGTATGAAATGGGCACCAAAAGGACCCTGGGAATCTTCAATCTGTTAAAAAAAGAAGGAAGGAAGGCAGCGGAGGATACCTTCCTGAGGACCGATCCCAATTCCTGGACTGAGGATGATTGCTTTCAAGAGTTTCGACGCATAGCGATCAACCTGAAAGTTGTCAATGATTCGGCGGAGAGGGGTATCGCCCTTATCAAGGCATATAATACTATATCTCTGACGAAGGATGAAGAATAAAAACAATTCATTCTCCGATTAGTAGCAAAACATCGCCAAGACTACTCATCGTCTTCGAAGGAGTCAGTGTTAGTAGTATGGGCGTAAAAGGAGAGAGTGCAATGCAATTGAAAAAGTTGATCAATGTTGCAAGAGTGTCACCCCCTTGACCCAAGTGCCAGTGCCAACCCCCTTGTTGCAAGGCACCACCAAAAGGGGAGGGGGGTTGTTACAAGAGCAACAAGGGTTATTCAACTTGGAGGCGGAGTTATCCCCCAAGAGAAAGAGAGAGGAGAAGGAGAGAGAGGAAGAGAGGTGTTCGCCTGACAGGAGCCAAGCGCATATTAAGACTTCAGCCGAGCGGCCGGCCGTTGTCTTATAGGTCCCTAATCAGCCAGTCGGCTTGATCAGCCAGTGCCTTCAGTCACTATCAGCCAGTTGGCACAGTGTATACTTCGTTTTGGCACGTACACACCCGTCTACACCCCCATAAAATATTACGCACACACGATTATATGCGTCGGGTTCGAGACGCGGTGGCGGCGGGTCCTTCCAGGTTTGGTAGCCAGGGTAACCTAATAATCCGTGTTAAACTGTAGGTCTAAGGTTGAGTGTAGCCGGGTTTGAGCCCCGGTGGCGGCGCGTCCTTCCATGGTTGGTAGGCAGGGTAACCTAATGATCCGTGTTAAGTGTAGGTCTGAGGTGGAGTGTAAACATCCTTTCACGATTGGTAGATAAATGGGTAACCAGTCTCCCTCTCGCTCTCGCTTTCTCCCCCCTCTCTCCCTCTCGCTCACTCCTGCCCTCTCGCACTCTCTCTCTCCCTCCCTCCTTTTCGCTCTCCCTCTCTCTCTCTCTCTCTCTCTCTCTCTCTCTCTCTCTCTCTCTCTCTCGTTCTAAGTTTGGTTGTAAAACACCCCTCCACGGTTGGCTGTTTTATTGTTTCGAGGCATCATAAAGCTTAAGCTTCACGAGCAATTGATTCGCAGTTTAGCGTTTCTCAAACACGCGAATTGTGCAGAATATATCTCTGATATTCTGAGTTTTTCTTGTCTTTCTACAACAAAAAAATTTAATACGAGAAATGTATAGACTTATTCTGAACTTCTCATATATATATATATATATATATATATCAAAGCTATTGACTTCTCCTTCGGGAAACGGAGCTTACAGATGAACAGAAGGACCACACAACGGCAAACATTTTCATTTATTTTTTGTACTGCAGACGTTTCGACAAATCTTTTGTCATCATCAGTGAATTAAGTCTTAAAACCTTAAAACTAAAGTAAAAAATGAAAATTACATCAATACAATATTAAAACCATTAAAATTAAAACCTTAAAATAAAAATAATGAAAATTGCATCAATACAAAATTAAAATCATTAAAATTACATCACTACAAAAAATTAAAATCATTAAAATTAAATTACTCAACAGGTAAATACACAATGTTTACATCAACCGCCATACTTGACAAAACCTAAGAGAAAACTGTATTGTCAGTAAATCAGAAGGTATGATATCTCTATGAAAATCGGTTGGTTAGTTAAAAGAGCTGTAATTTGTAAGATGAACTATTATTGTTAATGGAGGGTTTGTTTCTATAGATATACAAAGATTCTAAAATTCGGAGTTCTGTGAGGTTATTGGATCTAGTTAGAATTTCAAACTGAGTTTTGTGAAGGGGATGGTTGTTTTCATTACTATGGTTTCTAATTGCGGAGGGCTACTGAGGGGACGGTTTGTACGGACTGATAAGCCCAAATGTTGAGAAAGGCGTACCTCCAGTTGGAGTTGAGTACTGCCAATATACGCAGCCTTACAGCTGTCGCACGAGTATTTGTAAACAACATTAGGGCATACAGTTTTGGGGAATTCGTCTAAGAACAAATACGGTAACTTCTTGTTAATAATGTTACTATAGCACTAATCTTATATTTATAAAACATACAACTTAAATAATTGGTTCCCAAGCCAGTAAAAGTTTGTTTTCGAAATAGTGGTCTGAAACTTATTATGAGCCCGTTTAACTAGAACATCCAGGAAAGGTAAACTATTATTTGTTTCGTTTTCACATGTGTACTTAATATTACTATGTTGTTTATTAAGATAATGAAGGAAAAGTTTTACGTGTGAAGGATGTTTAAATATTAAGAAAGTGTCATCCACGTATCTTCTGTAATATATGGGTTTAAAACTATTAGGACAACTTTTCAACCATATTTCTTCGTAATGGCAAAGAAATGCATTTACTAGTGTTGGGCTCAACGGGGAACCCATAGCTACCCCATCAATTTGGCTGTAAAGGTTGCTATTAAATAAGAAAAGATTATCAAAACACGCTATTTCGAGGAGGTTTTTAAATTGAGTCTGAGTGAGGCCATTAATAAGAGTATTATCAGCAGTGAATAACTTGTTTAGTATGATATTTAATGTTTCTTTTAACGAGACATTAGTAAACAATGACGAGACATCAAAACGGGCCATAGTAAGAGAATCGGCATGATTGATCTCTTTTATCTCTTTAGCAAAATCAAACGAGTTGTTAATAGAATAATCATTATAGGTGAGTTTTGAAAGCAAGGGAACGAAGAATTTGGCTAAGTTATAATTGAATGTACCACAGGCCGAAAGAATAGGTCTTAGTGGGAAATTTGGCTTATGGACTTTAGGTAAACCGTATAGAATTCCTGGATTAGAACCAGAAGCAAACAAAAAATGTATGTATTGTCATCAATAATATTACTATTTTTTAATTTACGCAAAAACCTATTAAGTTTATTTTCGAGTTTTAGTAATTTAGACAGAACATTCTCTTTTACCCTTTTAAATTTAGACGGATCCGACAAAATTGTCCCCATTCTATTTATGTAAACTGTTGAATCAATCAACACTACTCCTTTACCCTTATCCGGTTTTGTAATGATGACAGAGTTATCCTTTTTCAAATTATTAAGAATTTTAAAATCTTGTTTATTAAAAAGGGAAGAAAACACCTTTATGGAGTTTAAAATTATAAAAATTCTTAAAAGAGATGCTCTCCATTTGTTTTACCAAGTTATGAAACGAGAAATTTGGTCGGATCTCACAATTCTTAATATTAATGAGAAGATTTTCAAAACCAGAGGAAAATTTATAAAAATTTAGTTTATGATGAGGTAGATCAAAATTTAAGCCTCACGACAATATTTCTTTCTCTCTGATACTTAAAACTCTATTAGAAAAATTAAAAATAAAATTATCTGGATTATTAAAAAACGACTGAGTGATTCCCAATTTTTCTAATTTGGCAGCATGTATCCTTTTATGTCTATTGATAATTTTATCACAGCAAGTTTGAAATTTAGTAACTAAACACTGATAATCAATATAAGACACCCTAGATTTTAGACCAAACAGAGAATTCTTATATTTCAGCTTGAGAAAACACTTAGTTTTCGATTGAAGCTCCAAATTTAATAATTTATGTTGCCATGATTTATATAGTTTGGAGTTATGGAGGCGTTTATTATAGAGTTTAAATCTAAGAAACTTAGGCACAATATTATAACTTTTGCACTTAGACAAGAAACCCTCATCACAAATAGCCTTGTTAAGTTTCAAATAGACTTTTTCACATTGTCTGTAATAATTCAATGTCGATCGGCCATATCTCTGGGTTAATATCAAAGCTATTGACTTCTCTTTGGGGGAACGGAGCTTACAGATGAACAGAAGGACCAACACAACGACAAACATTTTTATTTATTTTTTGTACTGCAGACGTTTCGACAAATCTTTTGTCATCATCAGTGAATTAAGTCTTAAAACCTTAAAACAAAATTTAAAAAATGAAAATTACATCAATACAATATTAAAACCATTAAAATTAAAACCTTAAAATAAAAATAATGAAAATTGCATCAATACAAAATTAAAATCACTAAACTTACATCACTACAAAAAATTAAAATCATTAAAATTAAATTACCTCAACCGGTAAATACACAATGTTTACATCAACCTCCATACTTGACAAAACCTAAGAGAAAACTGTATGGTCAGTAAATCAGAAGGTATGATATGTCTATTTTATGATATGTCTATTTTAAGGTTTTAATTTTAATGGTTTTAATATTGTATTGATGTAATTTTCATTTTTTATTTTTGTTTTAAGGTTTTAAGACTAAAACTGTATGCCCTAATGTTGTTTACAAATACACGTGCGACAGCTGTAAGGCTGCGTATATTGGCAGTACTCAACTCCAACTGGAGGTACGCCTTTCTCAACATTTGGGCTTCTCAGTTCGTACCAACCGTCCCCTCAGCAGCCCACCACAATCCGCAATTAGAAACCATAGTAATGAAAACAACCATCCCCTTCACAAAACTCAGTTTGAAATTCTAACTAGATCCAATAACCTCACAGAACTCCGAATTTTAGAATCTGTACATCTATAGAAACAAACCCTCCATTAACAATACTAGTTCATCTTACAAATTACAGCTCTTTTAACTAACCAACCGTTTTCATAGACATATCATACCTTCTGATTTACTGACAATACAGTTTTCTCTTAGGTTTTGTCAAGTATGGAAGTTGATGTAAACATTGTGTATTTACCTGTTGAGGTAATTTAATTTTACTGATTTTAATTTTTTGTAGTGATGTAATTTTAATGATTTTAATTTTGTACTGATGCAATTTTCATTATTTTTATTTTAAGGTTTTAAGGTTTAATGGTTTTAATATTGTATTGATGTAATTTTCATTTTTTACTTTAGTTTTAAGGTTTTAAGACTTAATTCACTGATGATGACAAAAGATTTGTTGAAACGTCTGCAGTACAAAAAATAAATGAAAATGTTTGCCGTTGTGTTGGTCCTTCTGTTCATATATATATATATATATATATATATATATATATATATAATATATATATATAATTTAGGGTGATTCAAAAAAATCAAATTTTTTTTTTTAATTGTTCAACCTGTATTTTTGTTCCCTATGACAAAAAAGTAGTGTATGCCAAATTTGGTGAATTTTAAATAAAATTTACTATGTGCTACCAGGCGTCAAAGTTTCCCTCTTTTTCAATTTGTTTGTTTTTACAACTTATGATTTTATGTTTAATTGTTTATATTTCAGAATTTTTAATTAATGGTTTATATACTAGCTTGCTTTTAATTGTTGCTTGGAACTCGTAATTTTGATACCAATTAATCGATTATGGAAGCTAGGCCTAACTCACCATCACCCAGTTGCTCATTTGGGAGAAGTTCTACAAGAAAAGAAACTGAAGTATGGCTAATTGGGCAGCCCTCTGCAGTACTAAAAACATCCGTATTACCATCAGAGAAGGAAATGATGGCCCTCTTCATGCACTACAGAAATATTAAAAAGCAAGACATTAGAGAATCATGCTGCTCTACTGCAGATGATGTGCTAGCAGTTTGGAAAAAAGCAGGAATACCAGCAAAACAAAGAATACATGTAGTAGATAAAATTCAAGGAATACTGAAGGAATGACAGCTGCTTAAGAAAAACAAAGCAAACAAATTGAAAAGATCACAAAATTTAAATAATAAAGAAGAAAAATGGAAAGATAAACTGGAAAACTTATTTGACATTGCTCATGAGAATGCTATGCAGCTTATAAAAATAGAAGATGATAAGAAATTCTTGAAAATGCAACGTGAGAAAGGACGTCATGGAAAAATGGGTACCATTGATAAGGCTGTTGCTAAAAGAGCAAAGAGCAGCAGAAAAGCAACAACGTTATGAAAAGAGGAAAGCAGAAGAAGAGATCAAAAGAAAGATGAGTGAAGAGGCTGTCATACTCACCAGTACATCATCAGAATCAGAATCAGAGGAGAGTAAAAGTGATGAATCTGGTTTCTGTGCTGCACAACCTTCAACATGGAAAAGTAAGGTTGGCAAACGTAGAAAATTGTTTGATGATAAATTATTAGGAAGTCTTGATGTTGCAAAATTGAGTGACAGAAATGCGTCTCTTTTTAATGCAAACAATCAGACATCGCTTGAATGGGACATCTGCGAACAAATAAATGCATGTGTTTCAATACAACGGCAGCCAATACTGGTCCTAGAAATGGTGCAGCTATTCTTCTAGAACAAAAATTCGACAACGATTTATTGTGGCTGGCATGTCGACACCATATATTTGAAATTATGCTGGAAGCTGTTGTTTCAAAGTCTTTATCACCATCTTCTGGCCCAGATATAGTCCTTTTTAAGAAGTTCAGAGAAAAATGGTCAAGCATTAATAAGGAGGACTACGAGACAGCATTATCAGATCCAGATATCTATGAAAATATTCATGACATCAAAGATGACATAATTATATTTGCAACAAATCAACTAGATACATTCCAACCAAGAGACGATTACATAGAACTATTGCAGTTAACAATTATTTTTTGGGGAGGTGAACCAAAAGGTGGAATCAAATTTAAACATCCAGCGGGACTTCATCGGGCTAGGTGGATGGCCAAAATTACATATTCATTAAAAAATTTTATGTTTAAATCTCAGTTCAAAATTTCAGTAAAAGACAAAAAAGGACTAAAAGACATCTGTCTATTTGCTACTCGGTTATATGTAAAGGCATGGTTTACAGCTCCTGTGCCATCTTGCGCTCCTCGTCTTGCTACAAACAAATAAATGACACAATTGCATTTGTTGCTATTAAAAAACTGTTAGGTCACCTCTGGTACCTATCAGAAGAACTGGTAGCCTTGGCCTTTTATGATGATGAAGTGCCTACTGAAACGAAAAACAAAATTGTAAAGGCCTTGCAAAATACAACAGAAACTCTTCCTGCAAAACGGGCTTTTCTAGATCCTGCACTTATTCCAACGAAGAAATTAGAAGATTTTGTCATCAAATACTCAAAGATTCTTTACAATAACAGAATTTAGTTCAAAATTTTTACTCAAAGATGCTAAAGAATGGCATAATGATGAAGAGTATAACTCCGCTAAGAAATCTATCAAACAGTGGAAAGTCGTGAATGATATAGCGGAAAGAGGAGTAAAATTAATGGATGAATATAATAAAATACTAACACATGACGAAGATCAAAAACAATTCTTGCTACAAGTAGTGAAAAACTACAGGGCTGTTTACCCTGAGAGAAAGAAAGAAACATTGATGAAGTAAGGACAGCTAATGTCTCAAATATCATGCTAGTTTAATTATGCATGCTTGTGGTTATGGTAGGACCTACGGGGGAGCTTTCCACATTAAAAAAAAGCAATGCGCCTTGTACTGTACCCCCTGGGTGGTGTGGAAAAATTTGACAATTTGAGTCGTTCTGTCAATTTTTAATTGCTGGTAGCAACCCCTAAAAATTAAAAATTTGCTAAAATATTTTAGGATAGTTGTTTTTATGCTAAAATGAACCATTTAAAGGGTTGAACACATTAAAATATCTAAAAAAAATTTTTACCCCCATATTTGAATCACCCTAAATTATATATATATATATATATATATTATATATATATATAATATATATATATACACAGATATATATATATATATATATATATATATATACACACACACATGTTTTTCTAATTCTTTATTGCCGTTTCTCTAGTTTTCAGATTCGAGATAAGGCATGCACCATTAAATTATATGACTCAGCATCGGGTCATTAATTATACGTGCCATGAGAAGGTCGACTTGTAAATAGCGATAATTAAACGAGTCTTTGTGAAAAGTTGCCTGATGAGGTGACCATTTCCAGTTCCAGACGATTTAATTTACAGGGCACAATAAATTTTACGAAGCTAATTTAGAGGGGTACCATAATTCGCTCTAATTTTACCCACACGTGTCTTCAATTTCCTCTGAAAAGTCACATGATGAGGTGTAGATTATTTTTTTAAATTTATTTATTGTATCGTACGATAACACAGGAACTCCAATAAACTTTTACAGCGGTTTTCTTCATGGATAATTGATTCTGAAATTACCTTCTACTTTTATATTTCAGAGACATAAACCGATTCACATACCATCCTCAACTCCCTGTCGCTCGCTCTCACCCTCCTCTCTCTCTCTCTCTCTCTCTCTCGGTCGAATACAAGATCAAAAAACAAAGCGTTTCTCGTCTCTCCACGAATGGGCATATCTAACACGCCCCAGATTTCACGTGGAAGCCAATTACAGCCCTGTGGGCGGTGCCCAGGACCTCTGTTTGGCTGCTGTGCAGGCCTACGCATTAATCCCAGCCCAAAATTCACTGATAGCCATTAGGAAGCTCGCGAATCGTGTTTTGTGGGTTGGTCACAAGCCCCCTTTATAAAAAGGGACAGTTCATCTCAGAGCTTCAGTTCGTATGTTTTTTTCGTTTAGTGCTTTTCAAATATACACTATGAGTCAGTTATCGCTCTACAATTCTCCCGATTTGTTTGAAGATCAAGATTTCTACCCATCAGCTGCGCTCCACCTTTTCAGCGCTGTAGTTCGGAATGAACTTCTATCTACGCAAGTTGTTTCAGAAAATTGTGACGAAATGCAAGAACCGTTCAATGAAGACGATATTAAAATGTAAGTGATTATGTACTCCGGTTCATTCATTGCATGTATTATAATTTTTAAAATTCGTGGCATTTTCTCTTATTGTAACTCTCATATATATATATATATATATATCGGTCGTAATATAACCTAACCTAGCGTAGCCTAACCGGTACATAATATGGCTTAACCTAACCTAGCTTTATTCTGAGTTTTTCTAGAGCGAAAAATTAATCCCAGGAATCATTCTTGTTTATAATAATATAACCTAACGTAACCTAACCATAGTGTATTCTTTCTCGTTTATAATATAACCTAACCTAACCTAGCACAACTGAACCTAACCGGCCATTATATAAACTAACCTATCATATCCTAGCCGGGACATAATATAGCCTAATCTAACCTAACCTAACACAATTGAACCTAACCGGGACATAATATAGCCTAACCTAGCCTCTATATATATCGACCCAGGACTCTTTATCGTTTATAATAATATAGCCTAACCTAGCCTAACCTAACCATGGTGTATTCTTTCTCGTTTATAATTTAATTAGTAATCTAATTTCCTTTTATTCTGAGTTTTTCTACAACGAAAAAATTAATCCCAGGACTCATTCTCGTTTATAATAATATAACCTAACCTAACCTTCTCGTTTATAATATAACCTAACCTAGCCTTACACAACTGAACCTAACCGGCCATAATATAACGTAGCCCATCATATCCTAGCCGAGACATATTATGGCCTAACCTAACCTAGCCGAGACATAATATAGCCTAACCTAACCTAGCCTACCCTACCGTAACCTAATACAGTTGAACCTAACCGGGACATAATATAGCCTAACCTAACCTAGTCTATATATATATATCGGCCAGGACTCTTTATCGTTTATAATATAGCCTAACCTAGCCTAACCTAACCATGGTGTATTCTTTCTCGTTTATAATTTAATTAGTAATCTAATTTCCTTTTATTCTGAGTTTTTCTACAACGAAAAAATTAATCCCAGGACTCATTCTCGTTTATAATAATATAACCTAACCTAACCTTCTCGTTTATAATATAACCTAACCTAGCCTTACACAACTGAACCTAACCGGCTATAATATAACGTAGCCCATCATATCCTAGCCGAGACATAATATGGCCTAACCTAACCTAGCCGAGACATAATATAGCCTAACCTAACCTAGCCTACCCTACCCTAACCTAATACAGTTGAACCTAACCGGTACATAATATAGCCTAACCTAACCTAGTCTATATATATATATCGGCCAGGACTCTTTATCGTTTATAATAATATAGCCTAACCTAGCCTAACCTAACCATGGTGTATTCTTTCTCGTTTATAATTTAATTAGTAATCTAATTTCCTTTTATTCTGAGTTTTTCTACAACGAAAAAATTAATCCCAGGACTCATTCTCGTTTATAATAATATAACCTAACCTAACCTTCTCGTTTATAATATAACCTAACCTAGCCTTACACAACTGAACCTAACCGGCCATAATATAACGTAGCCCATCATATCCTAGCCGAGACATAATATGGCCTAACCTAACCTAGCCGAGACATAATATAGCCTAACCTAACCTAGCCTACCCTACCCTAACCTAATACAGTTGAACCTAACCGGGACATAATATAGCCTAACCTAACCTAGTCTATATATATATATCGGCCAGGACTCTTTATCGTTTATAATATAGCCTAACCTAGCCTAACCTAACCATGGTGTATTCTTTCTCGTTTATAATTTAATTAGTAATCTAATTTCCTTTTATTCTGAGTTTTTCTACAACGAAAAATTTAATCCCAGGACTCATTCTCGTTTATAATAATATAACCTAACCTAACCTTCTCGTTTATAATATAACCTAACCTAACACAACTGAACCTAACCGGCCATAATATAACCTAACCTATCATATCCTAGCCGAGACATAATATTGCCTAACCTAACCTAGCCTATATATATATCGGCCCAGGACTCTTTATCGTTTATAATAATATAGCCTAACCTAGCCTAACCTAACCGTTGTGTATTCTTTCTCGTTTATGATTAGTAATCTAATTTCGTTTGGTTCTGAATTTTTCTACAACGAAAAAATTAATCCACTATATTTTTAATTATTGTCTGTTTCCTTCGTGGTTATTTCAGCATACATATATATATATATATATATATATATTATATATATATATATACGGTGTGTTTTTATTTGTACTTTTCTCTATAATTTAAAAATTTATAGAAAGTTTTACAGATAGGATATAAAATTACTAAAACTTTTATGAATTGCTGGCGGGATCGAGACCCGGTGTCGGCAGACGTTGTCTTAGCACTCATACTTTTGAAAACTGTCAGGATATCTGCTTTTTTATTATAATTTTTAAAATTCGTGGCATTTTCTCTTATTGTAGCTCTTTAATTAAACTTAACTTTATAGGACCGATGCGGAACTTGATCGTTTTATAGCTACTTTTCGTTTTGATGAAAAGAGAATAAATGCTATGGATGTTTTACCTCACAACCAAACCAGCGATCTGAACACAGAGGTCGTGGTATTGGCTCACATCAGATCCAACGAGTGCCAGTCACCGAGAAACTAATGTAAGTATTTTTTTTGGGGGGGGGAGTTAAGAACAAAACACATTGTACTTTAATTCAATTTACTAAATGGTAGAAAACATGTACAAAGCAGAACCAGTGTCCATTAAATAAGTCTTATCGGGTAAATTTTAGTTACAAATGTGTATAAAATTTACACAATATAGATATATACCTTTACACAATACAGCGGGTGCTAACATATGGGGAACTTTTTTTTATCTGTCTGCATACCTTTTTAGCGTTCATTTCAGTGTCGCACAAATCGAATAATTTTTTAAAATTTATAAATCCCTTCCCACGTGATATGTGCATGAGAAATGAGAGGACGTACATCCCGCACGTGTTACTATAATATCCTTGAAGGCGATACGGGTTCCATACAATCTCAGGTACATGTATCTGTTCGATAAACTGCACAACCACAGAATCATTCCAGGGCTGAGCGCCGAGTGAGTCAAAATAGTACATTCTTTCCCTATTTTTAAAATAGATTGCAAACCAATGAATCCCCTCACCCCCCACAATGTCGGTGTTAAAGATAATCCCGTACTAGTTTCTTGTAGTTGGCAGCTTCAATATTTCATTCTTCGCAAACACACCGATAAATTTGGGGCGTGTGAAACGGTCACTTTTCATTACTCTCTGGAGGGTATTTGCGCCCATTTTAAAAGTCTGTGACCACGTTCCTGAAACGATCAACTTCTATTAGTGCCTGTGATTCGAGGTACACGAGTACACTAATAGGCGCGTCTATAGGCTTGGCAAATTCCAACCTGACTGAGATCTTTCCACTCTGTTGTGGACTTAAGTGCGTATTTACGCCAGCAGACAAGTCAGGCGTAATATCAAATGAATAAATGTTAAATTCTTCGACAAATTCTTTCTGCGTTACACCGAACCCAAGCTCGTCACATGCACCTGTATTATGAGCCAGATTACTATAAGCTTCCGCGCAGAGAGGAAACACAGCGTCTGGTGAGTAATCAACAGTCATAGTCCCTCCAAAATCGATGCCATTTAATTTGATAATAAAAACCCACTCTAATAGACAGAGTTTATTTCCACAACAGTTTCGATGCCCATTGGCATCCTCTTCGGGTGGATACAGAAAAACGAATGAACCAAAAACAAGAGGGAAAATAGTCCAGGGACCATTAAGAAATTCGTACCTAGGTTAGATCCCGTTCTCCCCACACTGGAAGGGCATTTTTTATTTTTTTAAATTAAAGGAACCCGCTTATAAGTTCATTCGCACAAATTTAAAACTATCTTCTTGTTCTATACATAGAGATTCTATTATTTTTTTACATAATTATTACATTCATTATTAAATTTATTACATTTAATATTGCATTATTATTTATTACAGAAATTATAAATTTATTATTACATTGATTATTACATTGTTGTTTATTATACAGAAATTATAAACCGAAAAACGAATAAAAAAGGCGAGAAGGAAACAATCCAGAGACCATTAAGAAATTCGTACCTAGGCTAGATCCCGTTTCCCCGACCCCAGAAGGGCATTTTTTTATTAAATGGTCCCGCTTATAAGTACATTCGCACAAATTAAAACTATATTCTTGTTCTATACATACAGATTCTATTATTTTGACATAATTACTGCATTTATTATTGCATTTACGTTTTTTAACATTTATTATTATTACCTTTACACTAATTATTACATTCATTTTATTACCTTTATTATTACATTTATTGCATTTATATTTATTTCCACAATTATTACTT
The DNA here is from genome assembly GCA_023014485.1 of Bathynomus jamesi. Lineage (NCBI taxonomy): Eukaryota > Metazoa > Arthropoda > Malacostraca > Isopoda > Cirolanidae > Bathynomus > Bathynomus jamesi. The sequence continues at coordinate 367,109 of JAJOZX010000855.1, read as the reverse complement.
CCACTATTACATTTACATTAACGTTTATTATTCCATTTATATTTTACCGAGAAAAAAAACCGAATGAACCAAAAACGAGTAAGGAAACAATCCAGAGACATTTAAGGAATTCACACTTAGGTTAGAACCCGTTCACCCGACGCCGTAAGGGATTTTTTGACCAAGAATCTCATTAAAGGGTCCAACTTATAAGTACCTTCGCACAAATTAAAATTATCTTCTTTTTCTATACATACAGATTCTATTATTTTTCTTTTCACATAATTATTACATTTATAAAGTACCTTACTTGATTCCAAATCTATAGCATCATTATTTTGGCTGGCGTGATAAAAAATGGCAATGCGCAGCAGGCGCGCCTGGGTGTCCCCAACAAATTGGTGCTCTACGATATTGCTGTAAATATAGCACATGTCCGGAGGTGGAGAGCTTTCACTCAATTTCTCCATCTTCAATTGATACATTAAGCTGGACAAGTCATGTTGTGCCTCGTGAAAGGTATCTCTTTGGAAAGCTGCACTCTGTCGGCCCTCAGCCACAATTGTGAACAGCTCTTTATCTTTAATATTTCTACTAAGCGTTGATTTTAACTTCAATGTGCATGCAGGCGTGTCTATGTTTACGACTTCAAAAAGTAAATCGTTTGTCAGGTACGACTTTTCAACACTCTTGTTTAACCCCGTCACAATGTCCATGGCTGTGTCATAATATCCGATTCTTAACGAAACATTTGTGCTATAGCACTGTTCCTCACCAAACAGGATTGAACGCATAGTATTGTCTAAAGTTATGCCTAATTTTTCGCACTCATCGATTCTTCTAAGGATCAGAAATATGATTTGCTCATTTTCAAGAGTTAAAAATTTGGAGACTAACTGGAGTTCACATAAACCCACCTCATACGAATCACGTTCCAATTCAATGTGTCCGTGGAGTTGACACAAAGTTGGCCAGGGTGTGTTAGGATGTACAGACAGAGAAGAAGAGGACGGGAGTGTGACATAGAAGTGGCTTGGCGCCACGTTGCATACTAATTAAGCTTCAGTATTGCAGCAGCTTTTATATAGGTGATGAAACTTTCTGGGTAACCCAGCCATTTCACCAGGTACATTTTTTCCTTCTTGAACCTTTGCTGCCTAAAATGTTTTCAATTTTAAACACTTTTTCCTGAATTAAATGTCACTTTCTGCAACTCCTCGCGGTAAAAGCCTCCAGTGACCTCTTCCCCATTCAAATTTTCAACGTAATACATCATTATCTCGCATTTAGGTCCCATAGCACGAACTTTAAAAATCTCACGTGTTCATCCTTGCTCAAACCCCTTCGCGAATTTATTTCCCGAGCGTGATAGCCTTACATAACACTGGTCAACACTCATTTTATTGCCAATCATATTAGAGTGATTTTGGGGTAACTTTGTGGTGCTGATTCCGAATATGACATCGGTTTTGCTAGATTGGCTCTAATTTATGAGATAATTGGTACCCCATTGAAACACGTAAAAATGCAAAAAATTTAATGTTCAGGCGGAGCCTACTTACAAATCGCATTGAAATTGTCTCAAATCTTACAAAAGTAAACACATGAAATACATAATGGCATTTTATTCGGTCTCACCATCTAGAATGTTCCGGTAGTTTCCCATATGCACGCGTTATGGTTACGTTTTCTATTAATTGAGGGTATTCATTATCTCAAGAACTAGAGCCAAATCGGAAAAACTTCTTTCATTTTGGAATTCAGCGCCCCCAAAATACCCTAAATTCGTACGAATTTCCTTGGCAACGAAAAAAAAAATTTTTTTTTTGACCTGTGTAATCATTGATTTTGAAATGTGTAGACTGCGGTGGCGGTGCTCCATCTCTTCTCACCTCTGACAGCGTACCTCTTTCTAAACTTCTTTAGGTGTTGTGCCAGTCGTACGGTGGTGTGAACGGTTGTATGATGATGCCAATGACCCGAGAACGTTTATATATCTGTATGTGTTTTTATGTGTAAAATAGCGATGCATGCGTTCCTTTATGGTACGATGAACTCTTTCAGCTAAAGAGACCTTATTTATAGAACTGCTAGTGTAGTAACTTATATTAAAACTCTGTCAGCATGCTCTGAAAAGCGCGACCTATAAATTCTTTCCCCATATCCGTGCAAAAATAGCCAGGAACCCTTTCTTCTTTTAACATCAACGTTTTGGTAGCTTTAGCAGCTGTTTCACGCGATTTATTTTTCTGGGGAATTAGCCACAGATATCTAGAGAATACATCTATTATGACTAGGATGTAGCTGGATTCGTCATTATACATTGAATATCTTTGCATGTCTGTTAAATCCGCTTGCCAAAGAGAGTCAATCGAATCTGCGGTTGTCTTGGCCGTTTTAAACCTTTTTCTCACCGGTTTATGAAGTGTACAAGCATCCTGTTCCCGCAAAAACCTCTCAACATCTTTTTCCCCTACTCCGTAAACACCTCTGTGCAGTCTATTAACGCCACCATAGGAGGCTGGGTTAGAAATGTCATAATAGCGTTTACTTAATATGTTAGCCATTTGCGTATTTTAGAGACACGTGGATAAGGTTGGCCATTTGTTCTCTTCTTTCTCTTCTTCAGTTTTGACACATGCGAGACTTGATCTAGGTATTTTAACCAATTCAGATTACCTATCAGTATTTTGGGGACATTTATTTGTTATAGTCTTGTTTTAATGCTTCCATCCTGTTGGTGCGGGTCTGTCCCACTTTCTCACCAGATTATGAACAAAATCAACGATACTGGATCCTTGTACCTTTGTTCCTTCAACAATGACCTCGCCTGTAACGGCCCAATAGATTATAAAGATTTAATCATTTATTCCTCAATGCATGTGGGAGACTGTTTTTTAACACATGTTCGATGTGTTGTGTTCCGTTGTTCTTTGGTTGGTCATCTCTAACGTTGGGCCCAGGTCCTGTGTCGCCTTGCTCAGCGCTACTCGCGCTGTGCCTAATTACCATAGAAATTTCTGCAAAGCCCCTTGATACAAGAGCCTTTTCTCATCAGGCGACTTTTCACTGTTTAAGAGGGCCAGCAACTCACTTTCCATTCTTTTAAGCCTACTTTTTCGGGGTTCTAGAGCCGTGTCTGGAATCTTTGAACTTTGCAGTGAAGCATACACCTCGTGCGGAATCACAACCACCTTCTTCATTATATTAATCTAGTCAGTAAAGGACCCAAAACTGAAAATAAGATGGGTAGGATTGAACCTCCTCTTTGTACAATAATTCGCTTTTTCTTACCCACAGTTCGACTGTTATGAGCGAGCGCGCGTATTGTGTTCTTGTAACGACGTAAGCGAGCCTTCTGAGAGGATTTCATTGGCACATTACATAGAGAATACATCTATTATGACTAGGATGTAGCTGGATTCGTCATTATACATTGAATATCTTTGCATGTCTGTTAAATCCGCTTGCCAAAGAGAGTCAATCGAATCTGCGGTTGTCTTGGCCGTTTTAAACCTTTTTCTCACCGGTTTATGAAGTGTACAAGCATCCTGTTCCCGCAAAAACCTCTCAACATCTTTTTCCCCTACTCCGTAAACACCTCTGTGCAGTCTATTAACGCCACCATAGGAGGCTGGGTTAGAAATGTCATAATAGCGTTTACTTAATATGTTAGCCATTTGCGTATTTTAGAGACACGTGGATAAGGTTGGCCATTTGTTCTCTTCTTTCTCTTCTTCAGTTTTGACACATGCGAGACTTGATCTAGGTATTTTAACCAATTCAGATTACCTATCAGTATTTTGGGGACATTTATTTGTTATAGTCTTGTTTTAATGCTTCCATCCTGTTGGTGCGGGTCTGTCCCACTTTCTCACCAGATTATGAACAAAATCAACGATACTGGATCCTTGTACCTTTGTTCCTTCAACAATGACCTCGCCTGTAACGGCCCAATAGATTATAAAGATTTAATCATTTATTCCTCAATGCATGTGGGAGACTGTTTTTTAACACATGTTCGATGTGTTGTGTTCCGTTGTTCTTTGGTTGGTCATCTCTAACGTTGGGCCCAGGTCCTGTGTCGCCTTGCTCAGCGCTACTCGCGCTGTGCCTAATTACCATAGAAATTTCTGCAAAGCCCCTTGATACAAGAGCCTTTTCTCATCAGGTGACTTTTCACTGTTTAAGAGGGCCAGCAACTCACTTTCCATTCTTTTAAGCCTACTTTTTCGGGGTTATAGAGCCGTGTCTGGAATCTTTGAACTTTGCAGTGAAGCATACACCTCGTGCGGAATCACAACCACCTTCTTCATTATATTAATCTAGTCAGTAAAGGACCCAAAACTGAAAATAAGATGGGTAGGATTGAACCTCCTCTTTGTACAATAATTCGCTTTTTCTTACCCACAGTTCGACTGTTATGAGCGAGCGCGCGTATTATGTTCTTGTAACGACGTAAGCGAGCCTTCTGAGAGGATTTCATTGGCACATTACATTTTATATCATTAAGATAGATTTCACAGACGCATTTTAAAAAGTCGGAGTCGATATTTTTAACAAACATCTGTTGCAGTGCCCGGGGCACAAAGCAAATATCCATAACGCTGGCTTGTGGCTTCTTTATAAACCTCCAAAAACTCCTTACTTTGATTCGGGAACATTTGTTTGACTAATACCCCAATTTGTGACATCTCTACGTTGTGCGAGTAAGACGACACATCGCGCATGTATCTATTTTTGAAAAATAGATTCTGGTTGATGAAGAATACGCTTATGTTAAGATGGTGGGAGAACACTGTAAATGTCTCGGCAAATATTTTATCCATTTCCAAAATGAGATCTTCAATTACTGTACAATAACTGTATGTTCATTACCTTTTAACGAATTAACGTCATAGACACCCTTGTGGAACAAAATTTCATCTTGGTATTCGTTGAACACTGACTGATACGTCGAATAACCCCATATTACTTTATGCACAAATTTTGAGAACATCTTCCCCTTATCTTTAATGATTTTAAGCATAAATACAGTTTTTTCGCATCCTGTAGGGCCAGATATAATACATGTGGATGGGCTTGTGAACCTGAATTTTTCTACAGATTCCATCTTTAACACGTCAAACCCCAATGTGGGTCATTTACAAAATATTACAAATTTTGAGTGCTGCTCCTTATATTTTGTTTCTTCTTCCACAAAACCGTGAATGACGACGATGTACAGCACCCCATCATCGATATCACAGACGAACCCGATGACCGTGCAGCTACAGAACCCCTCCCCGCTGATGAACCCTCACCAACGACACCTGTAGCATGCGACAGTTGAAAGTGGATATATGATGAAGAGCCCTCCACGTCAGGTATAAAGCGTGCCAGGATTGCTCAGGTTGTTAGACACCCAGTAATAGAGCCCCAACCCTCAACGTCTTACGACACAACCCCCACAATAGTACCTTCCTCAGGTATGCCCCATTGTTCAGTTCCGGGTACTTCCTCCACAGCAGCTTCTCATACTGTGGAGTAAGGTATAACATTCGAGTTGGTGCGCACCGCTACCCACACCCCTGCCATTACTAGAAATCGGTAAGTGGTCAGGGTTGACCCTGGATCCCTGTATACCAACGAACTGCGGCGCGTAGTTGAACGTATTGTGGAGTTTGCCCTTCAGAACCGCGACGAACGTGAAGTTCGGACGAGGTTATCCTTCAGGTTCGGGTCAAATGAGGGGGAAGATTTTTGGGTGGTAATACCATTCAGACGTTTGGCGGCTGTAGATATAGAATATACCTTGGGGCGTATAATGCAAGCCTCTCAAAGTGGTACATCCTTCAATGTGGACAACTTCATGGTAAATATTGACAGAGTATCCCGGGTTGCGGGTCATAGTGCCACACCTTATACTCTTAATTTCAATTCTCCGGTTATTTACAGGAAAAATTTAAACGTCGATCTTGGTTGTGGTTTTATAGCAATAATTTTAGCTCATATGTTCACTGTGCTAAATACTTGGACGCAAAAAATTTGGCTGCCCATGGTTGTGCAGCGTGCCCGTAAAGTGGCTTCAGATTGTAAGCTTGAGTTTGAGTATAATATGGGTCCTGAAGAACTGAGAAGGGCCGAGCAGGAAATGAATGTATGTATAGTCATATTTGGAATGGATGATCGTAGTAGGACTATGTATGTTTTTAAAAGCAGCGTGAGAGATCGTACAAGACCTCTACTTATTATAGGATTGTCAGGAACATCGTATCTCCCCATCCGTAACATAAGGGTTCTCTACGCCATTTATGATAAAAGTAAAAAATATGGAAGGCATCATAATTTGTTTAAGGGTTGTCTCGAGGGTGACAGGACAATTGCGTCCTGGTCAAGTGCGTCCCGGACAAATGCGTCCCGGTCATTGGCGTCCCTGGACAATTGCGTCCGGTTTTATTTCGTCCCGGACAATTGCGCACTTCCCCAACTACTATATGAAGTTTATTTATTAGAGAAGTGAATAGAAACTTCATTGTGACTTCACCTACGCAATTTTCCAGGATCGCCAATGACGAGGGACGAGTATGTTTGTTATCGTAATTTTGTATGGGATATAATGCCAGGTTAGATTAATTGAATGCCCAGTTAGGTCAACTGTATGCCCTTGACGATTGGTTAGGTTAAGTTGTGATATTTTCGTTAAAACTAACGAAACTAACTTTATCTTAAGTGGACGTAACTCATAAAATTTGACAATGATGTTGCTGATGATGGATAAAGTTTTAGAGAACAGTTTCGAACAGAACTTATGAACATATAACAAGTTTAATAGGTTAAAATGAAAAGTATATTTGAAATTCCGATACTAACTTTCTATTCACTTCTCTAATAAATAAACTTCATATAGTAGTTGGAGAAGTGCGCAATTGTCCGGGAGGCAATTGTCCGGGACGCAATTGTCCAGGGACGCCAATGACCGGGACGCATTTGTCCGGGAAGCACTTGACCAGGACGCAATTGCCCTAGTACCTGTCTCGAGTATGCTGATAATATGGTGAAACATTGTAAGGATTGCTACATGGTATGTGAGCAGTGTAAAAGCCCCAAATATGAAAGTCGTGTAGTTGAAACCGAGAAGAGGGAATGTAATGTGTGTAGACGTACATTTTTCAATAATAAATGCTTTGAGCTCCATAAATCAAAAGGCACTTGCAGGAAAGTGGGGATTTGTAAGTCCGCTATGTTTCACATGATGGTTAATTGGGGGAATTTCAAACATAAATGCGATGAAATTCGCTGTTCTACATGTCATAAAAAATATAAGGCGGATGGAGTGAAGCATGTATGTTATATGAAAGATGCTAAGCCTAAAAATAGCCCTTGTATAACCGTGTACTACGATATAGAAACTTACACGAACGCTGAAACCAAAGAGGATATTCCACATTTACTCGTAAGTCAGACTATCTGCGATGAGTGCGTGGAGATCGAGTGTGATGAGTGCCACAAATGTGGAAAACGGACAAACGTTTTTGAAACGAATGCACACGACAGCCCTGTGAAACTCTTTGTATCCTATATTGTCAAATTAGCGGACAAGTTAAAAAAAATGACTGTATATTCTTGCTAATAACGGGGCGAAATTTAACACACAGTTCCTTTATAAGTTGCTGCTTGAACACGAGTCGTCTGCGATATTTACAGGTGATCCCTTGGAAAGAGGCAAAAAGCTAATACACATGCAGATAAGAGGTAATGTGCAGTTTAAAGACACCCTGCTGTTCACACCTCGTAAATTAGCAAAGTTGCCCAAGGTCATGGGCGTAGCCGCTGAAGTTTCAAAAGGGTATTTCCCTTATACATTCCTCACTAACGAAACTTTAAATTACGTACGACTACCTCCACCCAAACATTACTTTAACTACACCAACATGAGTGATAGTGAGCGTGAAGATTTTGACCGCTACTACAACAGTTTTAATGAAGCTAATCCATACAATATAGCCGATGAATGTGAACATTATTGCGTGAATGACGTACGTGTACTTAGAATATGCTTTCAAGCCTTTGGAAGGATGTACATAACCCGTTTCAAATGCGATCCGCTGCAAGTCGCGACCACGATCGCCTCATTATGTTTTACAGTGTTGAAGAATAAATTCATGCCTAAAGACACCTTAGCAATCATTCACAGAAACAACCCCCGCATTTATGGGCACAAGGATATTTACTGGCTCATACACCTACAGCAACAGACCGGGGTATATATAAAACATGTCCGCAACACGGGTGAAGTACCCGTTAAGGTCAATGGTCGTGTTTTTTGGGTTCACGGCCTAAGTGAAGATCCAGCCACTGGTGAGAAGACTGTGTATTCTTTAACGACTGCTGGTGGCATGGATGCCCGCGTGCTGAAAGTGCCTTCACATGGGACCTTTATGGAAGATCCCCTGCCGCCATCCTGGCATGGATCCGTAACCGTGATCAACTTATAGGCTCCCAGTTCACTCACAAAATCATGTGGGAGCATGAGTAAGATGCACGAATGGAAACAGATGCTCAGTACCGTGAAGAATTAAGGGCCGTCAAACGTTCAATGGTGTTGGACCCCCTCAAATGTGGTGACAGCTTGTTTGGAGGGCGCACAAACCCATTCAAGCTATACTTTCCGCCTACGGAGGGCGTGAAACTCCACTACTACGACTTCTGCTCTTTATACCCATACGTGGTGAACAACAATCCGTACCCCGTAGGTGCCCCTAAAAAAATGGTGGGTCTCACCATACCAACCATCGAGGAGTTTTCAGCTAACTTGAATGAGCGCTACTTTGGACTCCCTTTCGTAGACGTGCTCCCCCCTCGCGATCTATGGATGCCGATCTTACCCGTCGTTATAGATCACAAGCTCATGTTTCCCATGTGCGTGAAGAGCGCCGAAGAGAACAACGGGGATTGTGACCATACAACCAACCAGCGTAAGATCAGAGGTGTATATACAAGCCCTGAGCTGGCCCCAGCCGTTCGTCATGGGTATAGAATATTGAAGATACATGAGGTGTGGAGGTTTCAGAAAGTACCCAACCTTTTCACACCATATATAAACGCTTTTTTGAAGGATAAAGTAGAAGCATCAGGATATCCGCGAGGGGTTGATACCGAAAATGAAAAAACGGCTTATATTCGGCGTTACCGTGACCATGAAGGTATTCAGCTTCATTTCCAAATTGTTAAGAATCCTGGCAGGCGCTTTAGTGCAAAAATGTGTCTAAACAGTCTTTGGGGGAAATTTGCACAGAATACCGGCAAAGGGAACGCGCATTTGGCACAAAGTTATAGTGAAGTCTGGGATTATGCAAACGCTCCCGATAAAGAGGTTATGAAGATCGTGAATGTAGGTAAAACTTACATAATAAAGTACAACATCACCGAACTGGCCACAGATACCTCACTGGTTACAAACCTACCTGTAGCCAGTTTCACAACGGCCTACGCCCGCATCAAACTTTGGGGGTCTAGTGCACTCTCTTGGATGGAGGGTGCTCTACGCTGACACACAGAGCGTGATATTCACAGCGAGGGAAGGTGAATACATGTCCGCTATTGTGGAATTCCTCGGAGAGCTAACTGACGAGATCAAGGATGAGTATGGTGATGGTGCATACTAGGGTGTGTCAATTTTGTCAACTTTTTTCAAATCAATTTTGGTAGTGAAAATACTGTAAGTGTCTTTTCATGACAAAACTTGAAATTGGCCAACCAAAATGAAATAAAATAACCCTTACCTACATCAATTTTACCTTAACGTTTCAGAAATTGACCCTTTTACTAAATAATAGGACATAAATTGCTTAACTATTCATCTGTCACAGAATTATCCCACTGATCGCCAATGGAGTGTTTTGAAGGTCATATAGTTGTTGTACAATGTACAAGTCACAACATGAATAGAACTGTCCCTGACTCTCAGTCCTCAGTTGCCTCTTAGATGTCATAGACGGTGGTTTGTTGTTATTGCTCTTGTACCTTCTTCATAGTTATTCTACTAGACGAATACTACAGTTTAACTGTAAGTATGGATAATTATTGATTATTACAATTATTTATTATTATCATATTCTTCTGTCTAATTATGTTGTAATCCCATGAAATATTTTTTTATTGAATTTTAGAACATCGAATGACTAAACTTTGAAACATCGTAATTGATATAAAATACTTAAATGTTTTTCTTTCTTTTCAGATATTCCTAAGATGCCAAAATTGAAGACAAGAGGTCAGTCGTCATGCCACTTGGAGCTGGCTTTCATAAAGGCGCAGAGAACAAAGGCAGGAGGCCAAGGAAGTATGCAGATTAGTTCGGCAGATTATTCAGAAAACAAAAAACAGATTGTTATTGCTAAGAAAAAAGAAAATCCGAGGGAGGGAAGAAGAAAAAGAAGACTAAAGAAGCCACCCAAAGAGATGAAGAGCTCTATCAAGAGGTTTCTCACTTCTTTGAAAGCTCTTCAGATAAACAGAAAGAAGCAACATCAGATGATAGCTCCAAAATGTCATCTGAACCTTCGCCGAAGAGAATGAAATACAACACTAAAGACATCTCAAACATTGCCCTTGCCAGTATTCGCCACCATACGGGGCTACGAGAGACTGCAGAGATTGCCACTGCCACTTGGATAGATGCAGGCCTCATCAGCCGAGAGGATACATCCTTAGTGATAGATCATAATAAGATAAGAAGAGCACAAGAAAAAATAATGAAGGAAATATCTGATCAGCATGAAAAAGATTTGAAGGAGGAAGGTCTCTCTTGCCTTTTGTTTGATGGAAGAAGAGATGACACAAAAGTTCTCCTAGAGGTAGAGGGAATAGAGGGAAAGTTTCCCGGTCTCATCAAAGAAGAACACTACTCTGTGTGTTCCGAACCTAGTGGCCGCTGTTTGTTTCACTTTGTTCTTGAAGCAGAAGTAGGAGGCAAGAAACATACAGAGGCAAATGCTGATCAAATAATATGTTGGCTTCAAGAAAGAAGACTTGACAGTTCACTGCAGGCCGTTGGTGGAGACTCAACTGCGGTGAACACTGAATGGCAGGGCGGTGTTATGACGCATTTAGAGAAAAAACTTGGAAGAAGGCTTGTTTGGATTGTATGTGATTTGCACACAGGGGAACTACCTCTTCGTCGTCTCATCCAGGAACTTGATGGTCCTACAAAGAGCAACAACAAGTGGTCAGGCCCCCTTGGCAACATGCTAGATGAAGCAACGGAATTAGAAATAAATACAAAATTTCCAAAGGTCGAAGTAGGCCCTCCCCTTCCAGTGTTGTCTGAAGAAGTTATCAAAGACCTCAGCACGGATCAATCTTACGCTTATCGTATTGTTCAAGCAATCAGATCAGGAGAGTTGCCTCAAAATCTGGCTCTCTTGGAGATTGGACCCGTAAGTCACAGTCGTTGGTTAACTACAGCGATTCGTTTCTGCAGGATTTGGTTTTGATGTTGATTGTTGAATTTATTATTGGGTTTTATCTTCCTCAATGGTTCAATGTAAAACTTAATCCAATGTGGATGGAGGGGCCCAACCACATCTTGTTTCAATTACAGCTACTGAGAACCCAAAGGAAAGTAGTGGTGGACACTGTGTTACCTGTGGTGAGAAGGTCCGCTTGGTATGCTAGGCCAGAGGCAGTTTTGCAAGTAATACTCTGCAGCCAATGTACCAAAGAGCGAACTGAGGCTGTGGAAATCATTCTAAAGCTTAGAGGAACATCACTAGATGATGACCAGCTGGGAGACTGCTCTGTTCAGACAAGGAAGGTACCTCCGATAAACGTCAATGCCACGAAATTGTCAGAATTAGTTCGGAAGTTTTGGAGCCACCACTGACAACATGTATAACAAACAAAGATTTAACACAACTTAAAGAGGCCCCAATGCAAGTGCCAAAGTGGCCTTCTCACACTCAGATTCTGGAGAGATGTGTGAAAATGGTCACAGAAGCAGCTACTCAAGTTTACAGTCACGAGAGGGGAGAAGGCTACATCAAAGCGCAAATAGCAAGCGGAATGCTGATGTCAAGGAACCGCAGCAAAAAGGACATGACTGCATTGGTTACTTTCAAATAAAGACTGAATGATATCTTATTGCCACTTTAAATGTTGATAGGATGTTTGCGCACATTTGTTATTTTGTTACGAATTTACGAAAAAATGGAATTTTTTAATTAAAATTGATGTAGGTAGGAGTTATTTTTTATTGTTTTTGAAGCAAGGATATTATTTTGTATGCCAAATGATTACATTAAATTGCTACCAAATCACATGATTTTCAATTTAGTCATTTCACCTCCAAAATTGACACACCCTAGTGCATACGCAGACTCGTTTGTGTCAACAGGGCCAAAAACCTATGGGGTACGGGTGAGGGTAGGGGATGATATGAAGTATATCGTGAAGGCTAAGGTTATCACGCTTAACCATGCGAACCGTCGAGTCATTAACTTTGACTCGTTGAAGGATCTAGTGTGCTTGGAAGATGGGGGTCACCAGCTACCCTAACTGACTGTGGGGTCGCACAATTTTCGTGCGCAGAAACTGGGGTGTGTGAAGGAACTTAGGGGCACGAAGGTATGCCGTAACACCTATAAGAAGCGTTACCAGGTGCCTGGTACCTATGATACCGTACCATTTGGCTTCCTTAATTCTTGATTGTATTTATATATATGTTTATTGTTAACGATATGTTTATTTATCACGTATATTTGTTTCAATTAAAGTTTCATTTTCTCCTTTGCGTGCGTGCGTGTGTGTGTACAGTAAAAAGCTAAGCTCCGCCCACTGTAAGATCGGCCACGTGACTCCTGCCACTGCCTGAGCAGTGAGCATATCTCTATCCCCGCGTGCTCAGTTGACCTCTGCATACCCTTGAGCTCAGACGTGTATTCTCCCGCGTAGACGAAAAATAGTAATGGCTACTTTTAATATTGCATGTTCAACGTTTATGAAGTGGTATTCGGCTAAGTGCGAAGATGTGGTGGATACTGAAAAACTCCCTATTTCCCCCACCTTTGATACTTTTAAGGCTACAGTGAGCCGTACGAAGGACCAAGATGTTCAAATACTCTACGGGTATTCTGGCGAGGGCATTGTAGGATTTCTTAGTACAAATGATGTATTGAAGTGTGTTGTAGACCTAACCTTTATAAAAGCTCACATATACCGCGAAGTAGAAGAAGCAACACGTTCAGAAGATAAACAACGTTTCTGGATCGTGTCTTGTTGATGAGTGGTTGACAAGCGATATTGTCTTGTTACATCATACCAAATACTCGTACCCTTCAGTTGAGAATGTAAATCTTGTCATCATGGAGAATCTTAAGTATTTTTATCACTATATTAATATACAGGGTCTGTCAAAAAAAACTAAGCCAAATTCAAACCTTTATTAAAACAAAACCATTTATCTAATTAAGTTGTGTTTTTTACAGAATATAGTATAGGTAATCTCCTATTATCCTTTAAATTTTTATGACGATATCTTCAGAATTGTTAATTTTATTAATAATTAACTAAAAAGTGAGATTCTCCTACTTAACATGAAAAAAGTTTTTTTTACGATATACTGTAGATAATTTTTAGTTTAATAAAATTAAAAGAACTGTTCAATATGATTCCCTTGCATTTCTAGCACTTTGTCCATGCACTCTTTTAAATGGTTTAAATTGCAGATCAGATTTAATAATCCTTCTTACGCTTGATTCTGATATTTCTAGTTCTTTTGATATTTGAGCAGGTGTCATGTGGCTACCAGGTCGATCCTCTTGACTAAGGATACGTTCCTCCACTTTCTGAATATTTTCATCTACTCTAACTGATTTTGGTCGCCCACTACCAACCTTCCTTTCAATGCTTCCTGTTTCATCGATAGTTCTCAATAAGTAATCTAAACCTGATCTAGTTCATCCTTTATAATCGAATTCAGAAAGTAATTTCCTTGCACTATAACCTTTTTCAACTCTATAATGCTTTATAATTATTTTATCTTCATGTGAGAATGGCATATTTAGAGGTATTCACGAAAATTTTTAAATCTAAACAAATTCTGAAAAAGAGAACAAAGAAGATATTACATAATAGGAAAAACTGAAATTTTCGCAATCTGTAGAAATAACCGCATAACTCCTAAAATATTTAAAATAAAGTTATAAAATTATCACACATTATTTATGAGCCTTTTGTTTATTTAGTGTAAAAAAATATTTGAAATCTCTATCAAATTGTGCATTTTATAGAGATTTCAAATTGGCTTAGTTTTTTTTGACAGACCCTGTATATCATGACGAGGTTTGTCGTGAGGTTGTGGCTAATCGTCTGTGTTTTTAACAGACTTTAGAAACGAGTATCGCTCGTTAAACAAAAAGGATAAATATGGGCATATGTTTCTCTCAAATAGTGTACCGGATTGTGAAGATGTTTAGTTTGTGGAAATGAACGTCTGGTGAGTGACAAAACATTAAAGCCGGTATTGCTTCATGTGGCGGAAGGTTCTGACTTCCTTTGAGAAGCATTCTCAAAGCCTCGTACGATGTCTCCATGACGAAGTCATTGCGCGTGTTCAGGCGTGAAACCGGCACCATTAACTATGTACTTGAAACGATTTGCAGGCAAGCAAACTCTAGTAAACGTAATGTTATTTATTTAAGTGTTGAGGAGATGAATAGAGTCTTCGTGATAGTTGAGAAGTGGGGAGAGGACCGCTATAAAATACCTGCAGGTGTAGGTACAAGAAGAGAGCAGATTAGTGATGCCCCCTCATATGCCGTTGTTTGCACGTTGTGTATAAATAACGATCAGCCATGCATTGATATAGGACTGATATGGAAGAATGCATCTAATAATAACGTTCTTGTCCCTATGCGAAACCGTTTCATCCTCTACAGAATGTTTGAAATCGTCGGATTCCGCAAGCTGAAGCCTATATTAGACGCTCGTATTACGGATATGATTTATTTTGACACGGTTCTTGAATACGCATACACCGCTCTGCTCGACGGATTTATCGAATGTAGGAATGAACAAGACGAGAATGGTCTAGAGCTGGATGCATATTTAAAAGGTTTAGACTTCGAAATATCCCGAACTTTGGTACAAAGCACTTGAGCGGTACAGTGCAGAGCTTTCCTACACTGTTCACCTTGAAGAGCTGTATCTCTGTATAATGAGTAGCTGTCGTTACCACTTGGAAGATTATTTCAATTGCCGCTATGCAGAGTGAAGAAGAGTTCACGATTGAAAAGCTCGGAACGGCAAGTAAAAACCCTCGATTCGAAAGGAGTGTTTATAAACTTTATTTAATAATGATGTTGTGGTTAACGATGACCTCTTTGTGCGTGCTTTTGATTGTATTCTAGCCGTGTTTAAAGATAACTTGCCAACCGAATGTAAAGTGGGCACAAAAATAGTATTAAACGATATGAAACCTATGTATAATCATATAGGCATCCGTATAACTTGAACGGTGAAGTATTGCTTAGGCGGTTTTACCGTGTAGTGCAAAGTAATAACGATGTGAATGTAGACTCGATTACGTGTGAGTTTAACGATTTGCCCCGTAGAACATAAAGTATTTTGATGTATATTTATTTATTTAATTGTGTTATATATATATATATATATATATATATATATATATATATATATATAATATATATATACAGGGTGTCCCATAAGTCCGGCATCATAGGAAAAATAATAAAAAAAGGCAAAACAAAAGCTTTTATTTACAGAACGTGCTCAATATGTCCACCATTGTTTTCAATACACAAATTCAAAAGTGATACCCAGTCAGGAAGCACACGGTGAATGATGTCAGGAGTGTTACGTGTGTTACACGCCCCAATAATGCGCTGCCGCAAATGTTCAACACTCCTAATTTTCTCTGCGTATACCAGCGCTTTCAAGTGGCCCCAGACATAAAAATCTAGTGGCGTGAGATCCGGGCTTCTAGCTGGCCATTCCACAGGCCCTCGACGTCCTATCCAATGACCAGGGAATTGTTGGTACAGGTATTCCCATACTTGGGTGCTGTAATGTGCAGGAGCGCCGTCTTGCTGGAACCATGTTGGGAAATTTCCTTCTTCGTTCAAGACACTGGGAAATGTTTCTTCCTTGAGCATACGTAGGTAGGTGCCTCCAGTGACATGTTCATCGAAAAAGAGGGGGCCTATGATGCGATCCTTCCAAATGCCACACCATACCATCACCCGAGATGCACCTTGTTCCTTTGAAGAGGAACCAGTGAGGGTTGTTTTAAGACCAGTAGCGGATGTTCTGTCGATTTACCTCACCATTTCCATAAAAAACAGCCTCGTCACTGAACAGAATGGTGGACGGGAAATTGGCATCCCGAGCATATTGCTCCGTAGCCCATTCCCAAAATTCCATCCGCCGGTCGGGATCATCTTCGCTTAATTTCTGTAGGATCTGAAGTTTATATGGATGCCATTTGTGAGCCTGAAGAATGCCATGGATGCTACATTTCCGCACTCCTGTCTCGGCGGACGATCGCCGAAGAGACTTATTGGGACTTCTGTTAAAATGAGCCAGGATAGCAGTCGCTGTATCATCGTCAGTGGACCTACTTGAAGGTCCACTGCGTGGTTTATCTTCTTTGGATCCTGTTTCCTTAAACTTTGCAACAAGTCTGCTAACACAACTCTGTGTTATTGGCTCGCGGTCTGGATGCAGTCTGTTAAATTCAGCAGCGGCCTCTCTTTGACTCCGATTTCCTATGAGTAGAATTATCTGGATTCGTTCTTCCTTGCTCACAGATATTATGGCCTGTAGAAAGAGAAAAATATGAATTATGGTTTGTAGAAATAGAAAAATATGAATTTCTCCTATGATGCCGGACTTATGGGACACCCTCTATATATATTTCCTGTACTAATATGCAATTGATTATACGTTTCGTATATTATTATTTTCAATATATTAATATTATATAATTGTGTATATATATATATATAATATATAATATATATGTATATATATATATATATGTATATATATATTTTTCCTGTACTAATATACTGATGGTTATACTGCAACTTTTTGTATATTATTGATTATATATTTCTCGATCGTATTTCTTATTATATTATTATTTGTTGATCATACATATTCCATTGTATATTTATTTTGATTATATATTCCACGTTCGTATTTCTTATGCTATTATTTTTGATCATATATATTCCATTGTATATTTATTTTGATCATATATTCATCGTTCGTATTTCTTATGCTATTATTATTTTTGATCATATATATTCCTTTGTATATTTATGTTCTATATATTTCGTGAAATTAAATCCATTAATTCATGTAAATAAAGAGAATGATGTAATGGTGTGTTATTTAATTCTTTTGGTTGTACACGACATTTAATTACAGCAAATGGATGCCTTCTAAAACGGATTTCTAAACCAACTGCCAAATACAGTGTGTCCGTAAAGTCATGGTGGGATTTTAAATAGCTATATTATTGCAACGAAACATGATAATGAGATGAAAAAAAGGCAAATTGAAGAACAACTCTAAAAGAATAACTTTATTTAACGCAGTTCGATATGGGCTCCTCTGGTAGCCCTGCAGACATCTAGGCGGTGGTTCAATTCCAGCCACACACGCCCAAGAACATCAGGAGTGACGGATGTGATAGCTTCCGTGATTCGCTCGTGCAAGTGATGAATATCCCTAATGGGTACACTGTACACGCTTTGCTTGACGTAACCCCACAAATAAAAGTCCAAAGGTGTCAGGTCCGGAGAGCGTGGAGGCCATGGCTTCCATCCTCCTCTTCCTATCCATCTCTGTGGAAATTTTTCATTAATTAAGGAATTCTCGAACAACGTTGGCATAGTGCGGAGGAGCACCATCTTGCTGAAAGATGACATTATTGTCAATAAATTGGGGTACTGCAAAATGTTCCAACATAGCGAGGTAGTTTGTGACGTCACAGTGGGTTCCGCGAAGAAAAATGGGCCAATCACTCGATCTCGTGCTAGAGCACACCACACATTAACTTTCGGGATATTACGCTCATGTTCAACATAGGCATGTGGACAGCCTAGACTAACTACGAGATAAAGGTTAAGCTTAGCCTAGACTAACTACAAGATACAACTTTGAGAGTTGTTCTTAAATTTGGCATTGTTTCATCTCATTATCATGTTTCGTTGCAATAATATAGCTATTTAAAATCCCACCATGACTTTACGGACACACATCACCGCCAAGATGTCTGCAGGGCTACCAGAGGAGCCCATATCGAACTACGTTAAATAAAGTTATTCTTTTAGAGTTGTTCTTCAATTTGCCTTTTTTTCATCTCATTATCATGTTTCGTTGCAATAATATAGCTATTTAAAATCCCACCATGACTTTACGGACACACTGTATATCTGGATAGCACAATCTGGCAACCCTAATAACATACACTTGAACAAGCCAATTACGCCCTGCAAGTCAACTGGCTGGTTAAGTCAGAATATGTGCTTTAATTAAATAAATAAACGCAATCTGGCAACTCAATAATGTACACCTGAACAAGCCATTTACGCCTTTTAAGTCAACTGGCTGGTTAAGCCAGAATATATGTTTTAATTAAATAAATAGCGCAATCTGCATCTCAGCCAGATAAGCCAACTGGCTAATTAAGCCAGCTGGCTCATTAGGAACATATTAAGACAACGCCCACTCGGCTGAAGTCTTAATATGCGCTTGGCTCCTGCCAAGCGAACGCCTCTCTTCCTCTCTCTCCTTCTCTTTCTCTTGGGGGATAACTCCGCCTCCAAGTTGCATAACCCCTTGTTGCTCTTGCAACATTCCCCCTCCCCACCCTTTTTTGCATAAATTATGCATCATTTCCTTTGCAACATTGATCGACCTTTTCAATTGCATTGCACTTTCTCCTTTTGCACCTAAACTACTAGTGATGAAGCTCTAATCTAAGTAATGATGTATATTATAAACGAATGATAAATGTAATTTTCTATCAAACATATCATTTTTGTTCTTTAAAGATGTTTTCTTTAAGAGATATTCCGTTTTCTAAAAAAATAAGCTGTTTTCCTTGAGATTTAATCAGTTTTCAAACAGATAAACTAGTATTTGCCCTTGTTTTTCATTTTTTAACCCAGAAGATCATTCTACTAGAAAATGAGTAGTAAAATGAAATTCATAGCGACCAGTAAATATCGTTCAATTAGGCTGAAATTTGGCATGGAAATGTTTGATAGATATAGGAACAGGAGCAGCCATGTGGAGGTAAAAAATTGCAAAATTTTATTATTTGGACGACCCTAATATATATATATATATATATATATATATAATATATATATATATATATAGCTAAAGCTACGGTAAAATTATTGAATGCTCGGTTTGGTTAATTGTATGCACTGTTGGGTCAACTGTACGCCCTTGACGATTGGTTAGGTTAATTCGTGATATTTTCGTCAGTTTTAACGAAAATATCACGACAACCTAACCATTCGTCAAGGACGTACAACTAACCTAACCGGGCATTCAATTAATCTAATCGGGCATTCAGTTGACCTTACGGGGCATTCAATTAAATAAACCGAGCATTCAGTAGTTGACCTAACCGGGCATATACAGGGCGTCCCAAAAAAATGTATACACACTTTAACAGCTGATAGCTCAATTGATGTTTCTTTCTTTCCAAGTTAAACCCATTAGAATTAATAATGGCAGTCAGACTAAGCTTTGAACAAAGGAAATTCATTCTAAAATGCTACTGGAAGTGTGAAAACGCAGTTGAAGTGCAAAGACAGTTTAGGAGGGAGTTTCAAACAGATCCACCAACGCGACTTACCATCACTCGAATTAGAGATAAGTTTGAAGCCGATGGAACTGTTCAGAATGTCCACAAGAAGCGTTCCGGAAGACCACGGACATCGACAAGCCCCACAAAGCAAGAAAGAGTACTGGAAACGTATCACCAAAGTCCAAGAAAATCTGTGCGGCAAGCGAGTCGTGAGGTAGGAATTTCAGAATCGTCTGTCCAACGCATTTTGAAGCGCTGTCAATGGAAAAGTTACATTCCAAGATTAGTCCATGCTATTAATGAAGATGATCCGGACCGAAGAGTGGAGTATTGCGAGTGGTACTTGGCACGATGTGGTACTTGGCACGAAGGGGTTTCGTAGAATACCCTCCGCGTTCACCAGACCTCACACCACTAGACTTTTTTTTATGGGGATACTTAAAAGACAATGTTTACGCTATAAAACCTGCAACAGTCGCTGAATTGAGAGCAGCTATTGAACGAGAATGCACACAAATACCAAACGAAATGTTTCGTGATGTTTGCGATTCCATTGCTTCGCGTTATCAGCAGTGCCTGGACCAGAACGGACGTCAGTTTGAAAACAGGCGTTGACAATACAATTAAATAATGTCTGTAGATTCTATTACATTTTGAAAATTAAATGTATTTTAATAAACACTGCCTTTATAAGTATTTAAAGTGTGTATACATTTTTTTGGGACGCCCTGTATATATATATATATATATATATATATATATATATATCGTTTAACTTCCACCCGGGCAACAACCGGTCGTTCCGCTAGTTACTGTATAAGACTAGTAAACTATATGGAGTTCAGCGCTGTTCACATTCATATTAATTGTTTATCTTTATGAACACAGACATTACATTACAATTACGTGCATGTCAATGACTGCGCATTCAAATTTTAATTGTCCTTTAG
This sequence comes from Bathynomus jamesi, assembly GCA_023014485.1. Lineage (NCBI taxonomy): Eukaryota > Metazoa > Arthropoda > Malacostraca > Isopoda > Cirolanidae > Bathynomus > Bathynomus jamesi. The sequence continues at coordinate 346,346 of JAJOZX010000855.1, read as the reverse complement.
ATATATATGTCTGCGTTATATGTTTTTGGACTAGGTTGTCCCCCCTCCAACTACACCTTCCCCCAGTTGGGGTACCTTGACTATCACTGCGGCGTTGCCACATGTACGGAGTCGCCTGTGAGGCGAGGAACATTACATCTGTGGGCAACTGTACCTAACGTCACAGTAACCTGTCACTAATCCGTTGATTCTTCTTCTTCTTCCGCAGCTTATTATCCCATCTTTACATGGGGTCGCTGTATTTGGTTCGTCTTCTCCACTCTCCTCTGTCGTATGCCACGTCCTCCTCCAAGTCCTTCTCCTTGATGTCCGCCACCACACAGTCCCTCCATCTCGTCTTCGGTCTTCCTCTTCTTCTCCGTCCCGGCAACTCCATCTCTAGTACTCTGCGCCCCACATACTCCTCCTCTCTTCTCCTGACGTGTCCATACCACCTCAGCCTGGCCTCCTGCACCTTCTTAGATGCTTCCGTCACCTTCACTGTTCCTCTTATATGCTCATTTCTGACCCTATCCCTCCTCGTCACTCCACACATCCATCTCAACCTCTTCATTTCAGCCACATCGATTTTTCTTTCATTGCTCTTCTTCATTGGCACAGTCTCCATTCCATACAACATTGCCAGCCTCACCACTGTTTTGAATACCTTTCCCTTCAGTTTCACTGGGACCCTCTTATCACAGAGCACCCCTGATACGTCTCTCCAGTTCTTCCACCCCGACTGTATTCTACAGTTTATCTCTCTCTCTGCTCCCCCCTCTGCATCCACTGTTGACCCCAAGTATTTAAAATACTCCACCGTCTTAACACGCTCTCTACTCAATGTCACTTCCCCTCCTCGGTCCTGCTGCACATCACATCTCATATATTCGGTCTTCTTTCGGCTAATTCTCATCCCCCTACTTTCCAACGCCTCTCTCCAATTTTCCAACTGCTGCTCCACCTCCTCTTTCGTCTCCCCACTCAACACAACATCGTCTGCATACATCATGCACCACGGCGCCTCCCCTCTAATCCTGTCCGTCAACAAATCGAATACCACATTGAAAAGGAAGGGGCTCAAAGCTGATCCTTGGTGCAGACCAACTTCCACCCCAAAGCTCTCTGACACACCCACGCTACTCCTCACCTTAGTTGTTACTCCCCTGTACATACCCTTGATCAGTTTAACATACTTCTCCGGTACCATCATTTCCCTTAAGCATCTCCAAACTTCCTGCCGTGGTATCCTATCATATGCCTTCTCCAAGTCAATAAAAACCATGTGCAACGCCTTCTGCCCCCTCTCTGTACCTCTCTGCCAACTGTTTCAATGCAAAAACTGCATCTGTCGTTCTCCTTCCCGGCATAAATCCAAACTGTTCCACTGACACTTCCGCTTCGTCTCTCAACCTACTCTCCACTATTCGCTCCCATATCTTCATTGTATGTGATATTAGCTTGATCCCTCTATAATTCGTGCAATCTTGTACATCTCCCTTCTCTTTGAATATAGGCACTATGATGCTGGTCCGCCACTCATCCGGAATCACCTCCTGGTCAAACAACTTCTGCATTAGATCCCACACCAGATCCACCCCTCATCTCCCAGTGCCTTCCATGCCTCGGCTGGTATCTCGTCTGGGCCAGTCGCTTTGTTATTTTTCATCCTATTCAGAGCACGACTCACTTCCATCCTCCCCACTTGTTCTGTCATAGCTACATTTGGTAATCCATCCTCGTAGAAAGATCTTGGGTTTTCTTTATTTAATAATTCCTCAAAATATTCCTTCCATCTATCCTTTATCTCTTCATCTCTTTGCAGCACCGCCCCCTCCCTTCCCTTAATTTGTTTTACCTGTGTAAAGTCTTTTGTCGCTCTATTTCTGCTCTTAGCCAATCCGTATATCTTCTTTTGTCCTTCACGATCCTCTAAATCCTCATACATCTGCCGATATGCCTCCGCCTTTGCTCTCGCCACTGCTCTCTTTGCCTGTTTCTTTGCTTCTTTATATACCACCTTACACTCTTCACTCCTCGATTCTTCCCATAACTTCTTAGTTTCTCTCTTACTTCGTAGTGCTCTTTGGATCTCATCACTCCACCACCATCCTTCCTTATCTTCCCACACTTTACCTGATGTTTCCCCCAATATGTCTCTACCTGCCGTTCTCATGACATTCGCATTATGTACCCACCAATCCTGTACATTCTGTTGATCAACATGGATTTCACTCAACACTCTCTCTCTAAATTCCCGTTTCTTCCCCTCCTCTCAGTTTGTACCACCTAATTCTCCTCACTGTTGTTCCTCGGGTCTTTCTTCCTCTTTTCAACATCACATCCATGACTACCAACCGGTGTTGTGGCGTCACATGGTCTCCTGGAATAACTTTGCAGTCCCTCACCTCTGCCAATTGCGCTCTCCTATACAGTATGAAATCAATTTGCGATGTTGTGCCTCCACTCTTGTACGTAATAACATGCTCCTCCCTCTTTCTGAAAAACGTATTTACAATCGCTAGATCAAACGATACAGCCATATCCAACACTCTCTCACCGTCCACGTTTGCCTCTCCATAGCCATGACCACCGTGCACTCTGACCATTCCATCGTTATGATCACCAACGTGTCCATTAGGGTGGAGCGAAAAATACTTTTTTTCTAGTATGAAGTTATAATAGTGATTAAAAGTTGCATTTAGTGGAGAAAATATGCCTGCCAAAATATGAGTTCATTTGTTTAAAATTTTCAGCTGCCACCAGGGGGCTAAAGTTAACACAATTTTGTGTAAAAAGGAAAAAAATGCTTCTATTTTAGGTTTGTCAAACTATTATAAAATTTTATCTTAGCATTATCTAATAGTTTGATTAAGATTCTTAAATGATAGGAATTCGTTTTGTAAAAATGCCTTTTCATATGCTTAATATCTTCAGCTGCCACAAGAGAGCTGAAGTTAACACAATTTAGAGTAACTGAGTCATGTTGAGACTACACTGAATGTTGTGGGGGAGGGTTTGGGGAGGGTTGTGGGGGAGGGTTTTGGTGTGAAGGAATTTCTTTCTGTGAGTCATTAGAACAGTGTGTTAACACTTGTCTTCTTAGGTAGTAGGCCTAGTCGCTCAATTGATCGGAGAGTTTTTTAATATGATCGGAATATTATAAAACTTTATTTTAAAGTGATTTATATAGAGATAATATTGATTTTATTATAAAATGCTTGTTATAATGTATTATATAATTTTAGTTTATTTATATAATATATTATATATTTATATAATTATATTAATACTTATAAAATATATATATATATTAATTATATAATGTTTTGATGTTACAGGATATTTTGTGATTGTGAATTTTTCTTAAAAATATTATGGCATCAAATACTAAATATAAACATTTCACTAGAGAACATATGAAGTGTGCCATATTTGAAGTACCTTGTGAGATGAGTGATATGCAACTACCAACTTATAACTGCATTATGAAAGATTACCTGTTCACAAAACATTTAGTGAAGGAGCAGATGAATAACAAGGAGCCTTCATTTTCTGAAATAGCAGAGGCAGTTTCCAAAAAGGTAGAAAATATTTGGAAGAAGGCCTCTTTGCCAATAGTTTCACATACACGCGTTTTACAGATGATGCGAGTGTACCATGATAAATACAGGTCCTTATTAAAGCCATACAAGTCACGCAAGGATCAGCCTAAGTACAAAAATCAGCTTGAAGAATTTGAAAACTCTTCAAAATGCACTTTGTTTGACATCTGCACCTGCAAATGTAAGGAGTTTAGGAGATGCTCATGTGAAAAGAGTAAGAAAGTCCCTCCAAAAGAGCAGGATTTTTTAAATGACCAACGAACACGCAGAATAATGGTGATAGAAGCATTGACATAGCACACACAAGACGATTACAAGCAAGAGAACATCGAAAGGAAATGGAAAAAGCACGTCTGGAATCCTCACAAACAACTAGTGCTGCTATAACCAATACGTCCAACTTACAAATCGAAACAGAGACAAGTGAACTTCAACAACTAGAAGAGATATCTGAAGATAATGAGGAAGATACAACCTCGACTCAATATGTAATATCAGAACAACAGATGCGTGAGCCACTGCCTTCATTAGCAATTACTTGTGATAGATTTAAAATGTCGGACAGAGCTGGGGCTGCTATTGCTTCTGCAGTATTGGCAGATCTTAAAATTGTTACTCCCGAAGACAAAGGGAATATTATAGACAGAAGTAAGCTAAGACAAAAACAGAGAAAGGAACTACAACAGATAGGAGAGCCAAAAACCATGCGGGGATTATACTTTGATGGCAGAAAGGATAAAACAATGATTCAAGTCCAGGAGAGTGATGGCTCTAACCACCAAAGAACCAAACGCGAAGAGCATATCAGCATAATATCTGAACCACACTCTCTGTACTTTGCACATGTGACACCTTCCAGTGGCAAAGCTAAATACATTTGCACAGCGCTAGTGAATTGCTTGAAAGAAAGGAATGTTGATATAGGGAACATCGTTGCAGTTGGCTGTGATTCGACAGTGGTTAACACTGGTAGTATTGGAGGCACAATAAGATTACTGGAAGAAGCCTTTAATAAGCCATTGCAGTGGCTGATATGCCTTTTACACCTTAATGAACTTCCATTGCGCCATCTGTTTCATCACTTGGATGGTACCACTACTGGACCAAGAGCATTTTCAGGAGAAATTGGCCGAGCACTTTCAGACTGTGAAAAGCTTCCCATAGTTAACTTCAAACCCATTGAAATTCAAGAGGACATGTGTGAAGTTGATGTAGATGACATAAATACTGACCAGAAATACCTTCTTGAAATTCACAAGGCTATATCAAGTGGAACATTCTCAAAGAGTCTTAGTCATAAGAGTCCAGGCAATATATCACATTCAAGGTGGCTCACCACAGCAAACAGGACTCTGCGGTTATATGCAAGCACAGAGAATCCTTCAGGCAATTTACAAGAATTAGCTACTTTCATTGTTAGGGTATACGCACCAATGTGGTTTCAGATAAAGCGTAAACCATTATGCCAATATGGTGCTAAACATATGTGGCATATGATTGCAAGAAGCCGGTATCTCCGTGAAGAGCTTAGGAGAGTACATGACTCAGTCATTCAGCGAAATGCATATTACGCAAATCAAGAAAACATTCTCATTGCAATGATAGCTGATGAAAGGGAGCATGTGCGTCAGTTGGGATTTAGGCGTATCATAAAAGCAAGGGCATGCATTCAAGAAACAGATGTTATCAGGTATTTTAAGGTGCCAGAAATAAATTTTTATGCCAAAGACTATACAGATCTCATTATGTGGCAAGATTTTCAGATAGCAGAACCACCGATAACCAAAGGAGTTTCTCTTGATGATATTGAATCATGCATCAAACATGGTACTACTCTTCATTCAGAATTATTTCAGTTTCCATGTCATACACAAGCCGTAGAGAGATGCGTCAAGCTCGTTACAGACGCTGCTGGATCAGTCTGCGGACCTACAAACACAGACGGTTGGATTCGTGCTACATTAGAATCAAGGAAAAAACAGCCAAAATTTGACACAAAAGCAAATTACTAAATAGTCTTCAGCAAGAACCCTTTCTAGAGGGAGGTTGGTTGGGGAAAGGGTGGTAACTCCGCTAAGGCACGAAATACGTTTCGTAACTGTCTCAAGCCAGTATAAAGGAGGAGAGACATCCTAATTTATTACTGTTCCCTTTTTCAAGTAAATACAGAATCATACTTAATTGTCATTTTTAAGTTAACTTCAGCCCTCTTGTGGCAGCTGAAGATATTAAGCATATGAAAAGGCATTTTTACAAAATGAATTCTTATCATTTAAGAATCTTAATCAAACTATTAGATAATTCTAAGATAAAACTTTATAATAGTTTGATAAACCTAAAATAGAAGCATTTTTTCCTTTTTACCCAAAATTGTGTTAACTTTAGCCCCCTGGTGGCAGCTGAAAATATTAAACAAATGAACTCATATTTTGGCAGGTATATATCGTCCACTAAATGCAACTTTTAATCACTATTAGAACTTCATACTAGAAAAAAAGTATTTTTCGCTCCACCCTAGTGTCCATTCATATCCCCGCCCAACACCACTCGTTCGTCCTCGGCAATACTCTCCATTTCTTCCTCCAATAACCTCCAGAATGCTTCCTTAACGTCGTCCGGACATCCACTTTGGGGTGCGTATGCACTGATTATATTGAGCACATGTTCCCCATAATTCATTCTCAAAGTCACCAGTCTATCTCCTCTTCGCTTTACTTCCACTATGCTATTCTTCAATTCCTTCGCCAATACAATACCCACACCATTCCTTCCCTCAACCGACGCCCCACTGTAGAACAATTTATATCCCTCACTGAGTTCTCTTGCTTTGTTCCCCTTCCAGCGTGTTTCTTGTACACACAACACCCCAACTCTCCTCTTCTTCATCAACTCCACAATCTTTCTTCCTCTGCCAGTCATGCTTCCAACATTCAGCGTCGCAATTCTCAGGTCCACCCAAGCTCGCTTCGTTAGCCGCACCCGCTCTTGGTGCGGTAGCCCTCGCCTCACCACAGAGGTCGGGCGAGGTCTCTGTACGTCGCCTACGGGGTACGCCCTAGCCGTCATCGCATTTTCGTGTTGAAGACTCACCATTGTGGTTTTGGCTGGGTTTTTATGGCCGGATGCCTTTCCTGACGCCAACCCTCCCCATTTATCCGGACTTGGGACCGGCCGAGAACAAGGCTGGCTTGCCTTACCCTCGGGTTGGGTCTTAGGATTGTACGTTATTATTGTTATTATTGTCACTAATCCGTTGATCACCTAACTGAATAGTATTTATCAAAGACTGCCGCCTGACTAGTCACCTGTTTGAATTATATTTATCAAAGTATGCCGTCACATACGGTCACCTGTCAGGTCATGGTCCTCACCTGAAGAATATCCACCCCGAGCGCGCCCACCTGAAGAATCTCCAACCCATCGCTACTGGGGGTTTAAAATTACAGAACAAAAATCAGGATTCCCTAGGACCTCACGAAAGTCACGAAGCCTTTCCACTTTTCAGCTGGCCTCGAGGCCAAGGCCACTTTTGAAGTCCGAAGCCGAGGTCTTCAAAATATGCATGAGGCCGGCCTCGAGGCCGAGGCCAGGCCTCAGCCCCATGTCTGGTGGGATATGGATTCAGCTCACCAGAGTCTGTTGTAGTACAACACTCAAGTTCGCTGGTTGTCCAAGTGCAAAATGTTGGCACGTGTTTTGGAATTATGAGAGGAACTGAGTACATTCATGGAAACTCAAGGCAGACTTGATTCTTCAGGCATCACTCATCAGTGAGAGATTTGTTTCATCCCTTGCCTACCTCACTGATATATTTCAAACTCTCAACGAATTGAATTTGAAGCCTCAAGGGAAGGAGAAAACTTTGATTAACCAAATTGATCACATACTTGCTTTCATTCCGAAACGTGAACTGTGGAAGACAAAAGTGGATACTGGACACGTATCTGCATTCCACAAACTCAGTGAAGTTCTTGGTGATAGAGCTGTGGAACTACCTTTGCATAACAATATTAAAGATCATCTTCAGTCCTTGGCAGAAGAGTTCAAGCGATACTTTCCTGAAATAGAGTTTGACAGTGCAGTCATGTTCCTTACAAGAAATCCTTTCAAATGCCAAGTAGATGTATTGCCTGACGAGGTGCAGGAAGAGTTCTTGGACCTCATCAACGACAGCACCATCAAGGACAGGTTCGCAGAGGAAGAACTCGGCAAAATTTTGGCGAAGACCAGCAAAGTATATCCCAAAGTTAGTGGTCTGGCTTCTCTTCTACGTATCTGTGCGAGTCTGGTTTCTCCACACTATTGGCAATCAAGACACAATACCAATCTAAGTTGGACGTTGAACCTGACCTGCGATGTGCCCTCTCTGTCACTCAGACAAATATACCAGCTTTGGAGGCAAAGAAGCAGTGTCAGGTCTCTCATTAATTGGTATGTGTCAGGAAAGTTGTATTGATTCAGGCAATTCACAGATTTGATTTTTTCACAGTAAAGACTGACTGATACAGATCATTTACAATTTTATATTATAAATTCAATATTGTTGCTTTTTCAGAGTTGCTGAAGTCTGAATAATATTATTTTTTCTTGATTGTGATTTCACCCCATTTAAACGCTAAAGATGGTCCACATACATAGCGAGTGTCCCTCAGTGGTCCACGTACATAAAAAGGATAAGAACTCCTGGTCTAGTCTATACTGTAATTTTTGTCGACCTTATCCTTCATTGATGCAAATGAATTAATTATTGAATTGATTAATTGTGAATGTTGAAATGGTCTCAAATTTCATAGTAAAACCCTTAAAATTCATCGTCAGGAAGTTACAATTGGTTGAAACACCATCGAAGTATTTATCTCAACATAAATCTTTAGATCCCATGGAGGAGCTACCAAGCAAACTTTCAATATATTTTGATATTTTGATAGAGGCCAATAAAGAGAAAATTGCAATTTCACCTATTTCTTTTTATATTTTTCCGTTACAAAATTGGTTTAAAGCACGTGATAAGAATTAGCATGTTTACTGAGGTGAAATGAGCAGTACTAAGCCTAAAGAGATAATATAAATCATTAACAGTATTGTCACAATTCAACGTGTGCGGGAGTGCCAATTTTAAAGCTGTACTCGGGCGAGTACGGTGGAAAAAAATGGGTTAAATTACCATAATTATAATTTTTCGTGCTCATTTATTACCTTTAACCGTTGAGGGAAATTATTCTTGAATTAGTCTTTATTTATTCTTGAATTTATTCTTGACCTAATTAATCCCGTTAATTAAAACTTCATAAGTGCGTTACGGCAATTATTCCACGATGCTCTTTCAACAAATATAAATTAATTTATTTCATTCATTTACCTACTGTCTACATGCGTCTTCTGTACTTGTCTACCAATGTTCATCCATTTCTGTACGTCGCAAACTAATTACTTCGTGTTTACAAGTTAGTTCCTTTGAACGTCTCAGTGCTAATCTGTGTACGCCAGAAGCATGACCGCAAAATGGAAGAGTGCAATTGCAATGCAATGTTGATCAATGTTGCAAAGAGAGAGGAGATTTGGCACCCTTGGGGTGAAAAGATTGGCACCCATGGGGGAGAGAGTACGCAAGTAAGGGGGAGGGTGTTTAGCCCCCAAGCTACATGAAGAGGAAGAGGGGGTTGAAGCGAAGCCCGGGAGAATGACCTCCTCCCAAAAGGGGTACCCTAACCTGACCTAGGAAGGTAGCCTAAGAGAGAGGAGAAGGTCTTTTCGCTGGCATATCTCAACGCATACTGAAGCTCTTGGCAGCCTCAGTTGACTTAGAAGTCTTAATCAGCCAGTTTGTTTAATCTGGCTTAGAAGGCGTTTAGAAAGGAGTGTATATATATATATATATATATATATATATATATATATATATTAATGGAGATAGAGTAGATGCTCATGCTGGCCTGAGCCCCACAAAAAAATTATAGATTTATTGAATTAAAAGCAAACACACACACACACACACACTTCGTATATACCTTAAACATATGTATGTAAAGAATTGTCCTATCCTAATACCAAAATACATATGCCATCGTTAGACTACCTCGCATAACCCCACAACCATCAGCACAGCACCATCAGCAACACCATTAGACCGATAAGGTCTCTAAAAACGACCCAATTAATAGGCAAAGCTATTAAGCATAAACAAATACATTTATGGGGCCAGAGAAAACCGACAAGGTCTCAAAAACTGCAATCCTCACTCCATCCAGCTGGGTCCCGTTCTTGCAAATATTTTCATGTCGCATTTTGAGGAAAGGGTCTTCTGTGAGTGCTCCCCCTCACCTTAAGCCCAAATTGTACCGACGTTATGTTGACGATACGTTTGTTCTATTTCAAACGGAGAACCAATCAGTTCAGTTTCTAAATTTTCTGAACACACTGCATAAGAACATTGTATTTACGCAGGAAAAGGAAGTTGAAGGTTCTATTCCTTTCCTTGATGTTTTGGTCTCCAAATCTGGCTCGACCGTTTTAACTTCTACGTACCGGAAGCCTACGTTTACGGGTTTGGGTTTTAATTTCTATGGTTTTTGCAACTTTAATTACAAATTAAATTCCATTCGCACACATGTTCATAGAGCTTATAATATTTGTTCGAACTTTGCTCTGCTACATAATGAGTTTGAATGCCTTACTGATTTTTTCTTTGAAAATGGTTTTCCACGGGATCTTGTAGGTGTTATTGGTAAGTTTCTTAATAATGTATATTCCCTCAAAATTGTTCCAACGTATGATGATCCTAATTGTAAATATCTTGTCTTACCTGATGTCTACCATTTTAACTCTTTTGTGAAGAAGCAATTATTGAGTATTGTAAGAAAATTTTAGTTTCCCACTGATTTTAAGATTGCCTTTGTAAATAGTAATACCAATGACTGTTTTTCTCGATGTAAGGACAAAATCCCCCTGCGATGAGCTGTTCTGTCGTTTATTTGTTCACCTGCCCTGGGTGTTCCTAGGGGAACTACGTTGGCAGTAGAGTTCGTTCTTTGCAGGCGAGATTTTGCTCCCATATGGGTATAGTCATAGGACAGGGAAGGTTTTGTTCAGAAAAGAACAGTCTGCTATCAGATGTCATTCCATCAATTGTAAGGTTGACGTTTTTACTGAAAATTTTAAAATTCTTAAATCATTAAAATGCTCGTCCTCCCTTCGTATTTATGAATTTTTATGTATTAAGTTTTTGAACCGTAGTCCAAACATTGATTCTGGCTGTTACCCCCTTTACATTAATTGAGGCTGTCAAGTGAATACAGGTATGTCGGTTTATTCTTGTGGTTTTCCGTTTAACGTTTTACTCCGTTTAACATTTTACTCCGTTTAACTTTTTATTCCATTTAACTTTTTACTCCGTTTAACTTTTTATTCCGTTTAACTTTTTATTTGTAAAGTTTTTTAAAAATTTTATTCTTGAATGTCTTTAGTTTTAGGGTTTACATTTATCATTCGTATATCTTTTGTCATTTATATATGTTACAGTACTTTTGATTTGATTTTGGCCTAGTCTGTTTCTACTTTGTATTTTTTACTTTTTATTTTAGAAGAATTTTAATTTTGCACACTAGCCTCGGTTTTAACTCTCGTCATTTATATCTTTTGTCACTTATTAATTTTAGTTTTTTATTAATTAGGCCTTGAAAATGGGTAGAGTTCCCGAAACGTCGGCTGCAGCCAAATATAATGACTTTTTTGCTCTACGTCTTCGTTTTTATCCTGAATGTAAAACTACGTCTCCTTAGGAGGGATCCTATTTCATATATATATATATATATATATATATATGGTGTTCTACCAACTGAAAACATCTGCCTGTAGCTCCACTTCGACATTGCTGCATTTAATATAATTAAAAAAAAACCACACCTAGCCTTCTTTAGTTAGCTTTATAAGGCTAACTAACGAAAATATAACGACCTACCAACCAATCGTCAAGGGCGTACAGTTGACCTAACGATTGGTCAGGTTAGGTCGTGATATTTTCGTTAGTTAGCCTTATAAAGCTAACTAAAGAAGGCTAGGGATGGTTTTCTTTCATTGATCCAAAACCGGCTTTCAGGATCATATTACATCTTACTGTTGAAGAAGTCAAGAAATAATGGTGCAAAATATTTAATTGCCAAAAATATATAAATATTTTTTACTTCATGCATTACCTGTGACTGAAATGTATAACATTATTTTCTATGAATTATACCCAATTGCGATTTAAATACATCTGTGCTAAAAAATCCATTCTTTTAGCAGAGAGAAAACTATTACTATATAGTTGATCCTGCTAAAAATTGAATGTATACACAAGGAATTTCACTTCAATTACGCAGCCTACTGATAACACTATGAGAAGCATAAAGATAACTCAAAGCCACAAGGGACTCTCTAGGTTATTCCTGTATAAAATATAATGTAACTGTTAAGCTAGATTTTTTTTATTTTCATTAAAAAGTGATTCTTACGTATATAAAATGGTGAATTAAGAAAATGTACAAATGCAGCTATAAGGACGTAGGCATGTATTGGCCTAAAATAATAATAGCAATAATAATAATAATAATAATGCCAAATTAAAATAGTGCTAAAAATTAATTTAAATTAATTACACTGGTATTCATAAGAAATTTTTTTGTCTGCTGTGAGGGTTTTTTCAACTCATATTATATAATTCGACCATGCTGAATTCGAAAATAACATTGGTTTTCCTCAATCAGGTCAGGTTTTTTCTCTATTGGCCATTTATTATAAGTCCAATTTTATCCCCAAATTTATTGATTTTTTTAGCTTAAACACTGTAGATACGAGTAATATTATAAGAACACTCGTGAAAAATGAAAACATTGTGTGAATAAATACTTTTATTCATACAATGAATATGGAAAAAAGTTTATTGAGGAAAGAATGAAGTTTTTTTGGCTTTCCGTCTGTGTTTTTCTTCGGGCACGTCTCGCTTCAAACACCAGCAATAGTCCGCCAGCATATTGATATCCCAGTTTCCCTAATACCTCTCTTCCATTATTTTGATATCTTGGTGAATTCGTTCACCCTGTTCCTCACTATAATCCCCGCAATTTTCAGGAAAATAGTCCAAGTGGGACCACAAAAAGTGCATTTTTATGGACATGCACGACCCATGAGCTTTGAAAGCTTCCATCAAGTTTTCGACAACGGACTCGTATTCTGGACTTCTACGCTTGCCAAGAAAATCAGTGACAACTGATTTGAATGCCTGCCAGGCATTCTTCTCAGTTGAAGTCATTGCGTTTTCGAACTGAGTATCCTTTATCAAAGTTCGAATTTGAGGACCATGAAAAACCCCAGCATTTAGTTTAGCATCAGATATATGAGGAAATTTACTCTCGAGATATCGGAATGCTGAACCCTCCTTATTCATTGATTTGATGAAATTTTTCATCAAGCCCAGCTTAATATGAAGTGGTGGGAGCAAAATTTTTGTTGGTGGTACAAGGGGCACTGAAACGACATTATGCGACCGAGGTTCAAAATTCTCTCTGGATGCCCATTCACGCTGTGCATAGTGCTTCTCATCCGCTCGGCTATCCCATTTGCAGAGGAAACATGGGTATTTCGTGTATCCCCCTTGCATTCCCAATACAAATGCCACAATCTGAAAAAAAATGAAAATATTTAAAGAATTTAGAGAATTTGTTCTATCAGATAAAAAAATCTATGCACTGGACTGTATCACTTCTGCGGGGAAGTTAAGTGTTCTTATACGCTCTCAAATAACCTTTGGAAAAACAACATAGTCAATAGCAATAGTTTACTTATGATATTAGTATTACCTTCAAATCTCCACAGATCCTCCAGTTATGTTGGTCGTATACGAGAGCATCCAGTAAAATTTTCATGTTATCGTAGCTCTCAGTAAGTTGTACGGAATGTGCTACAGGGACTGATGCAACCCTATTCCCAATGTTGAGAAGTACTGCTTTCAAACTTCGTTTAGACGAGTCTATAAATAGCCTCCATTCTGATGCGTTATATGGCAGGCCCAAGGATTCGATTAGCCCCTCAACATTGCAGCAGTACACTAAGGAAGAGGTATTTTCGTGCACTGCAAAAAACTTGCGGAATTCTTCCTCTCGTTTCCTATACCAGGAGAATGTTGTTCCCGGAGCCAGCAAATTGTCCTCTCGAAGTCGTGAGCACAAGATCTCAGCAGCTAATTTGGAAAGTCCTAAATCCCTGGTAAGATCATTAAGTTTGGCCTGGTTGAGAGGCCTCGGCTCATTTGAAGCGGTATTTTGAGGTATATACGACTGGGACTGGTCATTGGCATTGATCATTGATTCATCATCAGAATCATCGAAGTCCAGGGTTTGAGGTGGGTCGGGTATTGGAATTCCAGGACCATGGGGTACAGGTCTCATAGCAAAGGAATGTCAGGGTATACAACAATGTGTTTATTCTTCTTGTTAACTCCTGAAAATAGAAACACAGAAACATGGATATAAAACTTGCATATGAAATAGAAGAAGCATTCAGACAGTGGCGGCTCGTGAGGGAAGGCTGCGGTCTGTAAGATATGAAATAGGTCGATGGAGTCTGTATATTTTCTTTCTTTTTCATTCATATTGTCGCTTCGGGGACAATATGAATGAAAAAGAAAGAAAATATACAATCATTGTATATGTAAATGTAACTTCTATAACAATATGTGTGTAAATGTATTTTCTATAACAATATGTATATGTAAATGTATGATTACCATTATGGTGAATATTATGCTATATATGGTGAATATTATGTCAAGTTTCATACGAGGATTTCAAAATATTTAAGAAAAATAAATTTATAAGCCCACCTTGGAGGTTTGTCATGCAGAAATAGCAATCTGTCACGTGATCCTTTCCTTCTCTCCAAATCATGGGAATTCCAAAAGGCAAAGATTTCGCTCTGCCTTTGCTCCATCTTCTCAAATTTTCAATGCACGTCTTGCAGCACATATGAGGGGCGAAATTTTGTCCTGGTCCCCTAGCTTAATTCCAAAGTATGCTCTATACATTGTCTTCACAAATTTAGTGATTTGGGACTGGTTATTTGGCATGGTAACCGTCCCACATATGTAGCAGAATCTATTGGGATCATTTTTACACGCTCTATTCATTATGAAATATTTTATCTATATGCCTGAAAAGTAAAAAAAGATATTATACAAGTGAAACAAGTGATGATAGATGTTACTGTTCCAATTCCGCTTTGACAAAATCACGAAAAATTCTATTTTACTTATGAGGCCATAGCCGGATAACCCGAGCTGATTGAGAAAAACGGATTGCAGATTCGAAATCAGCAGGAAAAACTCTATAAGAATCACTTACAAAACCCTTGACAGCAAAAGTGATGCATACCAGTGTTATGGTCAGCGTCCACCTATCAAATTTAAAAAATCTGAGGGTTGTTTAAACCAATTTTGACAATGTTACGCCCACAGAAACGACATCGACGAATCAGAAAGACTCGAGTTGACGACCAGACCTACGTCACTTGAAATGGGCCATAGACCCACATACAAATGACAAAGCCACGCCCACAGAGACGTTATCCTCCAATCAGGAAGTCAACGAGTTGGCCACTAGTCTTCCGATCTCAGACCTATGCCACGATTTGGAACATTGACCCCACATACAAAAGAGGTCAACGGACATGTCGAGATCATATTGGTTGTTATTTTTCCGGGTGGATAATCACACGTTGCTAGCCGTAATGAATACAGACAAACAGAAATCTTTTCATCACCAGACGTATTAGAAGCAGATGTTATGTAAGTTGCAATCACGATGTGAAATGCATATATTACAGTTTCAGAACTGTAGAACATCAGTATAAAAGCACTCTACCGTGTATATATATATATATATATATATATATATATTATATATATATATATAGTATATAATGACCCGGTCAAATAATAAACAATTTACGGATCCGGGTCATATTTTGTTAGTTTTATCAAAAATTATCACGATTTAACCTAACCGAGCATTCAGTTAACATAACCATTATTTGACCAAGTACCCTATCTGTTTAAGCGTCTCTCTCTTTCTCTATCTCTCTCTCTCTCTCTCTCTCTCTCTCTCTCTCTCTCTCTCAGAGAGGAGTAGGTTAAAATGAACGGGAACACGAACCTCCCTGAGTGGGTCGAATGGTTTTTGAGGCTTCACCTTGTCCTTGTAACTTCTTTTAACTCTCTCTCTCTCTTCCTATATATAAAGCATATATATATATATATATATTATATATATATATATATATATATATATATTTATATATATATATATATATATATGTATATATATGTGTGTGTGTGTGTTTGTGTGAAATAATTAAAAAAGAAGTAAAAAAAATGTTGGAAGGGAATTAAGTTGGGAGCCTGAAACGGACATAATTTCCCCGTCAATTCTAAGTTAATCGAACCGAAGCTAATCTAACCGCAACTCTTCCTATGGGCGAAGTTCTGATTTCAGTCGAATCTTGTGTCGAATTACAAAAATTGTTCTTCCTGTTAATAGTAATAAATTCACGAATGTTTCCCCTTTTCTTTCATTTCCTTCTGTCTGAATATTTAAGGAGATACGATTGTCGAAGACGAAAAATTTATTGTTTTTAGTATGTCCCTATAATGTATTATTTATTCGCTTCAGGTGTTCATTATTTATACGAATATATATATATATATATGCGCCTCCGTGTTGTAGCGGTTAGCGTTGCTGACTACGAATCCATCAGCTCGGGGTCGAGACCCGGTGATGGCCGCGGCGCGCAGTAAACATCAGCTGACCATCCTTCCGCACAATAAAGTAGTTAGAAGATCAATGGGTACCCTAGGTATATATGATAAGAATGAACATTCATTATATTTGAAGTGGATAAATAAATACTCATAATTCAGAGCCCTGGAAACTTTCTTCAGAAAAAATATATGAACTGACCATAAAATAATATAAAATTCTGTCTCTAACCGTGCCTTTTTTAAAGGACCCAGGCGGAGCTGGATAGTGTTATAGAAAATTTTCAAATAGTTTCGAAGAAATTCAAATCGTGGACGGTGATTTGGACACGGGGGTAAAAGTTTTATTGGAAACTCGGCCCTACGATTGTCGGGTCGTCGATGAAGTGATGGGAATTTTTTTCTTTTTTCTTTTGTGTTTCGGGTAAGAATAAGCCTTGTATTTTCAAGATTTTATTAAATGATAAAGCTATGAAGAATGTTTTGTAAATTAACACATAATAGCATTTACTGTATACAACACATTTTTACGTAATATGACCTTCAATCTTTCTTACACATATACGGGTGACAATAATCTCATTTTCTGTACATTATATATATAAAACTTAATTTAGTTACAGAATTAGCATCCATTACATTTTTAAATATGCTACAGAACATAAGCCTCCTCCTTAAACGCGACACAAACTAATGTTATTGGGTACATTTTATAATTTTACACAATACTGCTACAATTGATGAAGTTAAAATTATATTTACACGCGTAAAACTTCACAAAACACAACAAGTGCATACAAATGGCAACCGATTTTTTGTGGGTGCATACCAGAGCATCATTTCGTTCAGCTTCACACAAATCGAATAATTTTTAAAAAAATTTAAATTCATACCCGTGGGTCATATGCATGCGAAATGATATGCAGTACATGCCACAGGTATTGCTATAGTAGCCCTGGAATTGGTAAGGGTTCCAGACAATTTGGGGAATATGCAATTGCTCGAGAAATTTTACAATAATAGCATCAATCAAAGGATGGCCCCAGAGTGAATTAAAGTAGTGCAGTCTTTCCCTATTTTTTAAATAAACGGCTAGCCAATGAACCACTTCTCCGTCACTAACATCCGTATTTAGAATAAGTGCGCCCCTGTGTCACGTAGCTGGAAGCTTCAGCGTTTTATTCTTCGCAAACACACGGATAAATTTGGAGCGTGTGAATCGGTCACTATTCATTACTCTCTGGAGTGTATTCGTATCCATTTTTGAAAGTTTGTGACTACAGCTTTAAACCTATCAGTCTCTGTTGCGATCTATATTGCGATTAGAAGTATACAAGTACACTAAGAGGCGCGTCTAGCGGCTTGGCGAATTCCAATCTGACTGAGATGTTTCCACTCTGCTGTGGACTTATGTACATATTTATACTCCAGAATAATTATGGCGAGATGTCGAATGGGCAAAGTTTAACATGTTCGACGAATTCCTTCTGTGATACGCCGATTCCTAATTCGTTGCAAGTACCGGCAATATGTGCAAGATTACTATAAGCTCTCGAGCAAAGCGGGAACAAGGCTTCCGTTGAATAATCCGTTTCTAATGTCCCCATTAAGGCGACTCCATTGACGTATAAAGTTATATTGTAAAGGCCGAAATTTTAGAAATTAAAAGCGTTCTTTTTGTATTTTCCATTCACAGAAACGTGTTCCTGCATTCCAATTAATAAATTTTAGGTAGAGTAGAGCTCTAAGGGCAACATTTTCTATCTGCTTCAATGTCAGCCCTGATGTCACCATATATAATTTGATCTGTACTCTGTTAATTGGTTATTTTACTGTGGCGTGTAGTAAATTTTTTTCAATTTCTATTTGTTTAACCGTGCTTAATTTCACTCGACGAACGCGGAGATATGTTTCTATAAAATGAATCACGACAGGCTTCGAGCTCTCTTCTTGGTCAGCCCCCAATATTTAAACAAATCTCAGGGCTCGTACGGGTGAAATTTATTTTGATATCGACCCCATTCACAAAAAACTTCTCCTGGAATGAGAAATCTGTGTGTAGACGCTCAAAGCCATCATATATCTTCTTTTAAGAATTTTTAAATTTGTTCTTTATATTTTTATCTTTAGTTTGATAATAACCTTCGGCAGTTTAAAAGGTATCCTTTGCTTCTTTTGAAAAGTTGAGGACCTGATTTAAAAACACGTCACAGTGACTGAATATGGAGTGTAGAAAGTTTGTTTCTGGGAATACAACGTATTTGTCTTCGCAATCTGTTCCTTCTGAATGTGCTATTCGTAACTTAGCGTACAAGTGCACACAGCTTGGATCAAAAAAGCATGGGCCTGAGCTGGGGATCACAAAGTCTAATGGAGCAGTCGGGGAGCTATTGGTGTTTAACGGATTAATTGTAATAAAATCACTGTGCTCAATAGAAATTTGTGTTGGGGGCATGTCAAAGAGGGCCAGCTCCGATTTACAACATTGTGAACTACACGAATGGATGAAACGGGCCATGGCGAGCCAGAATCAATGACCTCTCTCGAGAGGTAGGAAACAGTCTATGACTCATGAGAGCAACGTCCTTAGCTTATATCAGATAAAAAAGTGGTCAACCATAGGTTTCAGGTGCTTAGAACACTTCTACTTTTTTGATGGCCTTTTGCGTTTAACGCTACGTGCTGGTAACCCCTTCTTCTTCCGTACAGAACTTTTTATCCTCCAACCACCACGCATTTTTCTCTTTGCATCTTTGATGATTTCGTCCCGTGTACGCTTTAAGTGCTCTTTTAGAGGTTCTTTATGCTTAGTCCCCGCCATTGTGTCTACTCCCGTGTTTAGACCTGATTGTAACGCTTTCCTGCCGAGATATCTGGCACCACTCTTCAGCAATGGGCAGGGCAGCCGAGAGGGCTGAGAAGCCGGGTTATATCCCCGGGGCCTGGGCCTCTAGGTGGCCCGAAAGAGGGGGGATAAAATCTAAAATTATTAATAAAGGAATTGATTAAATAACAGAGGAAATATAATTAATGAACGTACATTTTGTAGAGATTATCATACTGTATGTTTTGAATAGTGACTTAGACATATAATCAGTTTGCTTGTTGTGTACACAAAAACATTCGTAACAAGATACTAAGTAAACAGGAGGGCCCATATACCAAACCTTCCTCGGGGCCCGTGGCAGCTCTCGCCGGCCATGGCAAGGGGACAGCCGTAAGCAGTAGGTTTGAAAAAAATGGATCCAATCCCACTCCCGCGCTGGTATCTCACCCTTCGATAGACTGTGAATGGCCTTTGGGTCATTATATAATAGTGCAACGAAAGTACAGCTTTATTGTTAAGCTCTCGTCACCGAATGGAAAACTTTTCCCCTCAATCGTTCTTATATATATTGAGATACTGGTTAGTAGGTTAGTTGCGACATTGACATAATGAGGCTTGTCGTATGTAATGCTTAAATTCCTTCCTCTATGATTGGGAATGTGAGCGATGCGCAGCAGGCGCGCCTGTGTATCCCCAACAAACAGATGTTCCACGATATTGCTGTAAATATAGCACATGCCCGGGGGAAGGTAGCCATCGTTCAATTTCTCCAATTTCAGCTGATACATTAAGCTGTACAAATCATGTTGTGCTTCGTGAAAGGTATCTCTTTGGAGGGCTGCTACATATCGGCCATAGGTTATACTTTTGAACAGCCCTTTTTCTTTAATATTTCTGATAGCCTCTGATTTTAGAGTCAGAGTGTGTGCTGGGGTATCTTTGTTTACGATTTCGTATACTAAATCATCCGTAAGATTTAATCTTTTCAAACTCCCATTCCGGACGGCAAGCATGGTTTCGTTCGGAGTTACCCCTGCCTTTTCACACTCATCACGGTTTCTAAAAACCTAAAAACGGATTCTTTATTATCAATACTTACAAACTTGGTAGCCAATTGAATTTCGCTTATTCCAACCTCACGTGGTTCACAGCCCAATTCAATGGGCCCGTGAAGTTCTGTTACAAAGTTGGCTAGGGTGTTGCCAGGATGTACAGACAGAGAAGAAGAGGACGAGAGTGTGACGTAGAAGTGATTAGGCGCATTGTTGTATGCTATTTAAGCTTCATTATTGCATCAGCTTTTATATAGGTGTTGAAGCTTTCTGGGTACCCTAGCTATTTCACCAGGTACATTTTTTTCTTTCCTGAACCTTTGCTGCCTAAATTTTTTTCAATTTTAAAAGCATATTTTCAGAAATTAAACGTCACTTTCTGCGGCACCTGGCCGTAAAAGCCCCCTGCAATTTCTTTCCCATTCAAATCTTCGGCGTAATACAGCATTATCTCGTCTTTAGGTCTCATAGCCCTAACTTTAAAAATCTCACGTGTCCAACCTTGCATAAATCCCATTGCAAATTTATTATCCGAACGAGACAGCCTTACTTAATCATTCATTTTGAAACGCGCAGAGTGTTTGACACTCTACGATTATCTTTTCTTACCTCACGTTCTGTATGCGTACCTCTTTCTAAAATTTCGTTAGGTGTTGTCAAACACGTCAACTCTCACGGATTTACCGTGAGACTCACGGATTTTAACTCTCAAACTCCCTTTTGTGGGATATGTTTCCAGTTATCAAAATCAGGCACAGGCAAAATCAGGCAAAATCTCACGGATTTTCATACTTCAAGGTTGACGTCTCCGTGTTGTACCAATCGCACGATGGTGAGAACAGTTGTAGGATGAGGCCAACGAATCCAGAATGTCTATATACCTGTATATGTTTTTATGTGTGAAATAGTGTTCATGCGTTCCTTTATGGTACGTTGAACTCTTTCAGCTAAAGATGTCTTATGTATAAAATTGCTAGTGTAACAACTGATTTTAAACTCTGTCAGCATGTTCTGGAAAGCTCGGTCTATAAATACTTTCACCATATCCACACAAAAATAGCCAGGAATCCTGTTCTCTTTCAACATCAGCGTTTTGGTAGCTTTAGCAACTGATTCAGGCGATTTATTTTTCAGAGGAATTAACAACAAATATCTGGAGAATACATCTATTATGAATAGCACGTAGCGGTAGCCGCCATTATATACGGAATATATCTGCATCAGTGACGTGCACAAACTTTCAGAAGGGCAGGGGCTCAGTTGAAAAAAGGGCACTCCCCTAACATTTTTAAAAATGAAATCCGCAATGCCATATAGGCTATATATATGTATACACACACAAAGAAAAATTTTAAAATTGTATGTGGTAAATATTCTTAAATTCCATTAAATTCAATGCATTATTTTTGTATATAAAGCTGATTAAAGAAAATAAATGAAAATTTGTTGTAAAAAGGCATGTTTTTATTGCAAGATTTTCAAAAGATATGAAGATATTGAAATATTGGAGTGTATTTACAATTATTATTCAATTTTACTTATATTGACTTTTAGCTTGCTCATCATATAAATTACAGTATTCTGCTGTATATACATTTAAATATGGAATAATATGAAACTATAAATTAAAGATTTATAGAAATATACTGTGGGCTATTTAATATGATGGCCACAGCTCTTAAGTAGCAATAGAAAAATATTGATTCTTATCAGGAAAATACAAAAGCAAAAATTATATTCTTAATCATCTACAATGAAATGCATACTGAAGAATAAGGAAGCCAACATGTTTAATAAATCATAATAGCAGTCTCCTGTTGGCCATGCGCTTGAAAATGTTTATCACTTCTTCATTATCAACAGGGATGTCTTTCTCAATGCTAAGCAGCATGAGATCGGAGCGTCTTTCTTCTCCACACAGGCTCCGCAGTTTATGCTTAACTAACTTGAGCTTGGAAAAGGAGCGCTCCACAGTTGCTGTTGTTACTGGAAGTGTTGCATAAATTTTAAGCAACTCATACATAATTGGGAAGACAAAATGGGCATCGTTTTCCTTGAAACAATTGAGGGTGGATCTCAGATCATTTTTTGGCAGTGAGTAGGCTGAGTGAAATATCCTCAATTCTGTCAAAAGTTTGTCTTCCTCTTCTTCAAAGCCATAGAACTTGCAGAGAGTATTTAGACCTTGAACTTTACTACTTGTTGCCAATTCTCACCTGTCTTCCAGTTTAGTGGCACAATTAGGCTATGGAGCGACTTTAGGATTTTTCCTGTCTTATCTTCATCCTTTCCTTTAAATCTCCTCCTAATTTCTTGAAAAGTGTATCCAGAAATGTGTAATATACTTTCACACGATAGAACTCCTCCTTTACGAGTAATGTCATACAATATTTTTTGGAGTAATGTCACACTGCTTTGGATTCCAACTTACCATAATTATCAGTGAGAAATCACTAGTTAGCTTAGGTTAACGTAAAATAAAGAAACAGTAAACAATACACCCACATACCCGAGAGACGCAATCAACAGTGAACAGCTGCAGTCAGTGTTACCACTAGGGACGCCCTCCCTGATTGACAAAATAATAGTAACGGTATGTTAAGTTTATTATTCTAATAAAAAAATCATGGATCAAAGTAATTCCAGTTTTGAAAATCTGTTGAAGTAGCAGTAACTAAATAAAAATATAACTAATTAATTCAAATTTATGTCGAATCAATATATTTATGAATTTTGACTAAAAGGGCACTTTTGATATGAAGAAGAAAAAGGGCAGGGGCTCAAGCACCCCCCCCCCCTGTGCACGTGCCTGATCTGCATGTCTGTTAAATCCGCCTGCCAAAGAGAATCAATCGAGGGTGCTGTTGTTTTGGCTGTTTCAAACCTTTTTCTCACAGCCTTTTGAAGTGTATAAGCATCCTGCTCCCGCAAAAACCTCTCAACATCTTTTTTTTCCCTACTCCCTCATTATTAACGCCTCTGACAAGTCTATTAATGCCGCCGTAGGAGGTTTGGCTAGAAATGTCATGATAATGTTTTCTTAATATGTTAGAAATTTGGGTATTTTAGAGGCACGCGGAGAGGGTTGGCCATTGTTGTTTGGTCTCTTCTTCCTCCTCTTCAGAGATGTTATCACTCGGAGCAAAGGCGTGTTCAGTTGTGGTACATGCGAGGCTTGCCCCAAGTCTTTTAACCTGTTCAGATTACCTATCAGTGTTTTTGAGACATTTATTTGCAGTAGTCTTGCTTTAATATATTTCCATCCTGCTGGTGACGGCCTATCCCACTTTCTCCCCAAGTCATGGATGATGTCAATGATGTTCGAACCCTCTACCTTTGTCACTTCAAAAACAACCTCACCTGTATCGGTCCACTGTATAATGGGGTCCTCACTCAATAGCTTATAAAGACTTATGCCTTTATTCCTCAATGCATGTGGGAGACTGCTTTTTAATACATGCGCGATATGTTGTGGGGTCGCACCGTTGTTCTTTGACTGCTCGTCACTAGCCTCGACCCCAGGCCCTACGCCTCTATGCTCACGTCGTCTGTGCTGTGCCTGATAACTACGGGGACCTCTGTCGGAATCTTATAATTTTCATATTCATGAAGAAATTTCTGCAGAGCTTCTTGGTATAGGATTCTTTTCTCATCAGGCAGGTGACTTTTCACTCCTTAATAGATCTAACAAATCGCTTTCCATTCTTTTAAACCTGCTATTACGGGGTTCTAGAACCGTATCTAGACTCTTTGAGCTTTGCAGTGAAGCATACACCTCGTGTGGAATCACGACTACTTTCTTCACTATATTAAACTAGTCAGTAAAGAACACAAAACTGAAAAAAAGATGGGGAGGAATGAACCCCCTCTTTGACAATAATTGTTTTTTTCTTCCCTACAGTTTGACTTTTACGAGCTACTGTGCGTACTGTTTTAACGACGTAGGGGATCCTTGTGAGGGGTTTCATTGGTACATTACATTTTATAACGCTAAGACAAATTTCACAGATGCATTTTAAAAAGTCGGAGTCAATATTTAAAAAAAAAAGCTGCTGCAGTGCCCCTGGCAGTCGATGATAGATTTTTATTAATTCACGGAATTTCTTTACCCTCTTTGTAATTCTGGAATATACACCGTTTCAGGTTCGTTTGGGAATATATTCATTCTTAAAAGCACCCTAAACGTGTTTCGCGGATGAAGGTCATAAAGCAAATATCCATAACTTTGATTTGTAGCTTCTTTATAAACTTCCAAAAACTCCTTACGCTGATTCGTGAACATTTGATTGGCTAATACCCCAATTTGTGACACATCTCTACGTTGCGGGAATAAGACAAGGTATTGTGTATTTAACGACACATCATGCATGTATCTATTTTTGAAAAATAGATTCCGATTGATGAAGAATACGCTTGTGTTAAGAGGGTGAGAGAACACTGTAAATGTCTCGGCAAACGTTTTATCCATTTCTAACATGAGATCGTCAATCACAATGACTGTATGCTCATTTCCCTTTAACGAATTAACGTCATATACCCCTTTCTGGAACAAAATATCATCTTGGTATTCGTTGAATACTGACTGATATGTCGAATAGCACCATGTAACTTTATGCACAAATTTTGAGAACATATCCCCATTATCTTTAATGATTTTAAGCATAAACACAGTTTTACCAGATATAATACATGTGGATGGGCTCGTGAACCTGAATTTTTCTACAGAATCCATCTCTATCACGTCACACTCGTAAGTGGAGCATTTACAAAATATAATAAAATTTTAAGTGATGCTCCTTAAATTCTAGTCTTGTTTTTCCTCTTCTTCCTCAGAACCGTGAATGACGATAAGGATGAAGTGCTGTACCAGAAACATGTCTCTATCATCCATATTGCAGACGATACCGACGACAATATACTGTAGTTCAGGCTACAGACTCCATTCCCGCTATCGAACCCCTAGCAAAGCCAACTGTAGCACCCCCATGCGAAAATTCGAGGAGAAAGCGGGGCATGATGAAGTTGATGATTCGCTTTCCACGTCAGGTATAAAGCGCGCCAGGAGTGCGTCGGTTGTTAGACCCCCAGTAATAGATCCCCAGCCCTCTATGTCTTACGACCGCCCCCACATTAGTTCCTTCTACAAATAAAACTGTGCCCCTTTACTCATGTTCAATTCCGGTAGTATCCTCCAAAGCAACAGCATTTCGTTCTGTAGAGTAGTATAACATTCGAGCTGGTGCGCACCGCGACCCCCACCCCTGCTATGACTAGAAAACAGTACGTAGTCAGAGTAGACCCGCGAACCATGTATATCAACGGTGTTCAACACGGAGTGCGGGGCGTAGTTGAACGTATTGTGGAGTTTGCCCTTCAGAACTGAGAGGGACATGAAGTCAGGACGCGGCTGTCCTTCGGGTTCGGGTCAGATGACGGAGATGTAGATGATTTTTGGGTAGTAATATCCTACAGACACTTGACTGCTGTAGACAGAATACATTTTGGGTCGTATAATACAGGCCTCTCAAAGTAGTATCGCCTTCAATATCGACAACTTCACGATAGATATTGACCACGTTTTCCATGTTGCGGGACATACGGCCACACCTTATACTCTTAATTTCAATTCTCATGCTATTTACAGAGAGCATATAAACTCTGAGCGTGGTTGCGGCTTTATAGCAGTCTTAGCTCAAATGTTTGTTGTGCTAAATGCATGGGCCAGAAAAATTTGGTTGTCGACGGTTGTGCAGCGTTTTCGTAAACTGGCGGCAGATTGCAAAATCGAGTTTGACTGTAATATGGGTCCTGAACAGTTGAAAAGGGTGGAGCAGGAAATGAATGTTCGTATAGTTGTATTTGCAATGGATAATCTTCTTAGGACTGTGTATATTTTTAAAAGCAGTATGAGAGACCGTACAAGACCCCAACTTATTTTAGGGTTGTCAGGAAAAACGTATCTCCCATTCGCAATATAAAGGACCTTTACGCGAGTTATGATAAAAGTCGAAAATATGGAAGGGATCATGATTTATGTAAGAGATGTCTCGAGTTTGCGGATGATATAGTGAAACATTGTAAGGATTTTAACATGGTATGTTAGCAGTGTAAAAGCTCCGAATGTGAAAGTTGTGTAGTTGAAGCTGAGAAGAGGGATTGCAATGTGTGTAGACGCATATTTTTCAATAATAATTGCTTTCAGCTCCATAAGTCAATTAGCACGTGCAGGAAAATGAGAATCTGTGAATGTGGTATGTTTCATATAATGGATAATTGGGGGAAATTCACGCATAAATGTAATGAAATTCAGTCTTCTACACGCCATGAGAAATATATGTAGATGGTATAAAGCATGTATGTTATATGAAAGATGCTAAGCCTAAAAATGAACCTTGTATAACTATAAACTACAACATAGAAACATATACGGATGCTGAAACCAAAGAGGTTATCCCACATCTATTTGCAAGCCAAACTATCTGCGACGAGTGAATGGAAGTCGAGTGTGATGAGTGTCGCAAATATGGTAACGAACAAACGTTTTTAAAACGATCGCACATGACAGCCCCGTGAAATTCTTTGTGTCCTATATTGTCAAGTTAGAGGACAAGTTCAAAAAAATTACTATGTATATTCTTGCTCATAAAGGCGCAAAATTTGACAAAATTCCCTTATAAGGAACTGCTTGAACACGAATCATCGCAGATATTTACAGGCAATCCCTTGAAAAAAGGAAACAAACTTATACAGATGCAAATAAAAGGTAATGTTCAGTTTAAACACACTTTATTATTCACACCTTGTAAATTAGCCAAGCTACCCAAGGTGATGGGCATAGCCGCCGAAGTTTCAAAAGGGTATTTCCCTTACACTTTCCTCACTAGCGACACTTTAAATTACGTAGGACAACCACCCCACAAACATTACTTTAACTATGCCAACATGAGTGATTGTGAGCGTGAAGATTTTGAGAGGTACTACAACAGTTTTAATGAAGATATTTCTTACAATATAGCGGATGAATATGAGCGCGTGCTTAGAGTAAGTGATGTGCGCGTACTTAGAGTATGTTTCCATGCCGTTAGAAGGATGTACATAGACCGGTTCAACTGCGACCCGCTACAAGCCGCAACCACGATCGCCTCATTGTGCTTTACGGTGTTCATGAACAATTTCATGCGAAGACACAAAAGCCGTCATTCACAGAAACAACCCACACAGTTATGGGAATAAGGCTATTTACTGGCTCATACATCTACAGCAACAGACCGGTGTATATATAAAACATGCCTGCAACACGGGGGAAGTGGTCATTAAGGTCAGTGGTCGTGCTTTTTGGGTGGATGGTCTAAGCCAGAGGTCACCAACATTTTTTTTGTTCACCGCCCACTTTTACGATTTTTTGAAAATTAAAAAACTTATCGCCCACCTTAGATCAAAAAGAATAAATCAACATAATCGATAAAATAAATAATGAAATATATGTTTAATTACCTTTAATGTGAGCCTACTAGTGGGCGCTACAGCCCAGGTTGGTGACCCCTGGTCTAAGCGAAGACTGTGCCACCGGTGAGAAGACTGCACGCTCCTTTAACGGTTGCTGGTGGCATGGATACCCACGTCCTGAGTATAGAATAGTATGAGACATCCATGGTAAATTCCTGCCGATAGTCTTGCATGAACTCGGACCCGCGATCAGCTTATAAGCTCTCTTTTCACTCAAAAGGTCTTGTGGGAACACGAATATGATGCATGGATGGAGACAAATGGACCCCCAACGTTCGGTGGACGTACAAACCCCTCCAAACTATATTTTGCACGTACGGAAGGCGTGAAACTCTATTACTACGACTTCTGTTCTTTATATCCCTAAGTGATGAAGAACAATCCGCAGCCCGTAAGAGCACCTGAAAAACGTGGGATTTGCCCTGCCCACAATGGAAGAGTTCTTAGTTAATTTGAACGAGAATTATTTCGGCCTTTCTTTCGTAGATGTACTCCCCCCTCGCGATTTATGGATGCCTGTCTTACCCGTCGTTATAGACCACGAACTCATGTTTCCCATGTGCGTGAAGTGCGCAGGGGAGAACAATGGGGCTTGTAATCACATATCCAACCAGCGGAAGATCAGAGGCGTATATAGAAGTCCTGAGCTATCCCAAGCCGTTCATCATGGTTACAGAATATTGAAGATATAGGAGGTGTGGAGGTTTCAGAAGCTCCCCAAACTTTTCACGCCAGATATAAACACTTTTTGAAGGATAAGGTGGAAGCATCAGGGTACCCGCGAGGAAGTGAGACCGAAAATGAAAAATCGGGGTATATATTCAGCGCTACCGTGATCGTGAAGGGATACAACTTGACATGTTAACGGCGCTTTGGCTTCTGACGCTCAGGCGATGGCGGGTATTTTCAATAACGTTTTTGCGACAGTTTTTACCGTAGAAGACGTAAATAATGTCGCCGACGTGGACGATATCGTTCCATTTAGTAGCGAGACTATTTTGGATGAAATAACTGTTTACAAGGGTGAGATTGCGCATTATATCGATAGGCTAAAAGTTAGCAAGGTTCCAGGCCTTGACTCTTTTTATCCCAGACTTTTGAAAGATTTGGAAGACGTTATTGTAGGCCCCTTAACGAAGATTTTTAATCAGTCACTCGAAACGGGGATTATTCCTGAAGACTTCAAATTAGCTAACGTAACGCCTATTTTTAAAAAAGGCGACCGCACAGTAGCTAGCAATTATAGGCCCATTAGCTTAACGTCAATTGTCGGTAAACTTTTGGAATCCGTAGTTAGGGATCGTATCATCGATCACTTAGAAAGTAGAGATTTGATTAATAGTAGTCAGCATGGGTTTCGACGCCATAGATCTTGTTTAACTAATTTGTTAGAATTTTATAAAGAAATAGTGCGCGAATACGATAGGCATAGAGCGGCTGACGTTATTTATTTAGATTTTAAGAAGGCGTTCGATACAGTTCCGCAAAGAAGATTAATTGCGAAGGTTAAAGCGCACGGTATACGCGGTCAGGTAGCTAACTGGTTAGAGGAATGGCTTCGTCCTAGGAAACAGAGGGTCGTTGTTAATGGTAGTGAATCGGGGTGGTTGGATGTAGGTAGCGGTGTCCCACAGGGTTCAGTGTTAGGCTCATTGCTATTCGTAATCTACATTAACGACATAGATGTAGGATTGACTACTAACGTGTCAAAATTCGCGGACGATACTAAAATAGACGGTAGGGTTGTTAACGAGGACGATATAAATAGGCTTCAAGACGATGTAAATAGGATTATGGAGTGGACAGTTAAGTGGCAGATACAATTTAACGTAGACAAATGTAAAGTTTTGCATATAGGTACTCGTAACAATAATTACACGTACACGATGGATGATAGAGCGTTGACGAGGAAGTAGATTTAGGCGTGCGCGTATCTAAGGATTCAAAGGTTAGAAACCAGTGCCTGGAGTCTTGCGCAAAAGCTAATAGGATGTTAGGCTTCATAGCGCGTAATTTCGAATTTAAATCGAAGGATATTATATTGCCCCTTTACAAGTCCCTATTCAGGCCTCATTTAAAATATGCCGTTCAGTTTTGGTGCCCGTATTTGCGCGAGGATATTGATAGGTTAGAAAGGGTTCAGCGTCGTACCACGAAACTAATTCCGTCATTGCGCAACAAGCCTTATGAAGATAGAATTAAAGTGTTAGACTTGCATTCACTCGAAACTAGGAGATTAAGGGGGGAGCTTGTTGAAGTTTTCAAAATCGTTAATAACATTGATAACATAAATTTTGACAAACTGTTCACTTTCGATAATAGGAATACTCCTAATAACGGATTTAAGTTGCGTGGACGTTTCATTACTAATATCGCTAAAAACTTCTTTACGTTTAAAGTAATTGATAAATGGAATAATCTTCCTGTGTCCGTCGTTCAGTCTTCCAGGGTTGATGTGTTTAAGAACCGCTTAGATAGGCATTTTAAAAATATTAACGTTGTTTAAAATAAAAAAAAAAATTAGTAAGAGGAGCTCTGGGGGTGGTGGTCGAGGATGAGTCTGCTGGCGATTAATGCCAGCTTCTTGCATGCCAGCGTGTGATGCCAGCAATAAAATTTAAAAAAAAATTAGACTAACATGAACGTAGATGTAGCTCGTAGAGTAAACTAACCCACTTTTTGTTGAACTTTACGTACTTTTTTTTTCTTATCCTCTCCTTACTTGCATGTCTGTAACTCTCTTTACTTGCATGTCTGTAGTTTGCATGGTATGACTGTGAGTTCAGACTGTTTGCATCGTTTGTAACGTTCTTATTTTACTTCTTTTCATCTTTCACCCCTTTTCTATTCTCTCCGACTATTTTTCTGACTTGTCGGCAGTGGCCGGCGGATGATGATGGTGAGTCTTAATTTCTCTTTTTCTGAATGAATGTTAACCCATGAGTGTGTTGCTACTTATTTAGCCCCTTATTTTCTTCTCTTAACCCCCTACTCTTTCCCTTCTCTCGGGCTAACCTTAGAGTGGATCTTAGGGTCTTTGTTAGCCTTAGCTTCTGTAGATCTGTAGGTGTGGGATTACGACAACGCTCCCGAAAAGGAGGTCATGGAGATCGTGAATGTGGGTAATATGTACATAATAAAGTACAACAAAACCGAACTGGCTACAGATACATCACATGTTACAAACATACTCGTAGCCAGTTTCACAACAGCATACGCCCACATCAAACTTTGGAGACTACTGCATTTTCTTGGGCGGAGGGTTCGGTGTGCAGACACAGATAGTGTGATATTCACGGAGAGGGAAGGTGATTACATGCCACCTATTGGAGAATTCCTCGGAGAGCTGAGTGATGAGATCAAGGATGAGTATGGAGATAGTGCCTACGCTGATTCTTTTGTCTCAAATGGTCCAAAAACCTTTGGGGTACGGGTGAAGGTGAGGGAGGATGTGAGATATATCGTGAAAGCTAAAGGCATCACGCTAACCAGGTGAACCGGCGGATCGTTATCTTTGATTCGCTGAGGGAACTAGTGAGCTTAAACGATGAGGGTGAGCAGCCACTCCAACTGTGACTGTAGAGACACAATTTTCGTTCCCCTAAGGAGCTAAGGGCGAACGAAAGTGTGGCGTAACACATATAGGAAACGCTCCCAGGTGCATGGCACCTACGATACCGTACCCTTTGGGTACCATGGTCCTTGAATGTTTTAGTGTAGTGGTTAGCATCGATGACTAGGAATCTATTGGCCCCGCGATCGAAACCCGCTGACGGCAGCCGGCGCGCAGCAAAACCCAGCTGTTCATCCTTCTACACAATAAAGAAAGTGGGTACCCTTGGTGGCCTAGTGGTTAAGACGCTGGGCTGTTGGTGGGGCGTGGTTCGTATTCCACGTTAAACTGTAGGTCTAAGGTGGAGTGGAAAGCTTGACCTTCGTCACAATGAACAATTCGTGCGGAAGCTAACCAAAGGCTACCAAGGGTTTTATATATATATATCAAAGCTATTGACTTCTCCTTAGGGAGAATATATATATATATATATATACATACGAATATATATATATATGCGTGTGTCTATTTATTTGTTGACGATATATTTATTTCTTTAAAATAAATCATGTTTCAATTAGCGTTTCATTTTCTTCTTTGTGTGTGTGCGTGTGGGGTGGGGTACAGAAAAAAGCTAAGCACCGCCCACTTTATGGCGCAACCCAATCAAAGGGGTCACGTAACTCCTGCTACCAGCTGGTCATATCTCAGCCCTGCTTCCTCAGTTCACCTCAATAAGCCGTGGAGCTTAGACGTGTATTTTGAAGAATTCTCACGAAGACGGAAAATAGTGATGACTACCTTTGATATTGCGTGCTCGACATTCATGAAGTAATATTCGATAAAGTCTACAGATGTGGTGAAAACTCAAAGATTCCCTAGTCTTCTTTGAGACTTTTAAGGCCCTATTGAATCGAGCGAAGCGTGAGGGGCAGGAGGTCCAAACACTCTGCGGATAGGACTAAACTGCGTAAAGGCGCACATACACCGCGAAGTGAAAGAAGCATCACGTGCACAAGATAAGCAACGGATGTCGGTTGTGAACCTTGTTAACAAATGGTATGACAAGCGCTATTATGTCATGTTACATCACACCGAGTACGCATACCCTGCGTCTGAGACTATAAATCTTGTAATTATGGATAAATTAAAATATTTTTTTCATTACGTTCATATATATCATGATGAGGTTCGCAGTGAAGTTGTGGCTAAAGGCTTGTGTGAGTTTTTAATAGAATTTAGGGATGAGTGTCGCTTGTTAAGCAAAATGAACAGATATGGACACGTGTTTCTCTTAAATAGAGCGCCGGAGTGTTAGTAAAATGTGCCTAGTTCGAGAAAATGCAATGTTGAATACACCTGAACGAAGATGTATGGTACGCATTCCGTGGAGTGGGAGTGATAAAACATTAAAGCCGATATTACTTCATGTATCGCAGATGGAAAAATTCTCTAAACGATTGCCCGGTATAATGGGATACAAGTATTCACATGATTCATGTTGGAACAACCCCGTGCACGAATCACAACGCTTGGTATGACGCACCCGTGTGACTCATCCCCATACACTTCCAGCCTAGCCAAACCGCGCACCGGCTGCTCATAGTCATCTCAGAGCGTGATCTGACTGGACGTGCGCTCCTCACAATAGAAAACAAATATACGATGGAGCTTCCGTTGAGCAGTATTCTCACTGCCGTATACGACGTGTTCGTGATGAAGTCAGTGCGTGTGTTTAGCGTAAAACCGGCGCTGTTAATTATGTACTTGAAAGAAGTTGTAGACAGTCAAACCCTGATAAATGGAATGTAATTTATTTAAGTGTTGAGAATATGAACAGAATCTTCGTGGCGTTTGAGAAGTGGGGCGAGGACCGTTATAAATTACGTGCAGATGTAGGCACAAAAAGAGAGCAGATTAGTGATGCACCCTCATACGCTGTTATTTGTACGTTGTGTATAAAACGAGACCAGCCATGCATTGAAATACGGTTGATGAAGAATGCAGCTGACAATAACGCTCTTATCGCTACGCGAAACCGTTTCATTCTCGACAGAATGTTTGAAGTCGTCGGTTTCCGCAAGCTAAAGCCTATATTAGACGCACGTGTTGCCGATACGCTTTATTTTGACACGGTTCTTGAATACGCATACACCGCTCTGCTTGACGGCTTTACCGAGTGTAGGATTGAACAAGGCGAGAATGGATTGGAAGTGGATGCGTATCTAAAAGGTATAGACTCTTCGAAATATCTTGAGCTATGGTACAAAGGACTTGAGCGGTACAGGGATGAGCTCACCTACACTGTTCACCCTGAAGAGCTATTTCTTTATATAATGGTCAGCTGTCGGTACGATTCTGAAGAGTAATTCAATTGTTGATATGCGATGTGAAGAAGAGTTCACGGTTGAAAAGCTCGGATTGGAAAGAATAAACCCTCGTTCGTAAAGGAGTGTTTATAAACTTGAATTTAATGAGGATGTTTTGGCAAACGATGCCTTCTTTGTGCGTGCTTTTGATTGTATTCTGTCCGTGTTTAAAGAGAGTGATAACTTGTCAACCAATTGTAAAGTGGGTACAAAAATAGTGTTAAACGATCTGAAAGCCCTTTACATTGAGTATAGATTTCCACATACTTTGCGTACAAATCAAGGAGGATATAACTGTAGACTCGATCACATACGAGTCTAGTATTTTAATTAAGCGCAGTAGAACAAAGCGCGTATATATATATATACAGGGTGTCCGAGAATTATCTGTACAATTTTTGGCTGTTATTAAAAGTCAACCATGAAGTGTAGAAATTCCAGTGTTGTCCCATTTTACAGAGAATCTCATTAAGTTTTTTCTGATACCAAGTTTTGACAGGTTTTTTAGAAATTCGAGTGTGTCCGAACATTATCTGTACAATTTCATCTTTTAATAAAATTCTTGATAACACGTAAAATTCTTAAACAAGATTATTTAGAATCTGTATTTTCAAAAGTTTCTTTTATTAAAGTAACGTTGTTACAAACATTCGATATGTGCACCATTAGTGATTCGCAAAACATCCAATCGATACTCCAAATGTTGCCATGTACGCTGCAGCATATCCACATCAATTCCCTCAATAGCAGCTGTGATTCTTGCTTTTAAACCATCAATGTCTGTCACCCGCGTACATTTCTAAAAGACTTGTCAAAACGTAGTATCAGAAAAACCTTAATGAGATTCTCTGTAAAATGGGACAACACTGGAATTTCTGCACTTCATGGTTGACTTTTAATAACAGCCAAAAATTGTACAGATAATTCTCGGACACCCGGTATATATATATTATCCATGTACTGGATTTCTTCTGCCCTATTATTTTTTGAGTTTATATATGTGCGTAGATGCGCATACATATATTAAACGTGTATATAGATTTATCCTATACTATTATTATTTTTTATGCTTATATATATATAAGTGTAGATACGCGTACATATATACAGTACTGGCCAAATTATTAGGAATTTTTTTAAAATTTCATTTTTTGGTATAAAATGTTAAATTAAACCAATTTTAAACGTTGAAAAGTTATTTATTTCTACACAAGAATACATGGTCATTATTTAGCAATAGTTTAGTACTTAGTTTGACCCACCTTAGCTGCCATAATGGCTGCGACACGCTTCGGCATGCCATGAATCAATTTTTTGCATAATTCTTTAGTCGAACGAAGCGTGTTTGTTCGTCAGTTGTCGTTTGGTTGTCGTGCGATGCGGGTGTGTTTCTCTTTCTTTTACGTGTCATTGTAACTACCGTTTAATTTAAATAGTGTATTTACCCAATTTCGGCAATTATTTGTTACAGTTTTTAAGTGAATTTGAAAATGGGGCGAAAGAATGACTTGAGTCCACGGAAAATTGGGCAAATACAGGTTTTATTAACTTCTACATTTAAACAAAAGGAAATCGCTGCCAAACTCCATGTTTCACCACAGTCAGTACTTCGTATTAAGAAAAAAATGGTATTTGGAGAAAATGTAGGCCCCAAAAGGGTTGGAAGATGCGGCAGAAAAAGGGTAACGACTCCAAGAACTGATAGACAGATTGCAATTTTGTCTCTTTGAAATAGAAGAGCTACTTGCAAAAACATTTCCAGTAGTCTAGCGGCTGATGGCATCAATATTAGTCGTAGAACAGTCAACAGGAGGCTTCTAACT
This sequence comes from Bathynomus jamesi, assembly GCA_023014485.1. Classification (NCBI taxonomy): domain Eukaryota; kingdom Metazoa; phylum Arthropoda; class Malacostraca; order Isopoda; family Cirolanidae; genus Bathynomus; species Bathynomus jamesi. Next base: position 310,845 of record JAJOZX010000855.1, on the reverse strand, counting down.
GCCGGCTTCAAAGCCTACCGCCCAAGGAAGAAGCCCAGGCTCACTGAGGCTATGAAGAAGGCACGTTTTGCATGGGCAAAGGAACACATTAACTGGACTAGTGAGGATTGGGAACAGGTAAGAATAATATTTAACATTAAATAGAATGTTAATACAGTAAATACAGTATGCATAGAAGTGTATTTACAGTACGTGATAAAACTGCAGTAAAAATATCTGTAAAGCAGCAAGTCATACTGTACTTCGTTTTAGCTGTACTTCATACGCTATGCACTGACTCTTTCACAGGGCTTTCTTTGATTGCAGGTGGTGTTCTCCGATGAGTCAACGATTGCCGTGCTTGACGATCGTGTTCAAAGTGTAAGAAGGAGGCCTGGAGAAGAATTTTTGCCTGAGTGTCTGATGAAAACTGTGAAATTTCCACAAAAGATCATGGTTTGGGGAGCAATTTCTGTGCATGGAACTAGTCGTTTGAGCATTGTTGAGGGGAATATGAACCAAGTCAAGTATATAGAAGTACTAAGAAGACGTCTACTGCCTCAAATAAGGGAATGGTATGGTAATAGACGTTGGATTTTTCAACAAGACTCAGCTCCATGCCACACGGCAAAGTCGGTTAAAAAATGGTGTCATGAAAATAGTGTTCGGTTGCTCCCATGGGCTGGAAATTCTCCAGACATGAACCCAATCGAAAGTTTATGGTGTATTTTAAAGGACGTAATCCATGAAACGCCGATAACAACAAAACACCAACTCATAGAGCGAATTATTCAAGTCTGGTTTCACTCTACACGTATTAAGGAATTATGCAAAAAATTGATTCATGGCATGCCGAAGCGTGTCGCAGCCCTTAAGGCAGCTAAGGGGGGTCAAACTAACTACTAAACTATTGCTAAATAATGACCATGTATTCTTGTGTAGAAATAAATAACTTTTCAACGTTTAAAATTGGTTTAATTTAACATTTTATACCAAAAAATGAAATTTTTTAAAAAATTCCTAATAATTTGGCCAGTACTGTATATATTAAACGTGTATATAGATATTTCTACTGTTTTATTATTATTTATGATGGTGTATATATATATATATATATATATATTCCTCGCTTAAAGTGTGTATTTTTGGTATATATATAGACTTCTATTATTATTATTTTGATTGTATATTTATCTCCTATATATTTCGAATAAGTGTATGTGAAATAATTGATTCCATGTTAACTAACTCGACTAAATAAACAGAATGACGCATTTGTGTTTTATTGTTCAAAGTATATGATATTATTTGATTATTCTACTCTAAAATTAAAGGCACTAACGGCACTAACGGCACAAAAGTTAATAACATCTGCACTGACTTCTAAGCCGATTGGAGCTGTCAAGAACTTCATTATATGGAGAACATCTTCTCTCCATTAAATACATACAAATTAAATAAATAAGGCAATCTGGCAATTATTCTTATGGATTCCCTCGGATAAATAAAAAAATCTCTATATAAATATATATATATATATATATATATATATATATATATACAGGGCGTCCCAAAAAAATGTATACACACTTTAAATAATTATAAAGGCAGTGTTATTAAAATACATTTCATTTTCAAAATGTAACAGAATCTACAGACATTATTTAATTGTTTTGTCAACGCCTGTTTTCAAACTGACGTCCGTTCCTTGTCCAGGCACTGCTGATAACGCGAAGCAATGGAATCGCAAACAACACGAAACATTTCGTTTGGTATTTGTGTGCATTCTCGTTCAATGGCTGCTCTCAATTCAGCGACTGTTGCAGGTTTTATAGCGTAGACTTTCTTTTAAGTATCCCCATAAAAAAAAGTCTAGTGGTGTGAGGTCTGGTGAACGCGGAGGGTATTCTACGAAACCCCTTCGTCCAATCCACATCCACATCGTGCCAAGTACCACTCGCAATACTCCACTCTTCGGTCCGGATCATCTTCATTAATAGCATGGACTAATCTTGGAATGTAACTTTTCCATTGACAGCGCTTCAAAATGCGTTGGACAGACGATTCTGAAATTCCTACCTCACGACTCGCTTGCCGCACAGATTTTCTTGGACTTTGGTGATACGTTTCCAGTACTCTTTCTTGCTTTGTAGGGCTTGTCGATGTCCGTGGTCTTCCGGAACGCTTCTTGTGGACATTCTGAACAGTTCCATCGGCTTCAAACTTATCTCTAATTCGAGTGATGGTAAGTCGCGTTGGTGGATCTGTTTGAAACTCCCTCCTAAACTGTCTTTGCACTTCAACTGCGTTTTCACACTTCCAGTAGCATTTTAGAATGAATTTCCTTTGTTCAAAGCTTAGTCTGACTGCCATTATTAATTCTAATGGGTTTAACTTGGAAAGAAAGAAACATCAATTGAGCTATCAGCTGTTAAAGTGTGTATACATTTTTTTGGGACGCCCTGTATATATATATATATATATATATATATATATATATATATATATATACACTGCCTTTTAAACAAACCAACTGGCTCATTAAGCCAGCTCAGATAAACAAATATATAGATACACTCCTTTTGATGAAGTCTTCTAAGCCAGATTAAGCCAACTGGCTGATTAAGACTTCTAAGCCAACTACGCTAAAATTAACTGCACTAACGGCACAAAAGTTATTAACATCTGCACTGACTTCTAAGCCGACTGGAGCTGTCAAGAACTTCATTATATGGAGAACACCTCCTCTCCATTAAATATATACATATTAAATAAATAACCAATCTGGCAATTATTCTTATGGATTCACTCGGATAAATAAATAAAAAAAATCATGTACATATAATATATATATATATATATATATATATATATATATATATATATATATATATACGTATATATATATATATATATATATATATACACACACATACTGGCTCATTAAGCCAGCTCGGATAAATAAATATATAGATACACTCCTTTTGATGAAGCCTTCTAAGCCAGATTAAGCCAACTGGCTGATTAAGACTTCTAAGCTAACTGAGGATGCCAAGAGCTTCGGTATGCGTCGAGATATGCTAGCGAAAAGACCTTCTTCTCTTTCCTCCTCTCTCCCCTCTTTTAGGCTACCTTCCTACTTCAGGTTAGGCTTGGGGAGTAAACCCCCTCTCCCCCCTTCATGCTGCTTGGGGGCTAAACACTCTCACCCTTGCTTGCATACCCCCTCCCCACGGGTGGCAACCCCTTCCCACATAGGTGTCAACCCCTACCTCCATGGATGCGAACCCTCTCCCCAACGGGTGCCAACCCTCCTCCCCTTTGTAACATTGATCAACATTGCATTGCAATTGTACTCTCCCATTTTGCGGTCATACTACTTACGCCACCTCACTACGAAGCATTTTTCATTGGAATGTCTTCCAAAATCTCTCTCTCTGCTTGTAATTCATAATATTGTTGTATTATGTTATGTTATTTATGTTATCGTGCTATATTACTGTTTCATTATTCGTTTATGACACGCATTTTCTTAATTATCACTGTATCGCGCTTATTATTTCTGTCTCACATCATTAATGTTATTTGTAACTTGTGTATACCAAAGGTGTCTACGTAACTTAGGTGGAATATATTATGATGTTATTCTTCCTACGACGTCACTAGTTAATTAGGTTTTAAAATGTTATAATAATAATAACCTTTCAGCTTTTAAGATGTTCCGTGCGATGATTCCTCATCTCACGGAGGAAATGCCCCTTGTTGCTCCTCCTCATGAGTTGGCCTGGTGAAGTAAAGGTTTGGTTTCGTGTGCTCTCCACTTCACATAGCCAGGTACTCCTGGATCATCTGGAATTGTTCTGAGCCAGGCTTCAAGTCTTCTTTTGAAAATATCCACCACTACAACACTCGTGTTCCTTAGTTCCTTCGGCAGCTGGTTGAACAGTCTTGGTCCTCTCGCAACAAAACTACTTTCCTTTAGGGTTGAGGATGTTCCCTCTCTAGACTTAAATTTAGGAACATGACACATGCTTTCTTTCCTACTTTCCACTGTTGTTTGAGTGGTTATAGGGTTCAAAGTAAGATTAAGGACTAGTTTCTCTCATAATTTTTCAAGTGTAAATGATGGTGTACCGCTCTCTTCTTTTTTCCAGTGAAAATAAATTTAGTTCACGCAACGTTTCCCAGTAATTTAGTTCTTTGCATCCATTTATCTTGACTGTGAAGATTCCCTGAATCCCTTGTGGTTGACTCATGTCTTCATTTTTATATGGGGATGTTAAGGCCGGGCAATACTCCAACTTGGATATGATCAGCGTTTTCAACAAAGAAATCATTATATTCCTTTCCCTTCTTTTAAAGGTTCTCAGTATCTGTCAGTTATTCATTTTGTCCTGTTTACTACTATCTTATTTTGTGTTTCAAGTTTCGGGTAATCAATCATTACAACTCTTAAATCTTTTTCTTTAGAGTTTCTTTGAATTTCTTGTCCATTTGGGGCATAATATTCCATGGATTTTAGTTCCTCCCTTCTTCCGTACCTTAATAGTTTAAATTTCTCAGTTAAATTTCATATTATTGCCTTTGGAGCAATTGTAGATTTTCTTCATGTCTGTTTGTAGAGATCCTACTTTTTCTTTTATTATGCAGGAAGGAGGGGCCAAGGGAGAATGCCTAAAAAAATGCCCTATAGGAGAAGAAGAGAGACAAAATGAAGGCCCCGGGTTTTCGAGATGCCTGGAAACTGCGTTTGAAAGATTGGAGGTCATAGACAGGAGGAAAGATGGATTGAGGAAGAGTGTTCCAGAGTCCACTGGTTAAGTAGATGAAAGAGTGAAAATACCGATTAACTCTTGCGTTAGAGAGTTGGACAGAAAAGGAATGAGAATATGTAGAAAGTCTGGTATAGCGTGCTATCCTTAAAGGAGGTGTTATGCAATTAGTGCGATCACAAGAGCAGTGTCCGTTATAATAGTGATAGTAAAGTGAGTGAGGCAACACTGCAGCGAAGAGAGAGATAAAAGACAGACAGTAGGAAGCGGGGAAGTGATGAGACGAAAAGTCTTTGATTCCACTCGGTCAAGTAGAGCTGTGTGGGTTGCCACCCTACACATACAGGCCATACATAGGTACAGCAACCCTGTACAGAGAGAGCAACTGAGTTGGGGTGAAGAAACTGCACACCTAACCTCTTAGATGATGTTTTGGAAAGAAAGTATATGTGATCTTTCCAGGAAAGATCAAGAAAAAAGGAAACGCCAAGTATGTTGAGAGAAGAGAAAGGATTTAATAATGTATTATTGAAAGTAAGTAAGGATAGTCGTGTGCATGATTGTGACGAGTAGACAGATGAAGGAACTGAGTTTTTGAGATTGAAAGCCACAAGGTTTTCTCGGCCCCAATCAGAGATAGCAGAAACATCAAAGGTCAGCTGCACCACAGCCGTCCTACGCGAATCATGGGGTGACTGTTGAGGGGGGACGCTTTGTGAAGCGTGTGGAGAAGTAAAGAGTAGAATCCTCGGCAAAGGAGTGAATAGGACAGGAAGTGCGACTTGAAAGATCACTGATAAATAAAAGGAAAACGCTGAGGAACACCACTGTTAATAGTTTTAGGAAAAGAACAGTAGTCATCTACAACCGCAGCTATACTGTACATTGACCAGAAAGGAAATTAGAGATGAAGGCACACATAGAAGGATAGAAACAGAAAGAGGGCAGTTTCGAAATTAAAGACTTGTGCCAAAAGCTTTTGATATGTCCCTTGTGGAACCAATACTGACGATCTGAAAGAAGATTGTGAGAAGAGAGGGGTTTATGAACCTTTCTATTATGGATAGATTCAAAAACTTTAGAAAAAAAGGAAATCAAAGCAATGTATACAAAGCAAGATATACAAATAAAGAAGACCTCAAAAAGTTTTGTTTACAAGCTGTTGAAGTTCAATATGAACTCTATTTGTAACTCCTTTTGAGGTTACAACATTCCTGAATGAGCAATTGCCTGGTCGTTGATTCGGGGGTGGGGGACCATTCCTTGGCGGCTCGTTCGCCCGATCTAAGCCCCCTTGACTTCGTCTGGGCTATGTCAAAAATAAGGTTTTTCTTCCACCAATGGCAACAACTTTGGAACATTTGAAGGAAAGGATACGTGAGACCGTTAGAAACAGAATACTGCTTTGATGTCTCCAGAGAAACAAAAAGAGCTCATATTGAACATCAGTAGCTTGTAAATAAAATGTTTTGAGTTCTTCCTTATTTGTATAATTTGCTTCTCGTTGTAGCTTTGTTAGTTTTTTCATAATAAAAGTTTAAAATCGGGAAGATCATATGTAATCACCCTGTATATCGAAACTACAGTATGTCCGCTCCCCAATATGGGGGCTAAGCGATTTCATTCTTGCAGTTTTTGATAAGTGTGGCATTCGATTTGACCGGTCTTGCTTTTAGCGTCCCTATAGCTTTTTTAAGTCTGTTATATTTTCCCCTTGTAATTCTTCTTCAAAGAACGCGTTTCTGTCGCATATTAGTTTATCACTTTTGGGGATACTAAAAGATTATTCGTAATGAGCTCTTAATAGCTCATTTAGATAGTTCTTTTAGATCATCGGTTAAAACACTCTTCTCAGACTTCAAAAGTCCGATAATCGCATGATTTTTCGTCCGTCTTCCTTTTTGCAAAATTATAAAAGTATTTTGAGTTAACGTTTATCGCTTCTAGAGCGTCCTCTTCTTTCTCTGTATGTTTCTCAATTAGACCCTGTATGATGCACTCCAGTTTATCAGTTAATATTTTTCTGATGTTGTTGTCTTTGCAGTTTCTTAATTATACACACTCTTTTTCTGTTGCGGAAAATTGAGCTCTTTCGTCTCTCTAGCCTGCTTCTCTTTCCTCTTTGTTATTTGTTAAGGACATGTCTTTCCACTATTTCTAGCGTCTTCTCTTCTAGTGTTATTAGCATGCCTTTCGTTGTCTTCTCCTTAAAAGTGGTTCTCCAGTCTATTGCTTCCATGCTGGATGCAATACCTTCCCAAATTATAGCTTTGGAATGAAAATTAAAAATTTCGAATTTGCTTCTTTCTATAGTGCGTGTTCTTTCCTTCCCTTTTGCTTTCATATTGGTTGTCATTTCAATAGTGCTGTGATCTTATATTATAGTTGGGGATATTTCTGTGTTATCAGTTAGGTTGGTTTTGGTTGTGAATACCAAATCTAGGCAGTTGTTTTTTCTTGTATTTTCCGTTATTTCTTGTGCTAACATAAATTCATCAGCTGGAGCTAGCATCATTTTTGCCTGCTCCTTGTCTTCCTATGTGCCTCCCTTAACTTGGTTTGTACATATATTTCTTCCTATCCTTTTATGTTTCATAAAAAGAAAATTAAAACCACCACAGAAAATAATATTTGGGGTTGGGGAATGTAGAGCTTTCATGTAGAGCTTTCTGAAATATTGTAGTATCTGAGAAGTTTCCAGTTGAAGTGTTTGGGCATCTATATCCTGCCATGTGTTTTTCGTGTGTATAACTAGCATATCGTCCTTTTCGTGTTACTGTTTTGTGGGGCTCGAAGTAGGTTATTGTTGCCAATTTGTGTTTCTTTTTTGTCGATACAAACTCAGTTTTCACACTTCGTCTGGCAGTCCGCAGATGAGTCTCCGTGAGGCATACAAAGTCTGCTCTTGTTTCTTCCATGAGTTCTTTCAGGTATGTGACTCTGTTCAGGGAATGGTTTGGTTTTTGTCCCTATATGTTGGTTGGGATTACTTTTATTTTTTTGTTTTCAATTTCTTCTTTATGAAGTTCAGATTCGTTATCCTTTGGTGGTACATGTTTCATTGCTCTGTGATCCTCCGAGAATTTTCCATTCTTTATTTGTCACGATACATGTTGTCCCAACATCGTATCGTATGTAATTTCTTCCTGCATTTATTCTGTACGGATCAGTAGTATGGGCGCAAAAGGAGAGAGTGCAATGCAATTGCAAATGTTGATCAATGTTGCAAAGGAAATGCTGTATAATGTTATGCAACAAGGGGAATGTTGCAAGAGTTTATGCAACAAATGGGGATTGTTGCAAGATGTTATGCAACTTGGGGGCGGAGTTATTTCCCAAGTTGCAATGAACTCCCGCTGAGGGAGACCGCTTTGGGAGAGAAGTTGGGACGGCCTCACCCTCCAAAGAGGTGAGGCAGGAGCCAAGCGCATATTAAGACTTCAGCCAAGCGTCCGCTGTCTTATATCATCCTAATCAGCCAGTTGGCTGAGTTGCCAGATTGCGCTATTTATTTAATTAAAGCAAATATTCAGGCTTAATCCGCCAGTTTGCTTAACCAGCTAGTTTACTTAGAAGGCGTAAATGGCTTGTTCAGGTGTACATTATTAGGGTTGAGTTGCGAGATTGCACTATTTATTTAATTAAAGCATATATTCTGGCTTAACCAGCCAGTTGACTTAGAAGGCGTAAATGGCTCGTTCAGGTGTACATTATTATGGCTGAGATGCCAGATTGCGCTATTTATTTAATTACAGCATATTTTCTGGCATATTCCGCCAGTTGGCTTAATCCACCAGTTGGCTTAATCAGTCAGTTGACGTAGAATACCTACAAGGCAGATGTGTATATATATATATTACCTTTTCAACTGCCATATTGCGCTATTCAGATATTTTTGACAGTTGGCTTAGAAATCAGTCAGCCGTTTTAGAAGGCAGAAAATTGATATAATGAAATAATAATGTTTACAACCAAAAGAATTAAATAAAACACCATTTCATCATTCTGTTTATTTAGACGAATTATTAGAATCAATTTCTCGAAATATATAGAAAATAAGTATACAATCAAACGATGGAATATATATAATCAAAAAATAAAAAATAATAATAGCATAACAAATACGAACGAGGAATATACAGTATATAATAAAAAATATACAAAACGATGTAGTATAACCATTAATATATTAGAACAGGATATATATATATATATATTATATATATATATATATATATATATATTAAATAATTAAATATATTGAAAATAAAAAATAATATACAAAACGAAGGAGTATAATCAGCAACATATTAGTACAGGAAATATATATACATATACATATATATATATATAAATATATATATATATATATATATATATACACACAATTGCATTAAATAATTAAATACACATCAAAATACTTTATGTTGTACGACGCAAAACACCAAAGTCACACGTGATCGAGTCTACAGTCACATCATTATTGCTTTGCACGGCACGGTAAATACGCCCAAGCATAAGTTCGCCGCTCAAGTTATACGGATACCTATTTTTGTGCCCACTTTACATTCGGTTGGTAAGTTATCTTTAAACACGGCTAGAATACAATCGAAAGCACACAAAAAGAGGTCATCGTTAGCCACAACATTATTATTAAATACAAGTTTATAAACACTCCTTTCAATCAAGGCGTTTTTCTTACCGTCCCGAGCTTTTCAATCGTGCCCGAGCTTTTCAATCGTGAACTCTTCTTCACTCTGCATAGTGGCAATTGAAATAATCTTCCAAGTCGTAACGACAGCTACTCATTATACAGAGATACAACTCTTCAGAGTGAACAGTGTAGGCGAGCTCTGCCCTGTACCGCTCAAGTGCTCTGTACCAAAGTTCGGGATATTTCGAAGAGTCTAAACCTTTTAAGTATGCATCCATCTCTAGACCATTCTCGCATTGTTCATTCCTACATTCGATAAATCCGTCGACCAGAGTGCTGTATGCGTATTCAAGAACCGTGTCAAAATAAATGATATCCGTAATACGAGCGTCTAATATAGGCTTCAGCTTGCGGAATCCGACGATTTCAAACATTCGGTCGAGGATGAAACGGTTTCGCGTAGGGACAAAGACGTTATTATCAGATACATTCTTCCACATCAGTCGTATATCAACGCATGGTTGATCGTTATTTATACACAACGTGCAAACAACGGCATATGAGGGGGCATCACTAATCTGTTCTCTTCTTGTACCTACACCTACAGGTATTTTAATAACGGTCCTCTTCCCACTTATCAACTATCATGAAGAATCTATTCATCTCCTCAACACTTAAATAAATAACATTACATTTACCAGAGTTTGCTTGCCTTCAAATCGTTTCAAGTACATAGTTAATGGCACCAGTTTCGCGCCGGAACAGGCGCAATGACTTCGTCACGGACACATCATACACGACGTTGAGAATGCTTCTCAAAGGAAGTTCCATCGTATTCGTACGTCCAGTCGGTTCAAGCTCTGAGACGACTATGAACCACAGGTGGGACGGATCGGCTCGACGGGCGTAGTGAGTCACGTCGATGAAACGTGTACGGGTTTGTTCAAACTCGTGTGTTTCGGAGGGGTGAGGTACACAGGTGGACGACTCAACGGGGGAGCGGGTCAGACCATACTTGTGCCCAATTATACTGGGCAAACAGAAATTTTCCACTACATGAAGCAATACCGGTTTTAATGTTTTATCGGAATGCTCACCAGACGTTCATTTCCACAAACTAAACACATCTTATTCACATTCCGGTGCACTATTTGAGAGAAACATATGGCCATATTTTTCCTTTTTGTTTACCAAACGATACTCATCTCTAAATTCTGATAAAAACTAGCACAGGACATTAGCCACAACGTCACTCCAAACCTCGTCATGATGTGAGGGGTCCCGCGTCTTAAGGTACCTAAGCGCCAAAATTTAAATTCGTCAGAAATCGCCTCCAAAGTTCAACAATATTCTAGCAATAGTATCTTTGTTATTAATTGAGCTAGAACGTTCATTTTTGGCTAAATTAGAGTTCTAAGTATGCTAATGAAGATGTTGATGAGTTTTTAAAATAGATTTTCATATTTTATATTTTATATATATTTTTTTCTAATTTTTTTTAATTTTCTTATTATGCCGAACTTTGGGTGAACTTTTGGCTGGCGATAGAGGTGAAAAAAGGAGTTCGCTTCATAAGGTATTCAACCATACTTCTAGTGTCGTAAGTTCATTATAACCCAAACCACGCAATAGAGGAAGAGTGAAAATAGTGATATCCATCAAAAACACGTTTTCACCTGTGGTGGAGCTTAGGTACCTTAAGACGCGCGACCCCTCATATATATTAATATAGTGGTAAAAATACTAAAGATTCCCCAAGATGACAAGATTTACATTCTCAACCGTAGGGTACGAGTTGTCGGTATGATGTAACATGACATAATATCGCTTGTCACACCACTCATCAACAAGACTCATTATCCATAACCGTTGCTCATCTTCTGAATGTGTTGTTTCTTCTACTTCGCAGTATATGTGAGCTTTTATAAAGGTTAGATCTACAACATACTTCAGTATATCGCTTATACTACGAAATCCTACAATGCCCTCGCCAGAATAGCCGTAGAGTATTTGAACATCTTGTTCCATTGCACGGTTCAATGTAGCCTTAAAAGTGTGAAAGGAGGGTGGAAGAGGGAGTTTTTCATTATCCACCAAATCTTGGCACTTTGCAGAATACCATTTCATAAACGTTGAACACGCAATATTAAGGTATCCATTACTATTTTTCGTCTACCTGACGAAATACACGTCTGAGCTCAGAGGTTTGCAGAGGTCAACTGAGCACGCAGGGTAGAGATATGCTCAGTTAGTGGCAGCAGTCACGTGACCGATCTTACAGTGAGAGGAGCTTAGGAATGTACACACGCACGCACGCAAAGGAGAAACTGAAACCTTAATTGAAGCAAATATACTTAATAAATAAACATATCGTTAACAATACACATATATATAAATACAATCAAGAATTAAGGTATCCAAAGGGTACGGTATCATAGGTACCAGGCACCTGGTAACGTTTCCTATAGGTGTTACGGCATAACTTCGTGCCTCTAAGTTCCTTCACACAACCCAGTTTGTGGGCCCGAAAATTGTGGGTCCCCACAGCCAGTTGGGGTGGCTGGTCGCCCTCATCTTCCAAGCACACTAGATCCTTCAACGAGTCAAACTTAACAACACGTCGGTTCGCCTGGTTTACCCTTAGCCTTCACGATATACTTCATATCATCCCGCACCCTCACCCTTATCCCATAGGTTTTTGGCCCTGTTGATACAAATGAGTCTGCGTATGCACCATCACCATACTCTTCCTTGATCTCGTCAGTTAGTTCTCCGAGGAATTCCACAATAGTGGACATGTATTCACCTTCCCTCGCTGTGAATATCACGCTATCTGTGTCAGCGTAGAGCACCCTCCATCCAAGAGAGTGCACTAGACCCCCAAAGTTTGATGCGGGCGTAGGCCGTTGTGAAACTGGCTACAGGTAGGTTTGTAACCAGTGAGGTATCTGTGGCCAGTTCGGTGATGTTGTACTTTATTATGTAAGTATTACCTACATTCACGATCTCCATAACCTCTTTATCGGGAGCGTTTGCATAATCCGAGACTTCACTATAACTTTGTGCCAAATGAACGTTCCCTTTGCAAGTATTCTCTGCAAATTTTCCCCAAAGAATGTTTAGACACATCTTTGCACTAAAGCGCTTGCCAGGATTCTTAACAATTTGGGAACGGTCAAGCTGTATACCTTCATGGGCACGGTAACACTGAATATAAGCAGTTTTTTCATCTTAGGTATCTATCCCTCGCGGATATCCCGATGCTTCTACCTTATCCTTCAAAAAAGCGTTTACAGTATATATGGTGTGAAAAGCTTGAGTAGCTTCTGAATCCTCCACACCTCATGTATCTTCAATATTCTGTACCCATGGCAAACGGCTAGGGTCAGCTCAGGGCTTGTATATACATCTCTGATCTTACGCTGGTTGGTTGTATGGTTACAATCACCGTTGTTCGCCTCTGCACACTTCACGCACAGGGGAAACATGAGCTTGTGATCTATAACGATGTGTAAGATCGGCATCCATAAATCGCGAGGGGGGAGCTCGTCTACGAAAGAGAGTCCCAAGTCGCGCTCATTCAAGTTTGTTGAAAACTCCTCCATGGTTGGTATGGTGGGACCCACCATTTTGTCAGGCGCACCTACGGGGTACGGATTGTTCTTCATCACGTAGGAGTATAAAGAGCAGAAGTCGTAGTAATGGAGTCTCATGCCTTCCGTAGGCGAAAGTATACCTTGAATGGGTTTGTACGCCCTCCAAACAAGCTGTCACAGCATTTGAGGGGGTCCAGCACCATTGAACGTTTGATGGCCCTTATTTCTTTACGGTACTGGGCATCTGTTTCCATCCGTACATCATACTCATGCTCCCACACGATCTTTTGAGTGAAGTACGAGCCTATAAGTTGATTGCGGTTACGGGTCCATGCGAGGCTGTCGGCAGCGGCATCTTCCATGGAGATCCCCTGTGACGGCACACTCAGTGCGGGGGCATCCATGCCACCAGCAGCCGTTAAAGGAATACACAGTCTTCTTACTTAGGCCATCAACCCAAAAAACACGACCATTGACCTTAACGGGTACTTCACCCGTGTTGCGGCATGTTTTCTGTATACCCCGGTCTGTTGCTGTAGGTGTGACAGTAAATATCCTTGTGCCCATAACTGCGGGGGTTGTTTCTGTGAATGCTGAGGTGTCTTTAGGCATGAGGTTATAGTTGAACACATAAAACATAATGAGGCGATCATGGTCGCGACCTCCAACGGATCGCATATGAAACGGGCTATGTACATTCTTCTAAATGCCTGGAAATATACCCTAAGCACACGCACATCTTTTCGAGGGTTCACCTGTAAATATCGCCGACGACTCGTGTTCAAGCAACTCCTTATAAAGGAACTGTGTCAAATTTTGCCTCGTTATGGGTAAGAATATACACAGTCATTTTTTTGAACTTGTCCGCTAATTTGACAATATAGGATACAAAGAGTTTCACAGGGCTGCTGTGTGCAGTTATCTTAAAAACGTTTGTCTGTTTTCCACATTTGTGGCACTCGCCACACTCGATCTCCATGCACTCATCACAGATAGTCTGACTTACGAGTAAATGTGGAATAACCTCTTTGGTTTCAGCGTTCGTGTAAGTTTCTATATCGTAGTACAAGGTTATACATGGGTTTTGTTTAGGCTTAGCATCTTTCATATAACATACATGCTTCACTCCATCCGCCTTATATTTTTCATGACATATAGAACAGTGAATTTCATCGCATTTATGTTTGAAATTCCCCCAATTATCTATCATGTGAAATATACCGCACTTACAAATCCCCATTTTCCTGCAAGTGCCAATTGATTTATGGAGTTCAAAGCATTTATTATTGAAAAATGTACGTCTATGCACATCACATTCCCTCTTCTCGGTTTCAACTACACGACTTTCACATTTGGGGCTTTTACACTGCTCACATACCATGTAGCAATCGTTACAATGTTTCACTATATCATCAGCAAACTCGAGACATCCCTTACACAAATCATGATACCTTCCATATTCTCGACTTTTATCATAGCTAGCGTAGAGAGCCCTTATGTTACGGATGGGGAGATACGATGTTCCTGACAATCCTAAAATAAGTAGAGGTCTTGTACGATCTCTCAAGCAGCTTTTAAAAACATACAGAGTCCTTCGACGATCATCCATTCCAAATACGACTATACGTGCATTCATTTCCTGCTCGGCCCTTCTCAGTTTTCAGGACCCATATTAAACTCAAACTCAAGCTTACAATCTAATTTTTTGCATCCATGTATTTAGCACAGTTAACATATGAGCTAAGACTATTGCTATAAATCCGCAACCACGATTGACGTTTAAATGCTTTCTGTAAATAACCGGAGAATCGTAATTAAGAGTATAAGGTGTGGCACTATGACCCACAACCCTGAATAATCGGTCAATATCTACCATGAAGTTGTCCATATTGAAGGCTGCTCTATTTTGATTGGTCTGCATTATACGGCCCAAGATATATTCTATGTCTAAAGCCGCCAAACGTCTGAACGGTATTATTATTCAAAAATTATCTACGTCCCCGTCATCTGACCCGAACCTGAAGGGCAACCTCATCCGGACTTGACGTTCGTCGCTGTTCTGAAGGGCGAACTCCACAATACGTTCAAGTACGCGTCGCAGTCCAAAACCGTTGGTATACAGGGATCCAGGATCAACCCTGACAACGTACCGATTTCTAATCAGGGCAGGGGTGGGGTAGCGGTGCGCATCAACTCGAATGTTATACCATCCTCCACAGTATGATAAGCTGCTGCTGCTGTGGAGGAAGTGCACGGAACTGTACGGGAATAATGGGGCATATTTGAGGAAGGTACTATTTTGGGGGTTGTGTCGTAAGACGTAGAGGGTTGGGGCTCTATTACTGGGGGTCTAACAACCAGAGCAATCCTGGCACGCTTTATACCTGACGTGGAGTGTTCTTCATCATGCTTCCGCTTTGAATTGTCGCATGCTACAGGTGTCGCTGGTGAGGGTTCGTCAGCGGGTAAGGATTCTGTAGCTACACGGTCATCAGGGTCATCTGTGATATCGATGATGGGGGGCTGTACATCGTAGTCATTCACGGTTCTGTGGAAGAAGAAAAACAAGAATATAAGGAGCAACACTCAAAATTTGTAATATTTTGTAAATGACCCACTTTAGGGTGTGACTTGTTAAAGATGGAATCTGTAGAAAAATTCAGGTTCACAGGCCCCTCCACATGTATTATATCTGGCCCTAGAGGATGTGGTAAAACTGTATTTATACTTAAAATCATTAAAAATAAGGGGGAGATGTTCTCAAAATTTGTGCATGAAGTAAAATGGTGCTGCTCGACGTATCAGTCAGTGTTCAACGAGTACCAAGATGAAATTTTTTTCTACAAGGGTGTCTATGACGTTAATTCGTTAGAGGGTAATGAGCATACAGTCACTGTAATTGACGATTCATGATGGAAATGGATAAAACGTTTACCGAGACATTTACAGTGTTCTCCCACCATCTTAACATAAGCGTATTCTTCATCAGTCAGAATCTATTTTTCAAAAATAGATACATGCGCGATGTGTCGTTAAATACACAATATCTAGTCTTATTCGCACAACGTAGAGATGTGTTACAAATTGGGGTATTATCCAATCAAACGTTCCCGAATTAACGTAAGAAGTTTTTGGAGGTTTATAAAGAAGCCACAAGTCAGCGGCGTTACGGATATTTGCATTGTGACCTTCACCCGCAAAACACGTTTAGGGTGCTTCTAAAACGAATATATTCCCAAACGAACCTCAAACAGTGTATATTCCAGAATGACAAATAGACTGAAGAAATATTGTGAATTAATAAAAATCTATCAACGATTGCCACGGGCACTGCAACAGATGTTTGTTAAAATATCGACTCCGACTTTTTAAATTGCATCTGTGAAATCTCTCTTAACGTTATAAAATGTAATGTGCCAATGAAACCCCCTCACAAGGCTCGCTTACGTCGTTACAAGAACATAATACGTTCGCTCGCTCGTAAAAATCAAACTGTGGGGAAGAAAGCGAATTATTATAAAAAGAGGAGGATCATTCCTACCCATCTTAATTTTAGTTTTGGGACCTTTACTCACTAGATTAATATAATGAAGAAGGTGGTTGTGATCACGCATGAGGTGTATGCTTCATTGCAAAGTTCAAAGATTCCAGACACGGCTCTAGAACCCCGTAAAAGCAGGTTTAAATGAATGGAAAGCGAGTTGCTAGCCCTGTTAACAGTGAAAAGTCACCTGATGAGAAAAGGATCTTGTACCTAGAGGCTTTGCAGAAATTTCTTCATGAGTACGAAGATTATAAGAATCCGACAGAGCTCCCCTTGGTTATTAGACACAGCGCGAGCATCGCAGAGCACGGCGACATGGGAACAGGGTCCAACGTTAGAGATCACCAACCAAAGAATAACAGATCGCAGCATATCGAGCACGTATTAAAAAGCAGTCTCCCACATACATTGAGGAATAAAGGCTTAAGTCTTTATAATCTATTGAGTGAGGACCCCATCATACAGTGAGGCAATACAGGCGAGGTCATTGTTGAAGGAACGAGGGTGCAAAGATCAAACATCGTTGACATTGTCCATGACCTGGTGAGAAAGTGGGACAGGCCCTCACCAACGGACAGAAGCATATTAAAGCAAGACCAACAAATAAACGTCCACAAAACATTGATAGGTAATTGAATAGGTTAAAAGCCTTGGATCAAGTCTCGCATGTGTCACAACCGAGTACGCCATTTCACCCAGCAGTAGTGTCTCTGAAGAGGAGAAAGAAAAAAAACGGCCAACCTTTTCCACGTGCCTCTAAAATACACAAATGGCTTACATATTAAGTAAACGCTACTATGACATTTCTAACCCCGCCTCCTATGGCGGCGTTAATAACTGTACAGAGGTGTTTACGGAGTAGGGAAAAAAGATGCTGAGGGTTTTTGCCGGAACAGGATGCTTATACACTTCATAAACCGGTGAGAAAAAGGTTTAAAACAGCCAAGACAACAGCGGCTTCGATTGACTCTATTTGGCAAGCGGATTTAACAGAGATGGAAAGATATTCATAAAAGATGCATTCTCTAAATATATGTGGTTAATTCCAGTGAAAAATAATTCGCCTGAAACAGTTGCTAAAGCGACCAAAATGCTGATGTTAAAAGAAGATAGGGTTCCTGGCTATTTTTGTACGGATATGGGGAAAGAATTTATTAGCTGCGCTTTTCAGAACATGCTGACAGAGTTTAATATCAGTTACTACACTAGCAGTTCTATACATAAGGCCTCTTTAGCTGAAAGAGTTCAACGTATCATAAAGGAAAGCATGTATCGCTATTTTACACATAAAAACACATACAGATATATAAACGTTCTTGGGTCATTGGCATCGTCATACTGTACAACCGTTCACACCACCGTACGATTGGCACAACACCTAAAGAAGTTTTAGAAAGAGGTGCGCGCCCAGAGGTGAAAAGAGATGGAGCACTGCCAACACACTCTACACATTTCAAAATCAATGATTATGTAAGGCTATCACGTTCGGGAATTAAATTCCCGAATGGATTTGAACAAGGATGGACACGTGAGATATTTAAAGTTAGTGCTATGAGACCTAAATTCGAGATAATGATGTATTACGTTGAAGATTTGAATGGGGAAGAGATCGCTGGAGGCTTTTACAGCGAGGAGCTGCAGAAAGTGAAATATAATTAAGGAAAAAGTGTGTTTAAAATTGAAAACACTTTAGGCAGCAAAGGTTCAGGAAGAGAAAAATGTACCTGGTGAAATGGCTGTGTTACCCAGAAAGCTTCAACACCTATATAAAATCTGCTGCAATAATGAAGCTTAAACAGTAGGCAACATGGCTCCTAGCCACTTCTATGTCACACTCCCGTCCTCTTCTTCTCTCTCTGTACATCGTAACAACCCCTGGCCAACTTTGTGACCGAACTCCACGGACTCATTGAATTGGAGCGTGATTTGTATGAGGTGTGTTTATGTGAATTCCGGTTAGCTACCAAATATTTAACTCTTGAAAATGAGCAAATCATATTTCTGATCCTTTGAAGAATCGATGACTGCGAAAAATTAGTCGTAACGTTAGACATTACTATGCGATCAGTCCTGTTCGGTGAGGTACAGTACTATAGTACAAATGTAACATTGTGTCGGGGTTAAACAAGAGTGTTGAAAAGTCGTACCTGACAAACGATTTACTTTTTGAAGTCGTAAACATAGACACGCCTGCATGCACATTGAAGTTAAAATCAACGCTTAGTAGAAATATTAAAGATAAAGAACTGTTCACAATTGTGGCTGAGGGTCGATATAGCGCAGCTCTCCAAAGAGATACCTTTCACGAGGCACAACATGACATGTCCAGCTTAATGTATCAGTTGAAGATGGAGAAATTGGGTGAAAACTGTCCATCCCGAGACATGTGCTATATTTACAGCAATATCGTAGAACATCAATTATGTGAATGTTGCGACTAATCTATCTACCAATATCTCGATATCTATAAGAACGAATGAGGGAAAAAATTTCGCATTCGGTGATGGGAGCTTAACAGTGAAACTACACTTTCGTCGCATTCAGTTATAATGACCCGAAGGTCATTCACAGGCTATCGAGGGGTGAGATATCAGCGAGGGAGTGGGTTTTGATCCATTTTTCAATCATGCTACGCACCGCTGTCCCACTGTTGAAGAAGGATGCTAGATACCTCGGGAGGAAGGCGTTACAATCAGGTTTTATCGCGGTAGAAGACATAATGGGTGGAACTAAACCTAAAGAAGCTCTAAAAAAACCTTTAAAACGTACACGTGACGAAATTATCAATGATGCAAAGAGAAAAATGCGTGGTGGCGGAAAGAAGAGAGCTGCCAGGAATAAGGGGTTACCAACACGTAGCGCTAAACGTAAAAGGACATCAAAAAAGAAGTGCTCTAGGCGTATGAAACCTATGGCTGATTATTTTTTTAACTGATATAAGCTGAGGACACTACTCTCACGAATCATAGGCTGATTACTACTTGTCCAGAGAGGTGCTACTATTTCTGACTCGTCATGGCGCGTTTCATCCATCCTTGTCGTTCACAATGCTGTAAATCGGAACTGTCCCTCTTTGATATGCCCCCACTCAGGTTTCTATTGAGCATAGCGACTTTATTACAATTAACCCATTAAACACAATTAGTTCACCTAGTGCCCCGATAGAATTCGTGATACCCAGCTCGGGCTCTTACTTTTTTGACCCGAGCTGCATGCAAATGTACGCTAAACTGCGTATAGCCCATTCAGATGGAACGGACTGCGATGATAGTTACTCTGCATACCCTGAAACCAACGTTCTACACACCATATTCAGCCAGTGTGAGGTGTATTTAAATCAGGTTAACATCTCGGCAGGAACGGGGTATTATCACCTACGAGCCTATCTGGAGAATGTCCTCAACTTTTCAAAAGAAGCGAAGGACACCTTTTTAACCACAGGGCTATTATCAGATTAAAGATGAAAGTAGTATAAAGGATAAATTTAAAAATTCTAAAAAAAAGTTAAACGAGTGTTTTGGCCGTCTTCATACAGACTTCACGTTGGCCTCAAAGAAGCTAGAAAACGTGGCCCTCGGAGTTCTACCTGAAAGGATATTAACTGGAATGCAAGATCACGCTTCCATGAATGGAAAATATAAAGAGAGCGCCTTTAAATTCGAGAATTTCGGCCTTAAAATTATAACTCTATACGTAAATGGCGTCGCATTGAGTGGGCCTATTATTCCTGATTACTCATCACACGCTGTGTTCCCACCTTGCGCGAGAGCTTAAGAGCCTGGCTCATAATGCAAGTGCCTGTGACGAGCGTGGGTTTGGCGTAACGCAGGAAGAATGTGTTTAAGAATTTAACACTTATTCTTTTGATATTACCCCTGACTTGTCTGTTAGTATAAACACACACTTAAGTCCACAACAAAGTGGGAACATCTCAGTCAGGTTGGAATTTGCCAACCCTATAGAAGCGCCTATTAGTGTACTCGTGTACCTCGAATCACAAGCTCTGATAGAAATTGATCGTTTCAGGAACGTAGTCACAGACTTTTAAAATGGACGCGAATACCCTCCAGAGAATAACGAAAAATGACCGAATCACACGCCCCAAATTTATCAGCGTGTTTGCGAAGAATGCAATATTGAAATTGCCAACTACGAGAAACTGGTACGGGATTATCGTGAACACCGACATTGTGGGGGGTGAGGGGATTCATTGGTTTGCAATCTATTTTAAAAATAGGGAAAGAATGTACTATTTTGATTCGCTTGGCATTCAGCCCTGGAATGACCTTGTTATAATAAAATTTATCGAGCAGATACATGTCCCTGAAGTTGTATGGAATCCTTATCGCTTCCAGGGATATTTTAGTAACACTTGCAGCATGTATAGTCTTTCATTTCTCCTGCACATGTCACGTGGGAAGGGATTTATAATTTTTTAAAAATTATTCGATTTGTGCGACACTGAAATGAATGATGAAACGGTATGCAGACAAATAAAAAAAGGTTCCCATATGTTAGCACTCGCTGTATTGTGTAAAGGTGTATATCTATATTGTGTAAAGGCGTATTTGTAAAATGTCGCCATTAAGGCTTATTTAAAGGACGCATGTTCCGTTTTGTACATGTTTTCTACCATTTAATAAATTAAATGAAAATACAGTGTTTTGTTCTTAACCCCCAAAAAATACTTACATTAGTTCCTCGATGACCTGTCATTCGTTGGACCGGATGTGAGCCAACATCTCGACCTCTGTATTCAGGTTGTTGGGTTGGCTGTGCGGTAAGGCTTCCATATCATTTATTCCTTTCATCAAAACGAAAAGTAGCTATAACACGTTCAAGTTCCGTTTCTCTCCTTTAAGGTGAAGTTAACATGATTAGTTCATACTGAATCAAATAAAGTTAAGTAAAATTAAAGTTTAATCAAAGAGATATAATAAGAGAAAATGCCGATTAGGACGCCTGGCAAGTTATAATTACAAAGCAGATATCCTGACACTTTTCAAAAGTAAGAGTTTTTAATATTTTTAAAATCCTACTGAAGAGCTGTCTATAAATTTTTAAGTTATCTAGAAATCTATTATTAAAACCACACCATATATATATTATATATATGCAGAAATAAACCCGAAGGAATGAGAGAATGGGCAATAATAAAAAACAGGTACACTAATTTACAGCTGAAAAGGATGATTAGGTGGGTGTGCTACGCTTCGTCTGCCGGCACGGGGTCTCGAACCGAGAGCCCGCAGGCAATTCTTAAAAGTTTTTAATATTTCTAAAATCCTACTGCAGAGCTGTCTATGAAATTTTAAGTTATCGAGAAATGTATTATTAAAACCACACCTTATACACATTGGGCAATAATTAAAAACCTATTTTCACCAAAATACACACAGACGAACATATATATATATATATATATATATATATATATATATATATATATATATATATAAATGAACCATAAATAATTCCCATATTTCTACACTATCATATTCTTCATGTAATTCTTGTATTCATTTATATAGTTCTTGTATCCATTTTAAAATTCATGTGTTTATACGGTTCATGTATTTATATAATCCTGTATATTCTTATATATTTAACTTTATATAATGCCTATATTCATATGTATGTACGTGTGTGTATTCATTTTTACATAAGGACCAAAATCCCCCAACGCGAGTTTGGCTAAAAAAATTTATTTGCTTTCTACTTTGCCAAATAATTGGTGACCTGTTCTTTTTTAAAATCTCGTAATCATTTTTTTAGATTTCGCTTAATAAGGAATCCTGCTTAAGCTTTGCAGTGTTCATATTTTGTATACATTCTTTTTCGTTATAAAAGATGAGATCATGTCTTGCCTAAGCATTTAATTTGTATATCTTAAACCTTAAAATTTTACTCATATGCATATTTTAGTGTAAAAATGCATAGTCCGATTTCCACTTTTAGTTAACTTGGCAGATCATGATAACATCAGATCTGAAAAGTCGCGGTATAAGATAAAAATATGGTTTCATCTTCAAATATTTTGTTTACTCTTTCAAGCCTTACCACAGCTAAAAAATTTACTTTATTTTCGAATATTGTGCAAAAATAATGCAGCCTTTTTAGCATTTAATAATAATGATGGTAGCAGTTTTGGGGTATATAAACCCCAGTAAAAATCTTCCATTGTCATTCAGAAGCTAATTCAGAGGATGAGCACTACCTGTACATTTTAGCAGTAAATTACAGTAAAAGATAGTCTTTATCTTATCCTTCGAGCCTTGCTCTCTTCAGAAGAACTTAGTCATTAAACTTTCCGAATACGCTATAAGAAGAGTTCGGAATCTTCAGAGAATTTTAGTAAGTCTACCAGAGTCCTCCGAGTCACTATAGAAGAACTCGGAAAGTAATATAGAAGAAAACTACTACAAGTCACACATCCGTTGCTGCCACCTAACTAGAACCCTCGTCGTCAGCCAGACTCTACTGAACGGACGCATATCCTGAGCTCTCTGATATTGCATCTACTTTTGCATATTGCTGAGAATTTTACTTTTGGAAAGTTTTTACTTTTATATACTTGCGTTTATATTCACGTTGTTATAGTTAAGTAATTGAATATTGGTGGCTTTTAGCGATTTAGAAGTTTCCATAGCGTGCCGGCTTAATTTAACTTAAACTTGTGACGGTTTAAACTAATTTTTAAATGCGCGATGCCGTCGCAGAAAGCGTCGTGTGTTAGGTGTAGGGTAAACCGGTGGTATTCGGGATTTAAAGTTTATAACGGCGGTCCTATGGCGATTACCGCGAAATCAGTTTGTTTCTTTTGCGAGTTAATGGAGGAAATAGTTGACATAAAACGTAGTGTACGTGAGGTAACGGAGTGACTTGCAACGCTTGATGAGGGCAGGGGTAGGGCGACGGTTGACGGAAGCCGAACCAATACTAACGTTGAAGACGTTAGTAATTTGAAGGGTGAGGTGCGTAACCTAGTTTCTAGTTTAGGTAGCTTGTCGGGAAGGTTGGATAGAGTTGAGGAAGGGGTTAAGGTTAGTCCGAGAG
The DNA here is from genome assembly GCA_023014485.1 of Bathynomus jamesi. Lineage (NCBI taxonomy): Eukaryota > Metazoa > Arthropoda > Malacostraca > Isopoda > Cirolanidae > Bathynomus > Bathynomus jamesi. Next base: position 287,244 of record JAJOZX010000855.1, on the reverse strand, counting down.
TAGTAGATGGGGAGGGATTTAGAGAAGTTAAGGGTGGAGCTAGGCCGCGTACGTTAGGTGATAGGAATCCCCCCCCTCCTATCGAGGTTTCGAACCCTTTCGCCCATTTGGAAAGGGACGTGAATGAGGGGGAAACTATTTTAATTGGGGACTCTTTAGTGCGCCACATGGACAAAGAGTTCGTTGAACGGCATCCAACCAAGAGGAGGAGGGTCTGTCTTCCAGGGGCCAGTGTTGACAGAGTTAGAGACGAAGTGGATTGGATTGACGTTGCCTCCCGTCACTCGATGTTGGTGACGATGGTAGGAGGCAGCGACTCGTATAGGCCTGATACGAGAGTGCTTGACCTTTTGGAGAGATATAGGGATAGAGTTGCCAACTCCATGAAGTTTGAAAAAAAGGAAAAGAACATCAATTCCAATGTACTGTCTACAAGGTTAGGGAAAGAAGTAAAATTTTATTTATAATTTATTACAATTTATACTACATGCTTTTTTATTGCATATTTTCTTAAAGTAAATATTTTTATTGATATACAGATATTGACCCATTGAGTCATGCATTGACAAAATTTATGGTAACAATATTTATTTTTAAATTTATACTTTTCCGCTACACGGAACGTTAACATTTAAGTAAAGAAATGAATTTATAAAATGTTACTCGACTTAAGACTATAATTATTTCCTTTTAAACAAAAGTTTTGTTATAAAACTGTTGTTTGGAACAAGATTGTTATCAGAAAAGGACAAATGGCGTCCTTTCCGAACTCAAGAAAGGACAAGGACAAAAATCTACAAAAAAGGACTGTCCTTTTCAAAAAAGGACGGTTGGCAACCCTATATAGGGAGTTAATTAGGTCCCTGAAGGCGAGGTCAGATAGGTCTTTAGTTCTAGGTATTACCCCTAGGCACAGGTTGGGTCTTAGGATTACGTCAAAAGCAATATTTTTGAATAATAAATTAGAAGAGATTACGTTCGTACAGTTGTGGTCCGAATCCAGGGAACGCGGGCTCGACGTGAAAAATAGTTTAAAACGCGGGCCCGTGGTAGAAAATAACTTAAACGTCTTTTATTGTAACGCGCGTAGTATTAGAAATAAATTAAATGAATTTAAGGCGATAATTTATTCCGGCAACTACGATATAGTTGCTATCACTGAAACTTGGTTAAATACCGTGACTCGGGACTTGTTGGGGGAACTTGATATACCGGGTTTTAAACTCTTTACTAATGATAGGTTACATAGGTTTGGTGGCGGCGTTTTGCTGTACATTCGTAATTCCCTTAGGGCTATCGAGGTTAAGTTAGATTTTCCGGCAGCAATTAATGCGATATGTGTTGAAGTTAGGGCGCGTAGTATTAGTTTTAATTTTGTTGTTGTTTATAGACCTCCCATTCAACCCCTTGATGCAGATACTAGATTTTACTCAGTTCTTGGTGACTTTATTGACAATCGGAATAGTATAATTGTCGGAGACTTTAACTGCCCTAATGTTAATTATGAGACTTTTACTGGTAATGAGGAGGGTTTGAGATTGATTGAGTTTATGGAAGTTAACTTTTTACGACAGATGGTTACCGAACCAACGCGCGGTGATAATATTTTAGATTTGGTGATGACGAACGGCGAGAATATAGTCGAAGGTTTAGAAGTAGGCGAGAGTTTAGGATGTAGTGATCATCAAATTCTTAGGTTTAAGTTATTGATAGAAAACACTAAGGATAGTAACGTAATAGAAGTTCCTGGTTTTCGTAGGGCTAATTTTGATAGTTTTATGGATAGGATGAGAGTAGTGGGCTGGGATAACTTATTTATTGGTAATGACACAAATTTGCATTGGGTGGCGTTTAAAGAAAGTTTTAAGAATATTGAAAGGGAGTTTATTCCTCGTAGGCCCAAGCGCGCTAGAAATCATGGTAGGCCCAAGTGGTGGACTAGGGAAATAGGTGAGTTCATAAACGAGCGTAATAGAGCGTATAGACTTAATAAGCGCAATGGCACGGCAGCTAACTTTAATAGATATATCGAGCTTAGACGTCAGGTTAAAAGATCAGTTAGGAATGTCAAACGTAATTTAGAGATACTTATAGCTGCGGAGAGTAAACATAATCCAAAAAAGTTTTTTGAATACGTTAATAATCGTAAGCCGATAAAAGGTAACATAGGCCCTCTAGTGGATGTTAACGGCGCTTTTTCTTCTGACGCTCAGGCGATGGCGGGTATTTTCAATAACTTTTTTGCGACAGTTTTTATCGTAGAAGACGTAAATAATGTCCCCGACGTGGACGATATCGTTCCATTTAGTAGCGAGACTATTTTGGATGAAATAACTGTTTACGAGGGTGAGATTGCGCATTATATCGATAGGCTAAAAGTTAGCAAGGCTCCAGCTCTGACGCTTTTTATCCCAGACATTTGAAAGATTTGAAAGACGTTATCGTAGGCCCCTTAACGAAGATTTTTAATCAGTCACTCGAAACGGGGATTATTCCTGAAGACTTCAAATTAGCTAACGTCACGCCTATTTTTAAAAAAGGCGACCGCGCAGTAGCTAGCAATTGTAGGCCCATTAGCTTAACGTCAATTGTCGGTAAACTTTAGGAATCCGTAGTTAGGGATCTTATCATCGATCACTTAGAAAGTAGAGATTTGATTAATAGTAGTCAGCATGGGTTTCGACGCCATAGGTCTTGTTTAACTAATTTTTTAGAATTTTATAGCGAAATAGTGCGCGAATACGATAGGCATAGAGCGGCTGACGTTATTTATGTAGATTTTAAAAAGGCGTTCGATACAGTTCCGCATAGGAGACTAATTGCGAAGGTTAAAGCGCACGGTATACGCGGTCAGGTCGCTAACTGGTTAGAAGAATGGCTTCGTGCTAGGAGGCAGAGGGTCGTAATTAATGGTAGTGAATCGGGGTGGTTAGATGTAGGTAGCGGAGTCCCACAGGGTTCAGTGTTAGGCCCATTCTATTCGTAATCGACATTAACGACATAGATGTAGGATTGACTAGTAACGTGTCAAAATTCGCGGACGATACTAAAATAGACGGTAAGGTTGTTAACGAGGACGATAGAAATAGGCTCCAAGACGATGTAAATAGGATTATGGAGTGGACAGATAAGTGGCAGATGCAATTTAACGTAGACAAATGTAAAGTTTTGCATATAGGTTCTCGTAACAATAATTACACGTACACGATGGATGATAGGGAGTTAGCGAGCGTTGACGAGGAAGTAGATTTAGGCGTACGCGTATATAAGGATTTAAAGGTTAGGAACCAGTGCCTGGAGTCTTGCGCAAAAGCTAATAGGATGTTAGGCTTCATAGCGCGTAATTTCGAATTTAAATCGAAGGATATTATATTGCCCCTTTACAAGTCCCTAGTCGGGCCTCATTTAGAATATGCCGTTCAGTTTTGGTGCCCGTACTTGCGTAAGGATATTGATACGTTAGAAAGGGTTCAGCGTCGTGTCACGAAACTAATTCTGTCATTGCGCAACAAGCCTTATGAAGATAGGATTAAAGAGATAGACCTGTATTCACTCGAAACTAGGAGATTAAGGGGGGAGCTTATTGAAGTTTTCAAAATCGTTAATAAAATCGATAACGTAAATTTTGACAAATTGTTCACTTTCGATAATAGTAATACTCGTAATAACGGATTTAAGTTGCGTGGCAGACGTTTCATTACTAATATTGCTAAAAACTTCTTTACGTTTAAAGTAATTGATAAATTAAATAATCTTCCCGCGCCCATCGTGAACTCTACCAGCGTTAATGTGTTTAAGAACCGTCTTGACAGACATTTTAAAAATATTAACGTTGTTTAAAATAAAAAAAACAATTAGTAAGAGGAGCTCTGGGGGTGGTGGTCGAGGATGAGTCTGTTGACGATTAATGCTAGCTTGTGAAATGCCAGCGTGTGATGCCAGCAATAAAATTATTAAAAAAAAAAAAATTAGACTAACATGAATGTAGATGTAGCTCGTAGAGTAAACTAACCCACTTTTTGTTTAACTTTCCCTACTTTTTTTTCTCATCATCTCCTTACTTTGCATGTCTGTAACTCTCTTTTCTTGCATGTTTGTAGTTTGCATGGTATGACAGTGAGTTAAGACTGTGTTTGCATGGTTTGTAAGCGTTCTTATTTTACTTCTTTTCATCTTTCAGCCCTCTCCTATTCTCTCCGACTATTTTTCTGACTTGTCGACAGTGGCCGGCGGATGATGATGGTGAGTCTTTTTTCTCTTTTCTGAATGAATGTTAACCCACGAGTGATAGGTGTTCTTCCTTACTTAACCCCTTATTCTCTTCTCTTCTCTTAACCCCCTACTCTTTCCTTTCTCTCTGGCTAACCTTAGAGTGGATCTTCGGGTCTTTGTTAGCCTTAGCTTCTGTAGATCTGTAGACTTCGAACCAACCCTGGCCATAGACGGAGGGGTTAACAACTGGCGACCCTTTAACCAGGATCTTCACGACTGACAACTTCTGCATCCAGGATTCTTCCAGTCTTCCAGACGCTGGAACTAGAACCAACACCCAGTTGACCGGCGTGTCACGACTTCTAGTTCGTCACATCCACCCTTGAACCGTTGCGTCACGACTCCAAGTTCTCCACGCCTAGTTTTCATCCAAGAACAAGTGGCCAGCAAGACACGTCTTCAGGACACGTCTCTAAGGATTTCGCCGTAGGAATCTTGTTAAGTACAAAACTGTGAAAATAAAAACCCACTCTAATAGACAGAGTTTATTTCCACAACAGTTTCGACGCCCACTGGCATCCTCCTCGGGTGGATACAGAAAAACGAATGAACCAAAGCAAGAGGGAAAAACAGTCCAGGGACCGACCGTTAAGAAATTCACACCTAGGTTAGATCCCCTTCTCCGGACACCGGAAGGGCATTTTCATTAAGTACATTCGCACAAATTTAAAACTATCTTCCTGTTCTAAACATACAGAGTCTGTTATTTTTTATTTTTTTATACATAATTATTAAATTTATTATTAAATTTATTACATTTAATATTGCATAATTATTTACTACAGAAATTATAAATTTATTATTACATTGGTTATTACCTTGTTGTTTATTATACAGAACCGAAAAACGAATGAAAAAGGCGATTAGGAAACAATCCAGAGACCATTGAGAAATTCGCACCTAGGTTAGATACCGTTCTCCAGACACCGGAAGGGCATTTTATTACAGGGTCCCGCTTATAAGTACATTCGCACAAATTAAAACTATCTTCTTGTTCTATACATACAGGTTCTAATATTTTGACATAATTACTGCATTTATTATTGCATTTAAATTTTTTTAACATTTATTATTATTACCTTTACCCTAATTGTTAAATTTATAATATTACCTTTATGATTACATCTGTTGCATTTATATTTATTTCCACATTTATTACTTCCATTATTACATTTACTAAAAGCGAGTAAGGAAACAATCCAGAGACCTTTCAGAAATTCACACTTAGGTTCGAACACGTTCCCACGACTCCGTAAGGGATTTTTTGACCAAGAATCTCATTAAAGGGTCTAACTTATAAGTACCTTCGCATAAATTAAAATTATCAACTTTTTCTATACACACAGATTCTATTATTTTTCTTTTGACATAATTATTACATTTATAAAGTACCTTACTTGATTCCCAATCTATAGCATGATTATTTTGGCTGGCGTGATAAAAAATGGCATTATTAGTATTACAACTTCTGAAGGCATATTTGTGTTCTTTAATACGGGTTTCAATATTTCTTCCAGTTTCTCCCACGTATACTAAATCACAACTTTTACAGGGAATGCTGTAGATAAAGGCTTGTTCCTCTTTTGCAACGTTATTCCTAACCAATTTACTTTTCACGGTAGACGAATATTTGAACGCCAAAGCAAACTTAAAATCTTTCGTCAACGGTTTTACTCTTTCTAAGCCGGCAATGTAAGGCAAACTCACATATTGTTTTTGGTTAACTGAAGGTTCCCGAGGGGCATAAAAAGATTTTCTGGCTTTAAAATACGCATTTCTGATAAACCACTCGGGATATTTTAAATCCTTAAAAATGTTCCAAATCTTTGAATTTTCCGGGTCCAGCAAATGTGGGCTAGAAATCCTGAGTGCTCTTAGAAACATGGAAGAAATAATTGAATGTACTTATAAGTGGGACCCTGTAATAAAATGCCCTTCCGGTGTTGGGAGAACGGTATCTAACCTAGGTGCGAATTTCTCAATGGTCTCTGGATTGTTTCCTAATCGCCTTTTTCATTCGTTTTTCGGTTTATAAGTTCTGTATAATAAACAACAATGTAATAACCAATGTAATAATAAATTTATAATTTCTGTAATAAATAATTATGCAATATTAAATGTAATAAATTTAATAATAAATGTAATAATTATGTATTAAGAAATAAAAAATAATAGAATCTGTATGTTTAGAACAGGAAGATAGTTTTAAATTTGTGCGAATGTACTTAATGAAAATGCGCTTCCGGTGTCCGGAGAAGGGGATCTAACCTAGGTGTGAATTTCTTAACGGTCGGTCCCTGGACTGTTTTTCCCTCTTGTTTTGGTTCATTCGTTTTTCTGTATCCACCCGAGGAGGATGCCAGTGGGCGTCGAAACTGTTGTGGAAATAAACTCTGTCTATTAGAGTGGGTTTTTATTTTCATATTTTGACCTTCACGTAGAAAAAAGTGAAGTTTTTTGCATTTAAGTACAAAACTCTTTTTTAAATAATCTCTAAACATTTGAAAAGTCAATATTATTAACAGTTAATATTTAGTATTGAGCCAGAATTAACACAAAACACAGTGAACACTTCAGACACCAGTGATACATTTTTTTTTAATGAAAACAGTATTTTCACAAAATTATTGTCACAGAATTTAAATTCACAGTTATTGTCACAGAGTTATTTTCATAGAGTTATTTCCAGTTATTTTCACTATTATAGTTAGTATAGTATAATTTTATTTAATATACCAAACATAGTATTAGCATACCCTCACGTACATTCGAGTGAAATCTTGTTTACATTTTTTTATTTTGTTTGGAATCTTTTCAAATTTTCCCCTAGTTAGGCAAATTATTGTGCATTTATTTAATGTGTATTTTTTTATATAGGTAGTTAGGAAAACCCCGTAAGTGATCATTCCATAAATTAAGATCGGTCAAGCAGACCTAATTAAAACACATTAATAGTACCTTCACATATGAGCGATTCAGACGGTACGCTTTCTGACATCGAAAATTTCCCTACACCCATTTTTCCACCTACCCCGCGCCCTTCAAACATACTCCCAAACACATCAACTTCAGATCCAGAACAAGCCAATATGTCTCAGTCTCAAACCCTCGCCCCAGCGTACATTAACTTAGGCAGACTAGTAAACCTTCCCCATACTTTTTTAATTTTTAAGGGAACCATAGATAATCACTTTGTTGAACCACGCGTAAGACCTTGGATTGAATCTTTAGAAAAACATTTCTTACGCGAAAATATCACCGATGACGATATAAAGATTAGAGAAGCAAAAAGATTTATCGACCTAAAGAGGGAAATGCTGATGACACAGTCACCTATGTCCCATCGATTAGCGAAGCTACAACATGGGACAATTTTAAACAAAACTTATTAGAATATTTTAAAGAAATAACACTTTCACAACCCTTAGCCACTTTAGATGCACTCTTCCAAGCTAAATGGAAGAAAGAGGAACCCGAAGATTGAAACAATTTTATTACACGAACACATAAACTTGTAGGAGAAGCCCTCCGTACCGCTGAAAATGCGTGTGGCATTACTTTCACTTCGAAACAAAGAAATCTAACAGTAGCAACAACCATTTACCAAAACCTACCCGGAGCACCTAAAAAAAAGTTTCAGGAGTTTTTAAATGTTGACAAACCTGTAAGTGTAGCCATAAACAGAACAAGGGAACATTACCCCGATTTAGCAAACCAGAACTACCGAAAGGGTAGAGAAACCCCTGTACATTACATTCAGAAGCAGCAACCATACCACCAACAGCAACAACAATAACCCTATAAGTCGAGGCCAATGCAGGGAACACCACCCCAGAAACAAGCCCCCCAAACCCAGAATACACGCCCTCCTCCACTGTGTTTTAACTGCGATAAATTTGGGCACATGATAAGTCAGTGCAATTATCCCTCTTATTGCTTCCACTGTCAAGAACATGGTCATCGCCAAAAGTGTGCTGATAAAGCCCCTGTAGGGTATAGACCCCACTTTCAGAAACCAAACCACCCACGTTCCCAAAACGTATCCCAAAAGTCCTCCAATCCCCAGAAACCAGTCCATTCCCAGCCTCAGTCGAACCACCAACCCAATAGATTACGACCACAGGGTCCACCACACTCTTACCCCATGTACAAACCCCAGTACAACCAGCAAGGTCAGCTAGTTCGGTACGTAGAAGTACCCGTGGAGGAATCATTTTCCCCAGAGTACAGTTTTCAAGAACACCCTCCAGCGTATGGTAATCCCGTAGAATATGACCAGGTCCCCCCATAGAAGACAATTCGAGCCCTTTTTTAGACCCTATATTGGAGGCGGCAGTTGAACCCCCTCCCTCCTAAATTATAGTAATGAACCCAGATACGCACACAAACTCCCCATCAGGATAATAGGTGCGGACCTCGTAGATTTAATAATAAATTGTAACACTGATAACCAAGATTTAACTGCTCTCCTAGATACAGGAGCACACGCGACGTTAATTAAAAAACAATGTGTAGATGAATTACTAGAGAGTACGAATTACAAATATGAAATTAAGGCACCCTCCTGTCAACTCAGAGGAGTTACGGGCCCACCCATACCTATATACGGGGAAACTGAATTATATTTAGAAGTTCGAAACGCGGTATACGGTACACAGTCGCCACCTTTCAGACAGACATCCTACTAGGTATGGATTTTTTTAAACGGAATCAATGGGAGATTTACCCAGCCTGAAAGTTAGTAAAATGTCGAAATAGGACACACCATCTCCGTGAGAATGACAGAGAGCTTAATACTAATAGAATTAGTTCAATTCAGATTTCCGAAAGAAATAGGAAACCCCTTCCACTTGATAGCAGTTCAAGTCAGCCGGATGCATCCAGAGAGACAACCGCTCCAGAAAACAGACCCCAGGGTAATCAGTTCCAGTTGTTGAATCCAGTTGGATCAACACAGTCAGTTTCCAGTCAGTCAGTTTCCAGTCAGCCAGTTTCCAGTCAGCCAGTTTCAGTTCAGCCAGCTTCAGTTCAGCCAGTTTCTAGTCAGCCAGTTTCAGTTCAGCCAGCTTCAGTTCCGCCCATAAGGCAAATTTCAGTCGCCGAACCAGAGTCAGATTCCCAATTTTTCATATGCCCTACCGGGCATATAACAGTAGCACCTTATGAGAAGATTTCTTTCCTAGCAAAAGTAGTCGACAGTCAAGGAAAATTATTAGAGTCAGAGCGTACTCTGATTACAGAGGAAAGTAATTTCAAAAGAGATGTTCTTATTGCCCGAGTCCTTAGTTAGAGTCAGAATTCAGCTATCCCTGTTGTTTGTTTAAACAAAGGAAAGAGCCTGATAGAATTAACTTCAAATAAGAAAATAGGAACTGTTTCCACAGTAAAAGTAGATTCAGATTTCCCCATCAGTATGATAAATCGTGTTTCCAGTTCCTTAGAGTTAAATCCTTCAGTATTAAAAGAAGAATATAAGAAATGTCTGGAGCGCCCTTCAGGAGTCACCAGCTTTACAGGATCCCAAACTAATGGAATCACTTCTCGATTTCCTGATAAGAAATAAAGATGTGATTGCACTAAAAGGAGATCCTTTGGGCCGAACTAATTTGGTCCGTTTTGAAATCAAGCTGGAACCCAACTCCAAACCCATTTTCATTCCTCCCTATCGGGTTCCACATTCCCAATTAGTCGCTATTGAGGAACACATCACGGACATGTTGGAGCAGGATGTCATTCAGCCTTCAGCTAGTCCCTGGTCCACTCCTATGATTCTCTTCTCCAATAAGGACGGAACATCTCGCCCTTATATAGATTTTAGACGCCTGAACACCATTACCATCCCAGACTGTTTCCCGATTCCAAACATGCAGGAAACAATTCTGAACGTAGGGAAAGCGAACTTTTTTTCATCCCTCGATTTAGCATCGGGTTATTGGCAAATGGAGGTCAGTCCCGAATCTCGGGCATTGACTGCTTTCTCCACTAACCGAGGCCATTACGAATTCCAGGTTTTACCTTTCGGAGTCCGAAATGGGCCTGCTAATTTCTCTAGGTTGATGAATATAGTCCTTTCCGACCTATTAGGTGTCGAAGCTCTCGTTTATCTTGACGATATTATCGTTTACAGTTCGGACATAAAAACACACTTTCAACGCCTTCAGAATGTGCTATCACACTTGAGAAAAGCACACCTTAAACTGAAGCTTGCAAAGTGCAATTTTTTACAAGAATCCCTGGTATACCTAGGATTCCTACTCTCGTCCACAGGAATTAAACCTGATCCAGCCAAACTCGAAGCCCTGGAAAGGTACCCTGTACCCAAAACCATCGACGACGCCCGTGCATTTATTGGTTTTGTCGGATTCTATCGGAATTTTATCCCCCAATTTTCAAATATTGCTAAACCCATTACTAATTTGTTCCAGAAAAATTCGAAATTTAACTGGGAATCCGATCACCAACATGCCTTTGAAACTTTAATTAATAAACTAAAATGTCATCCCATCTTACAATATCCTGATTACTCAAGACCCTTCGTCATAGCCACCGATGGACGTAGATGGTGTGGAATTACCCATTGCTTATGCCAGTCAACTTCTCTCTGCACCTCAACGGAATTATTCCACTACGGACCGAGAGGCCCTAGCGGTATATTGGGCTTTCAAAAAATTCCGAAATATCGTCTATGGCTACGATGTAACCATCAAGACTGATCATAAGCCACTCACGTACCTCTTCAAGGACAAGCTACTTGAAGGACGATTGAGTAGATGGGCTCTGTTGATTCAGGACTTTGCGGCAAAATTCGTATACAAACCGGGAAAACTTCAAGTTATTCCAGACGGATTGTCGAGGCTCAAGCCCGACGCCCAAGTGAATAAAATAGGAATTCTTCCTGTGTTCGACTACGAGTGTCTGCAATACTCCCAACAACAGGACCAACACACAAAAACCTTCGGGCGCGCCTGGAAGAAAAGGAACCATCGAAGGTAAAACATCAGTACAACCTCACAGATGGGCTCGTACATTTTAGGAACGAAGATGGAAACGACCTCGTGGAGATACCAAAGGATCTCGACGATTTAACCATTGGGCTTTGTCACGACTCACCTTTGTATGGCCACATGGGGCCGGATCGCACCATCAAGAGTCTTCTGGAGCGATACCATTTTCCCGAGATGAACAGAAAGGTACACGAATACATCACCGAATGTCCATCATGTTTAAAACACAAAGGCAACGTACCATCCACAGCTCCTATGCATCGATATCCAGTATGCCAAAGGCCCTGGCAAAGAACTGGAATGGGTATCCTGGGACCATTTCCCAAAACATCAAAGGAAAATCAGTACATCATTGTGTTTACGGACCACTTCTCGCGTTACAGCGAAGTAGCCGCCATTCCAGACCAGACCTCGGAAATTGTGGCAAGAGCCCTAGTGGAACGCGTCATCCAAAATCATACCACTCCTTCCATCCTAATCTCGGATAACGCCCTTAGTTTCACTTCCAAAGTGTTCGAGTCACTCTGTAACATGTGTAAAATTAAAAACACACACAATGTGGCATACCATCCGCAGGCAAACGGCTTAGTGGAAAGGCACAATCGAAAGATCTTAGAAGCCCTGCGCCACGTTGTCGATGCATCCTCCCGTACATGGGATGATTCCCTTCCCATGGTACAAACAGCCATCAACAATGGCTATAATGTGTCCATCGGGGACACCCCTCATTTCTTCCTCTACCACTACGACAAGCGTCTAACTTCTGATTTGCCCCACCAAATCGACCCGGCAGTTCTAACATCTTCCGAGATGGCAGAAGCAAATCAGCAACTAGCTGAACGATCTTTCAAAATTTTTGACATAATCCGCTATGCCCTAGACCAGTGCTGTCCAACTTCTATAAAACGCGGCCAAGATGTTGCCTATAATCATACACTGTTGGTTAATACGACTTAGGAACCCGCTGAATGTTGTTCTCCCTACTAGAAATGACAAAATAGGGAAGAAAATTCAGAAATAAAATTTGGCAAAGTTCCATTCCGCGGACCGCAAGTTTGACAGCGCTGCCCTAGACCAAAGAAACCAACAGATGGAGCAAGAGCAACATAGGCGTCATCCCCGTCAACGGACTATAACACTGGGCAACACGTATTTTACTGAATGATATCTGACACTTGATTCTAGGTAATTTGGGTGCGCTGAATACGAATTTCAACTCGGTTTGGCTCTATCAGGTCCTGATTCTTGTCGACAGCCTATGTGCCATTTTCCAGATTTTTCAAATTAGGACTAAAAAATTAAGTCATGCGTTAAATTTTTTTTTCAAGTTTCATGAATACAAGCAGTTCAAACTACAGTAAAATTACATTATAACGATAGAAATGACTTAAAATAAAAAAGCAAACAGATATGAAGCTTTCACTGTGGCAAAAATTTTCTTTTGTAAGACTTTCTAGCGTATTTGCTTGTTGATGGCAGGTCTCTTTTCAAGCACCAGCAGTAATCAGCCATCATATAGGAATCCCAGCGGCCTTGGCTTGGTACCGTTCCTCCATAATTTTGATATCTTGGTGGAATATCTCCCCTTGTTCGTCACTTACATCACCTAAATTACTTGGAAATTGGTCAAGATGGCTATTCAAAAAATGCATTTTTATGCTCATATTGCAACCTAACTCTTTGTAGTCCCTTAAAAGTTTTTTTACGATTTCTTCGTAGTTATCTGCCCTATAATTGCCTAAAAAGTTTTCTATCAAGTCCACGAATGAGAACCAGCCATTTTTTTCGCGTTCATTCATGACATTAGGAAAATTGCTGTCTTTAATCATTGTTCTTATTTGTGGACCGTCGAAAATTCCCGCCTTGATTTTTTCATAACTTAAACTTGGAAATTTTGAAGTTATGTATTTGAAACACTCGCCGTTCGTATCTAAAGCTTTTACATATTGTTTAATGAGGCCTAGTTTTATATGCAGAGGAGGAAATATGATTTTATCTCTGCTCACTAAAGGTGGATTAATTACGTTTTTTTCTCCGACAGTAAGTGATGTTCGTGCTGGCCAGATTTGTTTGAAATAATGTTCTTCCTTGGCTCTGCTGTCCCATAAGCAAAGGAAGCAGGGATATTTAGTATACCCTCCTTGTTGTCCTAGCAGAAAATTAACCATTTTTAAGTCAACACATATGATCCACTCGTGCTCCCTATATTTGATAAGATTTAAAACCTTTTCTATATGTTCATACTTTTCTTTTAATTTTGTTGAGTGCCCAATCGGTATCGAGCCGTATAGATTGCCATTATGCAACGACACACACTTAAGACTTCTTTTCGAACTGTCTAAAAACAAGCGCCAATCATTTGCATCGTAAGACTCAACCCCCATCTTCTTTAACAAACCAACTATGTCGCAGCAATATACTAAACTATCCTCTGTTCTAAAATATTTAACAAGTTCTTCTTCTCTTTTTCTGTAAAATGAAATGTATGTGTTTGAAGTAAGCAAGTTTTTCTCTTTAAGTCTTGAAGCTAAAATTTCCGCAGCCTTTTTTGGCAAATTTAGATCCCTTACAAGATCATTCAACTCGGCCTGGTTAAACTTTTGCGGATCGTTTTGACTTTCAAATACGCTGGGGTCAAAATCGGTGTCTGACTCCTCAAAGTGCATAACAATATTTTCAGGAACATCTTCAACTAATTCTTGAGTTGGCAGACCCTTAAATTTTGGAATGGGATCTCATTTGAATGTAGCACAGGTCGTATCGCGGTGTCGAAATTTGGGTACTCGATACAATGTTTATTTTTCTTTGTGAAGCCCGAAGTCTTGACAAAGCAAAGGTAGCAATCGGTCTCGTGGTTAGTAGGCTCTCGCCACACCTGATATGGAAAAAAATTGTAAAGCGTTAACAAAAGCGACGAGAGACTTGTTTTATGAATTTTATCAAAAGTTATCACCCAAACATTTAACATTTCTATGTGTTTCAACCTTATGCAATATTTGAGATTCTTATAAACATTTTCTGTAAATTTTTGTTTATGTACCTAAGTTACAATTACATTTAGGTAAGTTACAGTATACTAGTGATTAAATTACGTAGTTTTATGAAATCATAAACTTACCATCGGAACTCCAAAAGGTATTTTTGAATCCGAACCCTTCGTCCAATGTCGCAGTCTTTCAATGCATATAGTGCAGGCTTTATGTGGACCCACGATTTATCTTGGTCCCCCAGTTTTATGCCAAAATAAGCTAAGTAAGCTCTTTTTACGAAGTCAGTTATATTTGCTCGTTGATGTGGAAGTGTAAAATTTCCACATATATAACAGAAGGAATCAGGGTTGTTTTTGCATTTGAACTTTCTAGTGCTTGATGACATATTGCTTGATTGTTCTGCCAATTTGTAAAGGTATTTAAAGCCCTTAATTCATATAAATTTAAGAAAATCTGAAATATAAACACAAAAATTAGTTTAAATAGGTACTTATTATGAAATAGGTACTTACAATCTATGAAATTAAACTAGAAACACGGATGAGTAGGTACAATATAAATTACGTCTAATTAAATCAACTATATTAAATCACGATGACAAAATTACTCACTAAATCATATGCCAATTCAAAATTATGTTAATGCCCAAACTTAATTAACTAACTCAACTGACTGACTGACTGACTGACTGACTGATTGAATTGACTGATTAACTCTGGAAACGAGTCGCTTTTATATATTTTAGTTGTCCTCTAGAATACTCTACAGAGAACAGGAACGCTCGAGAAAATTTTAGAATTCTATGATATTTTTAGCTTAATTTACTAATATTAAAATGGGTTAAAAATGACAAAATTAAAAATATTTTTAGGGTGTTACATATAAAAATATACATAATACAACAATACCATAACAATAGGTACAAATACCTAGATAAAAACCTAGTTGCATAATGTGTAACTGCAAAAAGACAGCGAGTATTGAGAAAAAAACCTTTTTATGAATACGACGAAAGAGGAGGGGTGTTGACCAAAATCAGGACCTGATAGAGCAAAACCGAGTAAAAATTCGTGCTCAGCGCACCCAAATTACCTAGAACTAACTGTCAAATCTAATTCAATAGACAAAAAGTTGAAATTTGTTCCCCAGTGTAATCGTCGGTGTGCGATGTTATTTGAAGAGCGTGAAACCGCCAGGTGCTCATTGCAAATTATACCCAAAATGGGATGGCCCATATAGGATTATGAAAAACCTCGGAAAAAATCGTTATGAAATCCTCGACCTCCGGGATCATTCCAAACTAAAGATCATTCACGCTGACAATTTGAAGATAGCTTCCGAACAACACCTTCCCAAAAAACAGCTGCCAGGCGTTCGAGCCGCCTATCCTTCAAAAGGTCAAGGTATTAACAAATCGAGCAGGGATAAAAAAACTGAAGTGGTCACCGCGGGAACCACTACCCATGACGAAGATTGGTACCTCGTAATACCACCAGTACTCGAGCCAATCTCTGAACAAGAGGAGGCCCCAGAGCCAAAGGTCCAATCGGACCCAGACCGTGGAGAAACCCATTCGAGAGGATCACTCAGTGGAACGCCACCATCTCCTCCAACTCCACCATCTCCTCTGTCACCACCCTCACCGATTGATGATCGACGCACGGACCCTACATACCGCCCGCAAATGCATCAACCACGTGAACTAGAACCTTCACATAAGAAACGAACCCGCTCAGAATCCGAGCTTAACGGTCGACCCCCATTGCCAACAAAACGAGGCCGACCCCTTCGCCCACAAACACAATTATCCACACAGCCACCCCCAGTTCCGTATAACCTAAGGCGTAGAAGTGAATAAAATTGTCCCCTTATAATTTTCCAAATTATTTACTCTTGTAGCCTTAGCATTAAAATTTATACCGAAGTTGTTATAGAAAAACTTACAGAAGGTAAATTTTTGAAAGGGCACGCAGACCTTTATATAAATCTGCAACCCCCTGCTAGAATTAAAATCAATCTCCTTCAGATACAAAAACGATTAAAAACGTTTGAAAGTAAAGTCCAGAATTCTTTCCAAGGAAAAGATCAGATTAGTCGCGTTCTGTTAGAAAACACCCTCGAAAATATTCAAACTACAGCACGTGCCCTATCAGAAATATTAGCCTTACCATGGATACAAACCGAAACTAAAAACTCGGAAAACTTTAACCAAAGAAGTAAAAGGGGACTGATAGATATAGGAGGGAAACTGTTCAAAGGTTTATTCGGATTAGCAACCGAAGAAGTTATTAAAAGAATCGAATTCAAATTGAATCTCTTCGCGCGAAATCGACAGTATAATGGACACATGTTAGAACAAACTATTAGGTCACTACACGAAAACAATCGCTTCCTCCACTCCTTTTCGGACAGATTCACATACCTTGAATCATGTTAGCTCAATTCAAAGAACACAAAAGATATCTACAATTAATAGAGATAATTAACCCACAAGTATCCCTAATCAATAAATACTAAAAACGAATAACTACGATTCATTCCAAGGTTTTGCGTGCAACCCAGCTTGCCCGTGGAAAAATCACTCTTTCCACCCTAATACCATGGGAAACACTTCAGTCCTTGATTCACACCGCCCAGACACAATTAAAATTATCACCGATATTCCCACTCAACCACACTAATTACCCCCAATTTCTAGAATACACCTAGACTGTACATGGACCACGCCCCTACACATACCTCATAATTATACTATTTTTCCATGTCCTCACTTACGACGTATATAAATTTCACCCGTTTCCAACACCCTACCAAAACAACTCTAATGCCTATCCATTGTATTTACCCACCGTACCACCGTACCTTTTCCTCACCAAAGCTCTGTCAACCTATTCTATGATATCAGATAGCGACTTCCGGCATTGCCGATTCCCGCAACCAAATAAACAACTCGTTCGCCCTCCACTCAAACCAGTTATTCTTCCAACTACTAGGTCTTGCTTTATCGACTTAATTCGTGACCGGCATGCCCCGTTATGTTCATTTAAAAAATTTCATTCCCTTAAAACCATCCAACTACGAATTGCACCAGACATCTGGGTTTCTCTCGTGAACAGGACTGCCGCTACTCTCGAGTGTCCGTCAAATTATTCCCTCATCACAATCCCTATGGCTATTCGGCTACCAATTGGTTGCTCCTTGCGTTCAAAAACCCTCCAAATATACAACCCGTACAAGGTTACCCTTAATAACTCATACCCCTTCCCGTCGCAAATTAAATTTAAACCCGTCATAGGGATCTTAAATCTCTCCATAAAACCTGTAACCATCCTACCCGAGCTACATGCCCCTGAATGGAATGATCAATTAAGCCGGTTTAAAATTTCGGATGATAACCAAAATAACCTCTCATAAATACTACAACATATGAAAATAAAAACCCACTCTAATAGACAGAGTTTATTTCCACAACAGTTTCGACGCCCACTGGCATCCTCCTCGGGTGGATACAGAAAAACGAATGAACCAAAACAAGAGGGAAAAACAGTCCAGGGACCGACCGTTAAGAAATTCGCACCTAGGTTAGATCCCATTCTCCGACACCGGAAAGTCATTTTCATTAAGTACATTCGCACAAATTTAAAACTATCTTCCTGTTTTAAACATAATTTTAATTTGTGCGAAGGTACTTATAAGTTAGACCCTTTAATGAGATTCTTGATCAAAAAATCCCTTACGGAGTCGTGGGAACGTGTTCGAACCTAAGTGAGAATTTCTTAAAGGTCTCTGGATTGTTTCCTTACTCGCTTTTAGTAAATGTAATAATGGAAGTAGTAAATGTGGAAATAAATATAAATGCAACAGATGTAATAATAAAGGTAATATTATAAATTTAATAATTAGGGTAAAGGTAATAATAATAAATGTGAAAAAATGTAAATGCGATAATAAATGCAGTAATTATGTCAAAATATTAGAATCTGTATGTATAGAACAAGAAGATAGTTTTAATTTGTGGGAATGTACTTATAAGCGGACCCTGTAATAAAATGCCCTTCCGGTGTCGGGAGAACGGTATCTAACCTAGGTGCGAATTTTTCAATGGTCTCTGGATGGTTTCCTAATCGCCTTTTTCATTCGTTTTTCGGTTTATAAGTTCTGTATAATAAACAACAATGTAATAACCAATGTAATAATAAATTTATAATTTCTGTAATAAATAATTATGCAATATTAAATGTAATAAATTTAATAATAAATGTAATAATTATGTAAAAAAATAAAAAATAATAGAATCTGTATGTTTAGAACAGGAAGATAGTTTTAAATTTGTGCGAATGTACTTATGAAAATGCCCTTCCGGTGTCGGGAGAATTGGATCTAACCTAGGTGTGAATTTCTTAACGGTCGGTCCCTGGACTGTTTTTCCCTCTTGTTTTGGTTCATTCGTTTTTCTGTATCCACCCGAGGAGGATGCCAGTGGGGGTCGAAACTGTTGTGGAAATAAACTCTGTCTATTAGAGTGGGGTTTTATTTTCATATTTTGACCTTCACGTAGAAAAAAGTGAAGTTTTTTGCATTTAAATACTACAACCTGTAACAATTTTCTCAACATCTGCCGTTAGTATCATTATTGTATGTGATATTATCCTCGGTATATTTGTGGTGAAAAGATCATTCTGGGAACAAAGAAAACCAAGAGACACGGAACAACATGAAACTATTTATGCACGACCAAGAGTGCGTACCCAGACCACGTGAACTAGACTTAACCACCCGACTTATGTTGTGTATATAAATCTGTATTATAAAACCCATAGTTATCATCTAGTTAGCATTAGTTATGGTGTTACATTATTATATTAATATCATTCTAGAGGGAAGAGCCCTGTAAAAATGAACCATAAATAATTCCCATATTTCTATACTATCATATTCTTCATGTAATTCTTGTATTCATTTATATAGTTCTTGTATCCATTTTAAAATTCATGTGTTTATACGGTTCATGTATTTATATAATCCTGTATATTCTTATATATTTAACTTTATATAATGCCTATATTCATATGTATGTACTTGTGTATATTCATTTTTACATAAGGACCAAAGTCGCCCAACGCGAGTTTGGATAAAATTTTTGATTTGCTTTCTACTTTGCCAAATAATTGGTGACCTGTTCTTTTTTAAAATCTCATAATCTTTTTTTTAGATTTCGCTTAATAAGGAATCCTGCTTAAGCTTTGCAATGTTCATATTTTGTATACATTCTCTTTCATTATAAAAGATGAGATCATGTCTTGCCTAAGCATTTAAATTGTACATCTTAAACCTTAAAATTTTACTCATATGCATATTTTAGTGTAAAAATGCATAGTCCGATTTCCACTTTTAGTTAACTTGGCAGATCATGATAACATCAGATCTGAAAAGTCGCGGTTTAAGATAAAAATATGGTTTCATCTTCAAATATTTTGTTTACTCGTTCAAGCCTTACCACAGCTAAAAAATTTACTTTATTTTCGAATATTGTGCAAAAATAATGCAGCCTTTTTAGCATTTAATAATAATAATGTTAGCAGTTTTGGGGTATATAAACCCCAGTAAAAATCTTCCATTGTCATTCAGAAGCTAATTCAGAGGCTGAGCACTACCTC
The DNA here is from genome assembly GCA_023014485.1 of Bathynomus jamesi. Classification (NCBI taxonomy): domain Eukaryota; kingdom Metazoa; phylum Arthropoda; class Malacostraca; order Isopoda; family Cirolanidae; genus Bathynomus; species Bathynomus jamesi. The sequence continues at coordinate 267,321 of JAJOZX010000855.1, read as the reverse complement.
TACATTTTAGCAGTAAATTACAGTAAAAGATAGTCTTTATCTTATCCTTCGAGCCTTGCTCTCTTCAGAAGAACTTAGTCATTAAACTTTCCGGATACGCTATAAGAAGAGTCCGGATCTTCAGAAAATTTTAGTAAGTCTACCAGAGTCCTCCGAGCCACTATAGAAGAACTCGGAGAGTAATATAGAAGAAAACTACTACAAGTCACACATCCGTTGCTGCCACCTAACTAGAACCCCCGTCGACTTCGAACCAACTTCGATAGGTTGGAAAGGGTTCAGCATCGCGTCACGAAATTAATTCCGTCATTGCGCAACAAGTCTTACGAAGATAGAATTAAAGAGTTAGACTTGCATTCACTCGAAACTAGAAGATTAAGGGGGGGGAGCTTATTGAAGTTTTCGAAATCGTTAATAACATCGATAACGTAAATTTTGACAAACTCTTCACTTTCGATAATAGCAATACTCGTAATAACGGATTTAAGTTGCGTGGAAGACGTTTCATTACCAACATCGCTAAAAACGTTTTTACGTTTAAAGTAATTGATAAATGGAATAATCTTCCCGCGCCTGTCGTGAACTCTACCAGCGTTAATATGTTTAAAAACCGTTTAGATAGGCATTTTAAAAATATTAACGTTGTTTAAATTAATAAAACAATTAGCAACAGGAGCTCTGCGGGGGGGGGGGGTCAAGGATGAGTCTGTTGACGATTAATGCCAGCTTGTTACATGCCAGCGTGTGATGCCAGCAATAAAAAAAAATTAGACTAACATGAACGTAGATGTAGCTCGTAGCGTAAACTAACCCACTTTTTATTATACTCTTCCTACTTTTTTTTTTCCTTTTTCTTCTCTCTCTCTTGCATGTCTGTAGTTTGCGTGGTGTGACAGTGTTTGAGTTAAGACTGTGCATGGTTTGTAAGCGTTCTTATTTTACTTCTTTTCATCTTTCACCCCTTTCCTATCCTCTTCGACTATTTTTCCGACTTGTTGGCAGTGGCCGGCGGATGATGATGGTGAAGTCTTTCTTTTTCCGAATGAATGTTAACCCACGAATGATGGGTTTTGCTACTTATTTAACCCCTTATTCTCCTCTTTTACCCCACTCCTCTTTCCTTTCTCTCGGGCTAACCTTAGAGTGGATCTCAGGGTCTTTGTTAGCCTTCGCTTCTGTTGATCTCTAGATCCTTCAAAAAAGTGTTTATATATGGTGTGAAAAGGTTGGGGAGCTTCTGAAACCTCCACACCTCATATCTTCAATATTCTGTAAATGTGATGAACGGCTAGGGACAGCTCAGGACTTGTATATACGCCTCTGATCTTCCTCTGGTTGGTTGTGTGCAGTGGTGGGCACCGTTAACCAAAAAGTTAACTTCGATAACGATAATCCGTTAACCCCATTTTTAACTCCGATAACGATAATCCGATAATTTTACTACAAAGTTAACGGAAGTTAACGATAATCCGTTAACGTTAACTATTTCTTTACTAACATTTTAAAAAATCAAGGAAAAAGCTTTAAAACCCATAGAAAATGTTTATTTATGCAAAATCCAACAATAAATAGGTATTTAACTGTATTTTTATCAAGTTTTGCAACTTTTTTTGTTTTGGAAAGGCTTCTGGTCAGACTGAGACTCAGAAGTGCCTGAGACAGAGGCGATCTCAATGTCGAGAACTTCTTCTTGGTGCTCCATGGTTGAAGTTTAAAAGTTGTAGAGAATGCTTGGTAAGAGAGAACTGAACGCTGTCTAGTTGACGATAATACAGAAGAACCTAAAAAAGTAAAATATCATCGTATAAAATATGTAACTAAACTAATAAAATATTAATTCAAACAAAATAGCAAAATTAATTCAAAATAATATTAATTATAATAATATTATAATATATAATATATAATATTACGTTATATAAAATATTTTATTTTACTTAACCTTTTTCTGTGAATTTTCAATAGAAGTGATTTTTCTCTATGTAATTATTTTATCTATAAAATATTTTATCTATGAATTATTTAGTCTATAAAATATAAATACTTTGTCCATGAATTATTTTGTCTATAAAATATTTTGTCTATGTAATATACGCAATTGTTATTTAATTCGACGACAATATTACAATCAGTGAATAAAAACTATTATTCAAATTTTACATACTATATATACTTTTTTAGAGATTTACTAACGCAGTGTAAAAATACTTATTCATTAGTCATTATTACGTATCTCCATACGTATTAATATATATATAATATTATAGGACTTTTACTAACGTTAAAAGAACCTTCTTACCTTCAATAAAAAGCGCACAACCTCCCCTTGCGAGATCTGGAAGCAGACTGAAGTTATGGCGGTTTGAATTCATTCGCAGAGCGGTGATCTTCCGTGAATGACTCCTCGCAGTTAACGTGTTAACGGACTTTAACAGACTAAATATCGAGTTATCGGAAGTTAACTGGTCCGATAACGATAAATGGAAATTAACTTCCATTAATAGTCCGTTAAAAAAAGTTAACTTCGTTAATTAACTGTTATCGGATTAACGCTTTAGTGCCCAACACTGGTTGTGTGATTACATGCAGCCATTGTTCTCTCTTGCGCACTTCACGCACAGTGGAAACATGAGCTTGTGATCTATAACGACGAGTAAGATTGGCATCCATAAATCGCGATGGGGGAGTACACCTACGAAAGAAAGGCCGAAATAGTTCTCGTTCAAATTAGCTGAAAACTCTCCGATTGTAGGCAGTGGCGGGGCCCATAAGTTTTTCAGGTGCTCCTACGGGGTGCGGATTGTTCTTCATCACGTACGGGTATAAAGAACAGAAGTCGTAGTAATGGAGTTTCACGCCCTCCCTAGGTGCAAAGTATAGTTTGAATGGGTTCGTGCGCCCACCAAACAAACTATCGCCGCATTTTAGAGGATCCAGCGCCTTTAAATGCTTGATGGTGTTTATTTCTTCGCGGTACTGTCCATCTGTCTCCATCCATGCATCATATTCGCGCTCCCACAATACCTTGTGAGTGAACTGGGAGCTTATAAGTTGGTCGCGGGTGCGGGTTCGTGCGAGGCTGTCAGCAGGTCTACCATGGATATCTCCTACGATTCAACACTCAGGATGTGGGCATCCATGCCACCAGCAACCGTTAAAGGAGTATGCAGTCTTCTCACCAGTGGCACGGTCTTCGCTTAGGTCATCCACCCAAAAACACGACCGTTGACCTTAATGGCCACTTGCTCCATGCTGCGGGCATGTTTTATGTATACACAGATCTGTTGCTGCAGATGTATGAGCCAGTAAATAGCCTTATGGCCATAACATGGTGGGTTGTTTCTGTGAATGACAGGTAGTGTATCTTTAGACATGAAGTTCTTGAACACAGTAAAACACAATGAGGCGATCGTGATTGCGGCTTCTAGCTGGTGCACTTGAATCGGACGATATACATCCTTCTAAATGCCTGGAAACATACTCTATACTTTAAGTACGCGTACGTCATTCACACAACACTCGCATTCATCCGCTATATTGTAGTACCTCTCAAAATCTTCACGCTCACTATCACTCATGTTGGCATAGTTAAAGTAATGTTTTGGGGGTAGCAATCCCACGTAATTTAAAGTTTCGCTAGTGAGGAAAGTGTAAGGGAAATACCCTTTTGAAAATTCGGGGGATTACATTACCTCTTATTTGCATCTGTATAAGCTTGTTTCCTCTTTTCAAGGGATCGCCTGTAAATATCTCCGATGATTCGTGTTCAAGCAGTTCCTTATGAAGGAATTGCGTATCAAATTTTGCGCCGTTATGAGCAAGAATATACAGTCATTTTTTCAACTTGTCCGCTAACTTGACACTATAGGACACAAAGAGTTTCGCGGGGTTGTCGTATGCGCTCGTTTTAAAAACGTTTGTTCGTTTACCACATTTGAGGCATTCACCACACTCGACGTTCATGCACTCGTCGCTGATAGTCTGGCTTAGAAGTAGATGTGGGATAACCTCTTTGGTTTCAGCATCCGTGTGTGTTTCTAAATCGTAGTATACAGTTATACAAGGTTTATTTTTAGGTTTGGCGTCTTTTTATATAGCATACATGCTTTATACCATCTGCCTTATATTTCTCATGGAATGTAGAAGACTGAATTTCATCACATTTATGCGTGAATTTCCCCCAATTGTCCATCATATGAAACATGCCGCATTCGTAGATTCTCATTTTCCTGCAGGTACCATTTGATTTATGGAATTCAAAACAGTTATCATTGAAAAATGTGCGTCTACACATTACAGTCCCTCTTCTCAGCTTCAACTACACGACTTTCACTTTTGGAGCTTTTACACTGCTGACATACCATGCGGCAATCCTTACAATGTTTCACTGTATCATCCACAAACTCGAGACATCCCTTAAACAAATCATGATGCCTTCCATGTTTTCGACTTTTATCATAACTCGCGTAAAAGTCTATTTTATTGCGGATGGGGAGACACGTTGTCCCTGACAGCCCTAAAATAAGTAGAGGTCTTGTACGTCTCTCACACTACTTTTAAAAACATACAGAGTCCTTCGACGATCATCTATTCCAAATACAACTATACGAGCATTAATAAATGCAAAAAAACTTCACTTTTTTCTACGTGAAGGTCAAAATATGAAAATAAAAACCCACTCTAATAGACAGAGTTTATTTCCACGACAGTTTCGACGCCCACTGGCATCCTCCTCGGGTGGATACAGAAACACGAATGAACCAAAACAAGAGGGAAAAGCAGTTCAGGGACCGACCGTTAAGAAATTCGCACCTAGGTTAGATCCCATTCTCCCGACACCGGAAGGGCATTTTCATTAAGTACATTCGCGCAAATTTTTTAAAACTTTCCTCTTCTAAACATACAGATTCTATTATATTTTTTACATAATTATTACATTTATTATTAAATTTATTACAGTTAATATTGCATAATTATTTATTACAGAAATTATAAATTTATTAATACATTGGTTATTACATTATTGTTTATTATACAGAACTTATAAACCGAAAAACGAATGAAAAAAGCCGATTAGGAAACAATCCAGAAACCAATGAGAAATTCGCACCTAGGTTAGATACCGTTCTCCCCACACTGGAAGGGCATTTTATTACAGGGTCCGCTTACAAGTACATTCCCACAAATTAAAACTATCCTCTTGTTCTATACATACAGATTCTAATATTTTGACATAATTACTGCATTTATTATTACATTTACATTTTTTAACATTTATTATTATTACCTTTACCCTAATTATTAAATTTATAATATTACCTTTATTATTACATCTGTTGCATTTATATTTATTTCCACATTTATTACTTCCATTATTACATTTACTAAAGGCGAGTAAGGAAACATTCCAATCCAGAGACATTTAAGAAATTCACATTTAGGTTCGAACACGTTCCCACGACTCCGTAAGGGATTTTTTGACCAAGAATCTCATTAAAGGGTCTAACTTATAAGTACCTTCGCACAAATTAAAATTATCAACTTTTTCTATACACACAGATTCTATTATTTTTCTTTTGACATAATTATTACATTTATAAAGTACCTTACTTGATTCCCAATCTATAGCATGATTATTTTGGCTGGCGTGATAAAAAATGGCATTATTAGTATTACAACTTCTGAAGGCATATTTGTGTTCTTTAATACGGGTTTCAATATTTCTTCCAGTTTCACCCACGTATACTAAATCACAACTTTTACAGGGAATGCTGTAGACGCAGGCTTGTTCCTCTTTTGCCACGTTATTCCTAACCAATTTACTTTTCACGGTAGACGAATATTTGAACGCCAAAGCAAACTTAAAATCTTTCGTCAACGGTTTTACTCTTTCTAAGCCGGCAATGTAAGGCAAACTCACATATTGTTTTTGGTTAACTGAAGGTTCCCGAGGGGCATAAAAAGATTTTCTGGCTTTAAAATACGCATTTCTGATAAACGACTCGGGATATTTTAAATCCTTAAAAATGTTCCAAATCTTTGAATTTTCCGGGTCCAGCAAATGTGGGCTACAAATCCTGAGTGCTCTTAGAAACATGGAAGAAATAATTGAGCTTTTAACCCCTTCATCATGATATGAAAAATAATGAATGTACGAATTACAATGAGTAGGTTTTCTATAGACCGTGAAATTGGGCTTTCCGCTTTCGTTAATGACCAAAACATCTAGAAAAGGTAATTGTTTGTCGTTCTCCCATTCATATTTAAATTTAATAGAGGGAACAAGATTATTTAATGACTGAAAGAAAGTGTCAAAGTTGTTCCAGTGGTCAGGCCAAAATGAGAAAATATCATCTACATAACGAAACCAAATTAGATTCCTGGGACATATTGTTTGCAACAATTCCGACTCATAGTATTCCATGTATAATGTACTTAGTATTGGGGATAAAGGAGACCCCATTCCCATACCAAAACGTTGCAAATAAAATTCTTCACCGAAGGAGAAGGCATTATTGGTGACACAGAGTTTTATCAGTTCTAAAAATACAGATGTGGGCATGCCTAGTTCTACGTTACATGTTGGCAATTTTCTATCTAAAAAACCCGAGGAGGATGCCAGTGGGCGTCGAAACTGTCGTGGAAATAAACTCTGTCTATTAGAGTGGGTTTTTATTTTTATACGAGCATTGATTTCCTGCTCCACCCTTCTCAACTCTTCAGCTTGCAGTCTGCGGCCAGTTTACGAGCACGCTGCACAACCGTAGGCAACCAGATCTTTTTGACCCAGGTATTTAGTACAGTAAACATATGAGGTAAGACTACTGTCATAAAGCCGCAACCACGCTCGGAGTTTATATGCTGTCTATAAATAGCCTGAGAATTGAAGTTAAGCGTATAAGGTGTGGCTGTATGTCCCGCAACACGGAACACGTGGTCAATATCTATCGTGAAGTTGTCCATGATGAATGCCATGCTGCTTTGAAAGGCCTGCATTATACGGCCCAAAATGTAGTCTACATTCACAGAGCTAAGCGCCTGTAGGGCATTACTACCCAAAAATCATCTACATCTCCGTCATCTGACCCGAACCCGAAGGACAGTCGTATCCTGGCTTCACGTCCCTCACTGTTCTGAAGGGCGAACTACACAATACCTACGACTACACGTCGCAGTCTGTGTTCAACGCCGCTGCTATACTTGGTTCGTCGGTCTACCCTGACTACGTACCGCTTTCTAGTCAGGGCCGGGGTGGGGGTGGCGGTGCGCACCAGCTCGAATGTTACGCTACTGTCTACAGAATGAGATGCTGCTGTGAAGGGTACCGACGGTACTGAACAGGAATAAGGGGGCACAGTTTTATTTTTAGAAGGAACTACTGCGGTGGCTGTGTCGTAGAGGGTTGGGGCTCTATTACTTTGGGCCTAACATCCGACGCACTCCTGGCGCGCTTTACACCTGACATGGAAGGCGAATCATCAACTTCGTCATGCACCCGCTTTCTCCTCGAAATGTCGCATAGGTGTGCTTCCGTGGTCGCTGCTGGAGTTCGCTAGCAGGGGTGGAGCCTGTAACCTCAACACTATGCTTCTGGCACAGTATCTCATCATCATCATCATTCACAGTTCGGGGGAAGAAGAAAAATAAGATTGTAGCATTTAAGAACCATCCCTTTAAGTTTTATCATATTTTGTCAATGTTCCACTTAAGAGTGTGACGTGTTAGAGATGGATTCTAAAGAAAAATTCAGGTTCATGAACCCCTCCACATGCATTATATCTGGCCCTACAGGTTATGGCAAAACTGTGCTTATGCTTAAAATCATTAAAGATAAGCTGGAACTGTTCTAAAATTTTGCGCATAAAGTCATATGGTGCTATTCGACATACCAGCCCGTATTCAACGAATACAAAGATGATATTTTGTTCCACAAAGGTGTTTATGATGTTAGTTCGTTGACGATCTCATGTTAGAAATGGATAAGACATTTGCAGTGTTCTCCCACCATCTTAACATAAGCGTATTCTTCATCAATCAGAATCCATTTTTCAAAAATAGATACATGCGCGATGTGTCGCTAAATACACAATATCTAGTCTTATTCGCACAACGTAGAGACGTATCGCAAATTGAAGTATTAGCCAATCAAATGTTCCCGAATCAGCTTAAGGAGTTTTTGGAAGTTTATAAAGAAGCTACAAGCCAACGTTACGGATATTTGCTTTGTGACCTTCACCCACGAAACACATTTAGGGTGCTTCTAAGAACGAATATATTCCCAAACGAGCCTGAAACGGTGTATATCCCAGAATTACAGAGGTTAAAGAAATTCCGTGAATTAATAAAAATCTATCATCGACTGCCACGGGCACTGCAACAGCTGTTTCTTAAAAATATTGACTCCGACTTTTTAAAATGCATCTGTGAAATCTGTCTTAACGTTATAAAATGTAATGTATCAATGAAACCCCATCAGAAGGCTCGACTACGTCGTTACAAGAACATATTACGCGCACTCGCTCGTAAAAGTCAAACTGTGGGGAAGAAAAAGCGAATTGTTGTGCAAAGAAGGGACTCATTCCTCCACATCTTATTATCAGTTTTGGTGCCTTTACTGACTAGTTTAATATAATGGTCGTGGTCATGATTCGACACGAGGTGTATGCTTCACTACAAACCTCAAAGAGTCCAGATACTGTTCTAGAACCCCGTAAAAGTAGGCTTAAAAGAATGGAAAGCGAATTGTTAGACCTATTAAAACAGTGAAAAGTCTCCTGATGAGAAAAGAATCTTATACCAGGAAGCTCTGCAAAAATTTCTTTATGAGTACGAAAATTATAAGAATCCGACAGAGGTCCCCGTAGTTATTAGGCACAGCGATGATGATGTTGAGCGTGGCGGCATAGGAACTGTGGCCGAGTCTATAGACGAACAGTCAAAAAACAACGGGGCGACCCCGCTACATATCGAGCATGTATTAAAAAATAGTCCCCCACATACATTGAGTAAATAAAGGCTTAAGTCTTTATAATCTATTGAGTGAGAATCCCATTATACAATAGACCGATACAGGTGAGGTTTTTGTTGAAGGAACAAAGGTACAGGGTTCGAACATCATTGACATCGTACACGACTTGGTAAGAAAGTGAGAAAGGCCCTCACCAACAGGATGGTAAATAAACGTCCCAAAAACACTGGTAGATTATCTGAACAGGTTAAAAGACTTGGGACAAGCCTCGCATGCACCACAGATGAACACGCCTTCGCACCCAGCGGTAACATCTCTGAAGAGGAGGAGGAAGAAGAGACCAAACAGCAACGGCCAACACTATCCGCGTGCCTCTAAAATACGCAAATGGCTAACATATTAAGAAAACGTTATTATGACATTTCTAATCCAGCCTCCTACGGTGGCGTTAATAAACTGTACAGAGGCGTTTATAATGAGGGAGTAGTGAAAAAAGATGTTCAGAGGTTTCTGCGGGAGCAGGATGCTTATACACTTCACAAGCCGGTGAGAAAAAGGTTTAAAACAGCCAAGACAACAGCAGCCTCGATTGATTCTATTTGGCAAGCGGATTTAACAGATATGTAAAGATATTCAGTGTATAATTGAGGCTAACGCTACATCCTATTCATAATAGATGTATTCTCTAGATATTTGTGGCTAATTCCCCTGAAAAATAAATCACCTGAAACAGTTGCTAAAGCCACCAAAGCGTTGATGTTGAAAGAAAACAGGATTCCAGGCTATTTTTGACTGATATGGGGAAAGAATTTATAGACCGAGCTTTTCAGAACAAGTTGCCAGAGTTTAATATCTGTTATTACAATGGCAATTCTATACATAAGGCCTCTTTAGCTGAAAGAGTTCAGCGTACCATAAAGCAGTGTTTCTTAACCTGGGGTGCTAGCATCCCCAGGGGCTGCTGAAATCGATTTTATGGGGTGCTGGAAAAGGGCTTCTCTCATGTGCAGTATGGATACGTTAGGTCCGTTAACCAAACGCATCTTACTGCACCGTTAGGCATACGCTACACATAAGGCGTCACATTGTAGTGGAGTGGCATCTTGGGATACCACCGAAGTTCTTGCTTCACAAACTCCTAATGCTAATCTTTTCTATTTTATTAACATATATTATTGTATGAGAATTTGAATATATATTTAATTACGAAAGATTTATTGCACGTTTACATTATCACCATTAATATTAAGAAGGAAGACGTTGACTGTGTCACAAGAAATTTACTTTTTTTTGCAAGATTTTGCAAGATTAGGGGGTAAGTAATTCTCCTTGATTGTTATTCTTAACATTTCTTTTGGCCGCTTGATCTATTGTTATATTCAAGAACAAGTATTTTATTATATTGTTATATTCAAGAAAGTATTTAGGTTTGAATTTGTAAATATAATTCTTTGTGTGTCTTGTCTTAATATCGTTTTAAAATTTTCCTCGTTTATTTTTTACTCTAAATGTGATGTTTTTAAATGTAGGTTCACTTTGCTTTAACTTGATATCTTTTTATTCAAAATATTATTGGTCAACTATAAATTGTGCTCATATTCTTATTTGTTTTGTATTTGCGTGGTGCTTTTTGCTACTAACTTACTTCTCTCTTCGGCTCACAGTTTTGTGTGATCGTGCAATGCCAAAGAAACGCAACTGGAGCGACGAGTATGTCACGTATGGCTTCACTGCCCTCCTGGATGATCGTGGAGGTCCAGACCGGGCTTACTGTATGACCTGCCATTTCATTACTTGCAACTCGAACTTGAAGCCTGCTAGACTCCGGGAACACCAGGCGAAGCATCCATCAGAGCGAGAGCAGACTCTCGAGGCCTTGCAGGCCAAGAGGGCTAGATATGACCAGAAAGGTACACTCCCCCGACTTGGGTACAAACCAGTGCAAAAACCACTTCTGCAAGCTTCCTACGAGGTGGCATACCAGTGCATTCGGGAGAAGGCTTCGCATTCGGCTCCGGAAAACCTGGTCAAGCCATGCGCCATTCGGATGGTGGAACTGGTTCTGGGAACAGAGGCAATCAAGAAGATTAAGGAAGTGCCTCTGTCCAACGACGTCATCGCAGGGCGAGTTGCAGATCTGAGCTCCAACATCTTGGACTAGGTTGTTCAGGAGATTAAGGACAGTCCCTTCCGCATCAGCCTGCAGTTGGACGAATCGACAGATGTTTCCAGTATGAGCCAATTGATTGTGTATACCCGGCACATCAAGGATGGTGGACTCAAAGATGAATTCCTCTTCTGCGAGGCTTTACAAACAACGACCAAGGCAGCGGACGTGTTCCGACTCTTGGACGAGTTATTCGAGAAGCATCAGATCAAGTGGGAGAAGGTAGGATCGGTCTGCACGGATGGTGCCCCGCCATGATAGGGAACAGGTCTGGCTTCGCTGCTTTGGTAAAGGAAAGAGTACCAGATCTCATAATGAAGCACTGTGTTCTCCATCGCCATGCTTTTGCTGCAAAGACGTTGCCGCCTCACCTCAAAGAAGTTCTGTCTGTCTGTGTTCAAGCCGTGAATTTCATACGGGGTCGCCCTTTGAACCACAGAGTGTTCAAGTTATTTTGCGAGGAGATGGGAAGTGAGCATCAAGTCCTTATCTTCCACACGGAAGTGCGGTGGCTCTCACGTGGGAAAATCCTGACCCGTATTGTGGAGCTCCATGTTGAGATGGCTGTATTCCTCAGAGAGTATCAGAATAACTTGGCTGAAAATTTTGAAGACGAGGTGTTCATCATCTCTCTCTCCTATCTGGCAGATATCTTCAGCCACTTGAATGACCTCAGCTTGTCCATTCAAGGCGCGGGTGCCAACGGTCTTGTTTGCGCAGAGAAGGTAGAAGCCTTCAAGAAGAGGCTGTCACTCTGGAAGCGTCGAGTCCAGGAAGGGAATGTGGGAAGCTTTCCTATCCTGGACGAGAAGTTGTGCGATGAAACAGTCAGTCCCATGCTCATAGAAAGCATTGTTGCTCACCTCTCTCACGTCGAGACTACCATGACACAGTACTTTCCCAAGGATCGTACAGTTCCAGAATGGATTCGGCAGCCCTTCCTGGCAGACATGAGCGATGATGACAACCTGAAGGAGGAACTTATCGATCTGCAAGTGAATCAGGGTTGTCAGACAATATTCCGTACATTACCGCTGTCTGGCTTCTGGTGTGACCAGTTGGTAGCGTACCCTCGACTGGCGAGGGCAGCGCTGGAGATGATCTTTCCATTTCCAACTACCTATCTGTGTGAGAAGGCATTCTCCACCATGCTCCAGATCAAAACAAAAGCCCGGAACCGCCTTCAAGGTGGGCTGCTCCACGACATGAGAGGCTCTGGCCATAACCAAGCCTCGAATCGAGAAACTTGTCGCACAAAAGCAGCAACAGAAAGCCCACTGATGAGTGGTTGTTTCATTACTCCTCTTTCTATGTTTGAGTGTGTTTCTTTCTTGATGCCTTATTTTTGGAGAATGAACAAAATAAATTGTCAAGCAGTACTTTACTTACTTTACTTTATCCCTGTAGTAGTGTAGCAACTGTAGTCTCTGTAACCAGGTGAAGGTGGTGCTGGACTGCCTAGACCTAACTACAGTGGGTGCTGATGTCGAAAAAGGTTAAGAAACGCTGCCATAAAGGAACGCATGCATCACTATTTCACACATAAAAACACATACAGATATACTGTACAGTATAGACATTCTGAATTCGCTGGCCTCATCCTACAACCGTTCACACTACCGGGCGATTGGAACAACACCTAACAAAATTTTAGAAAGAGGTACGCACACAGAAAGTGAGGTGATAAAAGATATTCGTAGAGTGCCACCACGCTCTAGGCGTTTCAAAATCAATGATTATGTAAGGCTATCGCGTTCGGGGAATATTCTCGAAGGGATTTGAGCAAGGTTCGACATGTGAGATCTTTAAAGTTAGGGCTATGCGACCTAAATACGAGGTGATGCTGTATTACGTTCAAGATTTGAATGGGGAAGAAATTGCAGGGGGCTTTCACAGTGAGGAGCTGCAGAAAGTGACATTTAATTTTGGAAAAAGTGTTTAAAATTGAAAAATTTTAGGAAGTAAAGGTTCAGGAAAGAGAAAATTGTACCTGTAAAATGGCTAGGGTACCTAGAAAGCTTCAACACCTATATAAAAGCTGATGCAATAATGAAGATTAAATAGTATACAACATGGCGCCTAACCACTTCTCCGTCACACTCCCTTCCTTTTCTCTGTTTGTACATCCTGACAACACCCTGGCCAACATTGTAACAACTCCATGGACCCATTGAATTGGGCCGTGAATCATATGACGTAGGAATATGCGAATTTCAAATGGCTACCAAGTTTTTAAGTATTCATAATAAAGAACCCGTTTTTACGCTTCTTCGGAGCCGTGATAAGTGTGAAAAGGCCGGAGTAACTCAGGACGATACCATGTGCTCCGCCCAGAGTGGGGAGGCACAGTACTACACTACAGAATTAACACTAAGACTGGGTGAGTATAACACAGCCGAGGATATTCTGAGACTTAAATGTTAGTTTGAAAAGTTCAAATCTTACGGCTGATTTAGTATAAGAAATCGTAAACGAGGATACTCGATACATACTTTGACTCTTAAAATCAAAGGCTAACAGAAATATTAAAGACAAAGGCCTATTCAAAATTATAACCTAGGGCAGAAATGGGGCAGCCTTCCAAAGAGATACTTTACACGAATCACATGACCTGTGCAGCTTATTGTATCAGCTGAAATTGGAGAAACTGAACGATGGAGACCTTTCCCCTGACATGTGCTATATTTAAAGTACTGTAATATCGTGGAACATCAGTTTGTTGAGGATACCCAGGCGCGCCTGCTGCGCATCGCACACATTCCCAATCATAGAGGAGGGAGCTTAAGCATCACATACGACAAGCCTCATTATGTCAATGTTGCAACTAACCTACTAACCAGTATCTCAATATATATAAGGACGATTGAGGAGAAAAGTTTTCCATTCGGTGACGGGAGCTTAAAAGTGAAACTTCACTTCCGTCGCACTGTGATAAAATGACCCAAAGGCCATTCACAGTCTATCGAGGGGTGAGATACCAGCGCGGAAGCGGAATTGGGTTCAATTTTTTCAACCATACTTCGTACGACTTTGCCCTTGCTGAAGAGTGGTGCCAGATATCTCGGCAGGAAAGCGTTACAATCAGGTCTTAACACTGTAGAAGACATAATAGTCGGGGCTAAGCCTAAAGAATCTCTAAAAAACTATTTAAAGCGTACACGCGACGAAACCGCCGTTAAAGATTCAAAGAGAAAAGTACGTACACAAAGAAGGAGGGGTTACCAACAGGTGGCGTTAAACGTAAAAGGACATCAAAAAAGAAGTGTTCTAAGCGCATGAAACCTATGGTTGACCACTTTTTTAAATGATAGAAGTGTCACTATTTCTGACGCGCCATGACACATTTCACCCATCCGTGTAGTTTATAATGTAAATCGGAGCTCGCCCTGACATGCCCCGACACAAATATCTGTAGAGCACAGCGACTTTATTACAGTTAATCCGCTAAACACTATTAGCTCCCCGAGTGCTCCTATAGAGTTCGTGATCCCTAGCTCAGGCCCTTACTTTTTTGACCCAAGCTGTGTGCACATGTACGCTAAAGTACGAATAGCACATTCAGATGGAACGGATTGCGAAAACGATTACGTTGTATATCCAGAAACAAACTTTCTACACTCCATATTCAGTCAGTGTGACGTGTATTTAAATCAGTTCAACATCTCGGTCGGGTCCGGTTACTACCACTACGGGCCTATCTGAAAAATGTCCTCAACTTTTCAAAGGAAGCGAAGGATATCTTTTTAACTGCAGAAGGTTATTATGAAGCTAAAGATGAAAGTAATATAAAGTTTAAAAATTCTTAAAAGAAGATATATGAATGCTTTGGCCGCCTTCACACAGATTTCACATTCCAGGAGGAGTTGCTTGTGAATGGGGCCGATATGGAAATACGTCTCACCCGTACAAGCCTTGAGATTTGTTTAAATGTGGGTGTTGGCCAAGAAGAGGGAGCGAAGTCTGTGGTGATTCATATTATGGAGACATATCTCCGCGTGCACCGTGTGAAATTAAGCTCTGTTAAGCAGATGGAAATTGAAAAAAATTTGCTACATGCCACAGTGAAATACCCAATTAATAGAGTCCAACTTAAGATGTTCACAGTACCCTCAGGATTAACATCGAAGCAGATAAAAAATGTTGCTCTTGCAACTCTACCTAAAAGTCTATTAATTGGGATGCAGGAATACGCTTCTGTGAATGGCAAATACAAAATGACCGCCTTTAAATTCGAAAATTTCTGCCCTAAAAATATAACCCTGTACGTTAATGGGGTGGTTTTAGGTGGGACATTGGAAACGACATATTCTACAGATGACTAGTTTCCACTTTGCTCCAAAGCGTATAGCAATCTTGTGCATATTGCCGGTACTTGTGACGAATTTGGAATCGGCGTAACGCAGAAGGAATTCGTTGAGATGGTCAATCTTTACCCCTTTGACCCCTCCCCCGATTTATCAGTTAGTATAAACACACACATAAGCCCACAGCAGAGTAGGAACATCTCAGTCAGGTTAGAATTCGAAAAGCCGCTAGTCGCACCTAGTCGCTAATCGCAATTACTAATCGAAGTTGACAGGTTTAGGGCCGTCGTCACAGACTTTTAAAAATGGACACGGTTACACTCCAAAGAGTGATGAAGAGTTAACGAATTACACGCCCCAAATTTATCGGCGTGTTTGCGAAGAATGTAACTTTGAAATTACCAACTATGAGAGACTGCGTAGCACTTTTTCTAAATACGGATGTTAGTGGTGGAGAAGGCATTCAATGGATAGCCGTTTATTTTAAAAATAGGGAGCAAATGTACTACTTTAATTCACTGGGCGAACATCCAAAGAATGATGGTGACGGGAGATTTACAGAATTTCTGCAGTTATTCGACTTGTGTGACATTGAACGGAATGATGAACTGATATGCATCCAGATAAAAAAACGGTTCCCGTTTGTAGGGACTCGATGTATTGTGTGAAGTTTTATGTGTATATATAATTGTAACTTCATCAGTTAATTATTTTAAATTGTAACAATATTCACAGTATAGCTTTTAGAATTATATTGTATAAATTTATAAAATGTACCTCTAATAATAATAATTTGTCCAATGTTTAAGGGCGAGGATTATGTTCTGTAACTAATTTAAAATGTAATGACTGATAAACCTGGAATTATTTAAAATTGGTTCTATATATATATATATATATATATATATATGGGAATGAACTCAGAATGGTCCCCTGAGTTTTTTATGATACACACAGACAGTGCATGGAACAAGGAACTCTTCTGTGATAATTAAATCCACTATAGTCCAAATAAGTAATGGTATTTGTCATTTACCATTACTTATTTGGACTATAGTGGATTTAATTATCCCAGAAGAGTTCCTTGTTCCATGCACTGTCTGTGTGTATCATGAAAAACTCAGGGGACCATTCTGAGTTCATTCGCATCTTGAAACGGACATGTTATGTGCCTTGAAAAGTGGACGTTCAATTCTGCCAGTTGAGGTTTAAGTTTTGGTTTTTCGCTAAAACTATAATAGTTACCCCTTTTTCTTTGATGTATTCAATCTGACGTGAAGGCAGCGAGTCTTTTCTTATATTGAGGTTCTAAATGTAGCAGGGCTAGGCTGCTTTAAACCCTAGATCCATGTCCCAAAGCTGGATCCTGTCTGCTTTGCAGATAGCTGGTGAGGGAAGCTATATTTTTGGGACCTCTTTGCGAGTGACCCGTTGCCCACGTCGGGCTAGCATCATGAAAAAGAAAAACTATGGTATTTGTCATTTACCATTACTTATTTGGACTATAGTGGATTTAATTATCCCAGAAGAGTTCCTTGTTCCATGTACTGTCTGTGTGTATCATATATGTATATATATATATATGAAAATTATTTCACGAAAGTAACACGTGAAAAATATTTATGATGAATAAAACCACGAAGGAGAGGAAACACAGAGTGGTGCTCAAGCTCTTTCGTCTAATGACATCCTCAGGAACACTGAAATAAATAAAGAGTTCAAGACTATATATAAGTTACAAAAACAAATATATGTATATAATAAATATAGAAATAAAAATTGTGGGAGGAGCATACACATTTGTAAGGAAAACTACCAATTTTAGCACTTTGCCCAAATTCAACACAAGATCAAATGGATTGTTTACAACCAATTTTATAGATAATGCCTGAATGGTATATAGGTCACAAAGAAAATAAAAAATAAAAATTACAAAATACGATTTTGGTCGTTTTATACTTTCTTATACGTATATACAGGGCGTCCCAAAAAAATGTATACACACTTTAAATACTTATAAAGGCAGTGTTTATTAAAATACATTTCATTTTCAAAATGTAATAGAATCTACAGACATTATTTAATTGTTTTGTCAACGCCTGTTTTCAAACTGACGTCCGTTCTGGTCCAGGCACTGCTGATAACGCGAAGCAATGGAATCGCAAACATCACGAAACATTTCGTTTGGTATTTGTGTGCATTCTCGTTCAATGGCTGCTCTCAATTCAGCGACTGTTGCAGGTTTTATAGCGTAGACTTTGTCTTTTAAGTATCCCCATAAAAAAAGTCTAGTGGTGTGAGGTCTGGTGAACGCGGAGGGTATTCTACGAAACCCCTTCGTCCAATCCACATCCACATCGTGCCAAGTACCACTCGCAATACTCCACTCTTCGGTCCGGATCATCTTCATTAATAGCATGGACTAATCTTGGAATGTAACTTTTCCATTGACAGTGCTTCAAAATGCGTTGGACAGACGATTCTGAAATTCCTACCTCACGACTCGCTTGCCGCACAGATTTTCTTGGACTTTGGTGATACGTTTCCAGTACTCTTTCTTGCTTTGTGGGGCTTGTCGATGTCCGTGGTCTTCCGGAAAGCTTCTTGTGGACATTCTGAACAGTTCCATCGGCTTCAAACTTATCTCTAATCGAGTATGGTAAGTCGCGTTTGGTGGATCTGTTTGAAACTCCCTCCTAAACTGTCTTTGCACTTCAACTGCGTTTTCACACTTCCAGTAGCAATTTAGAATGAATTTCCTTTGTTCAAAGCTTAGTCTGACTGCCATTATTAATTCTAATGGGTTTAACTTGGAAAGAAAGAAACATCAATTGAGCTATCAGCTGTTAAAGTGTGTATACATTTTTTTGGGACGCCCTGTGTATAATATATATATATATATATATATATACATACACAAGGGAAAATTACCAAAGGTTTAGCACTCTGCCCTTCTTGGCTAAATCCGTTCTGAACGAATTCAAAACAACAGGATCGAGTTGAAAAAGACCTTTGCTCATGTTAAAGTTATAAATAAAAAATAAAAAATAAATTGAAAAATAAAAATTGTAAGAGGAGCATACATTTGGTCGTTTTATACTTGCTTATATATATATATATATAAATATACATATACACATACATATATAGATACACACATATATATATACACATATATATATATATATACACACACATACACATATATATATATATATATATATATATACAAGGGAAAATTACCAAAGGTTTAGCACTCTGCCGTTCTTGGCTAAATCCGTTCTGAACGAATTCAAAACAACGAGATCGAGTTGAAAAAGACCTTTGCTCATGTTAAAGTTATTTGTAAATTGAATAATAGCAGACTCAAGAATATTTCTATTAACAATGTTGCTAGAGTGAAACAAACTGAAGCATTATTCCACTCAATACAATGGGATAACTCTGACAAATGGACAAAAAGGGCACTGGGACGACTGTCCCGTTCTAACGGAATATTGATGCTGTTTTATACGCGTGTGCAAATCCTTTCCCGTCTGACCAGTGTAAACGGAATCACATTGTTTACAACCAATTTTATAGATAATGCCTGAATTACTGATGATAGTTTTCATGGTTTTTCATGGTCTTATTTTAAGGAACTTTTAGAATTGGTTTTTAAGCAATGTTATTTTACTTTCAATAATAAGGTTTACCAACAAATTGATGGTGTTGGGATGGGATCACCCGTCGGACCTTTATCAGCTGATTTTTTTATGACTCATTTAGAAAGTGTAATTTTTAGACAATCTCCCACCCATTGTAAACCAATTTTCTATCGACGCTTCGTTGATGACTCGATAGCTGTTTTTGATAATGCTGTACAAGCGCAACAATTTTTTAACTTCTTAAATTCTCTGCACCCCAATATAACTTATACAATGGAAACTGAGAAAAATGGCTCCCTTCCCTTTTTAGATCTTTTAATTTCGAAAAAAGGTGATTCTATTACTACATCAGTTTACAGGAAACCCACTTTTACTGGTTTGGGCATGAATTTCTTTAGTTTTAACTATAAGATGTCGTGTATTAAAACTCTCTTGTTCAGAGGATATAATTTGACCTCTAGTTTTACCTTACTAAACGATGAATTTAATAATTTAAGATCATATTTTACCAATAATAGTTTTCCTGTTCAATATGTAGATAAACTAATAAGATCTTCCTTAAATAATGTTTATAGCCCTCAACTTCCTGTATTTCAGTGCCTAAAGATATAAAATATTTCCTGGTACCTGAAATGGGTCCCATGAATAAAGAATTTAAACTTAAATTTACAAAGTTGTTAAGAAAATTTTTTTATCATACTGATTTTCGCATTATATTTATTAACAAAATGTCTTTAGGTAGCTTTTCTCAGCGAAGGATCGAACCCCTGATTCGTTGCGTAGCGGTGTTGTATATTTATTTACCTGCCCAAGGTGTCTCCTTGGTACTTATATTGGCAGCACCGTGCGCTCCCTCAGGGCTAGATTTTATTCGCATATGGGAATAAGTTGCCGAACAGGTAAAATTTTAAATAAAAAAGAAGCCTCTAGTATTCGGGAACATAGTATAAAATGTAAAACTGATGTCACTTTTGATAATTTTAAAATTCTCGGTTGTAATTCTTGTCCTAACTCACTTAGAATTTTGGAATCTCTTTATATTAAAACATTGACCCCTTCTCTAAACGTGGATTCCTCAGCTGTCCCTCTAAATTTTTTATAATCCCCCCTCCCCAACTCCCTCCCCCCTCCCCAATTTTTATAATCCCCCTCCCCAACTCCCCTCCCCCTCCCCCCTCCCCAATTTTTATAAATCCCCCCTCCCCAACTTATAACTCTCCAACCGCCCAACCATAGCTTGTTTCCTGTTTGTTTTGTTTAAATTACTCGTGCCTCGGAACCAGCATTGAAAGGTTCGTAGTGTTAATTATTCCATTGTATTAGTGTTAATTATTCCAGTGTACTAATTTCAAATTTACTATATGTAATTTAAAAATAGCTTTTAAAATTTCTTGTAATTTTATATGTAAATTTTTATAACTTTGAATTTAACCCTCTTCTTTTAGTCTTTTTAAAATTTGCTTTTAATGAATAGGTTTTATAGAAATTATTTTGTCTTGTTCACATTTATTTATTGATTCTAATTTCATATTGTTATTATCTAGCCTGATGATGAGCGTATTGCCGAAACGTTGCGCATTAAAGAAGACTTTTCATGGCATTTACATTCCTCCTTGTCATTGGATTTCTCCTAAATATTATATATATATATATACAGTATATATATATATATATATATATATATATATATATATATATATATATATATATATATATATATATATATAGATATATATATATATACGAAATTATTGTCACTCCTCTTTGTATATATGCAAAAAACATTAAAGGCAATATTATGTAAAACTTTGTTGTATTCAATAAATGAAATAGTTTTATTATTTAATAAAATGTTGAAAATACTTAGTTTTTTCTTACCCGACACACACACACACACACCACACACACACCCACACACACACACACACAAGAAAAAAACTTACATCGTTTCCTCGATTAACACACACTCTGTGTTTCGGGGCGCACCTTCGTATAACACAACCGGATCGTCCCAAAAAGAAAAAAAGAAAAATATTACAGCAAGCCATGCTTTATTATTATTGTTATTATTGTCATTATTTTCACAAGATAAAGAGAGAGATAATAATTTTAAAATAAAACCTCGTCAGGGTTTTCAAATAGAAAAAATAAAAACTAACACGCCAATCATTTCAAAAGAGCTTTTTATGTGAGAGGAATTAGTTAGTTACATGAGCTGTACCCTTACTTACATGTTAGAAACGATGCTGTTCGAAACGCTTGCTGTTCTCGGACGTCCCATCAAATGATCACATATATGGGTTATATATACATATTATACATACATATATATATATATATATATATATATATATATATATATATATATATATACTTAAATAAATGCATGAATACTTGTTCTGAATGTATATGGATATAAAGAGTAATACTCACATTGTATCACCGTAGAGGTATACCGCCGGCGAAGCATATTCGGATAGGCATTTGTGTATGGAAGAATCAACCCTTGAGACAAAAAATAAAAAGTTAAAATTGGGCATAATCCCAATAAGATACAAACACAAAATCACAAAATTAGTATTCACAAAGCTTCACAAAATACACTTCTACACAAATGTTAATACAGACGAATTAACTTCTATATATTTAACGCAGAGCACTATTGAATAAGACTACTTCTTTATATTTAGAACAGAGAATATACGAAGTAGAATTACTTACAACTTGATGTTGGGGGTGATCGTCAGACTGCATTCTTGGTTATAAGTTTGTACGCAACAGCTGAAACACTTCTCCAACATTAAGATGTTTCACATATGTCGCTGCTACTCTTTTTATAGGACATGGAAAAGACCCTCCTAGAATGGGGCATGCTGAAGAAAAGCCTTCCCCCCGCCCCGCACTTTCAGAATGTAGATTATTCATTGGCTGAACGAGTTTTAGTGAGCGGACTCTAAACGAATTTTAGTGGGCGACCCTTAAGTTTTTACCAAGCCGTGAGAGAGAGAGAGAGAGAGAGAGAGAGAGAGAGAGAGAGAGAGCGAGAGCGAGCGAGAGCATATTATGTTAATTGACGCGTAAAAAGATGTTGGTTGGTATCACGGGTGCCTAGAGAATTGTTTCCTCCTGAATTGTTCATTCTGCATAACCTGAGTTATTCGGCTATATCGGAGATGTTGGTTTGATCTAGGCTGTTCAGTTTAACATTTACTTCAAGTAAATGGACATCGTAAGCAGTCACCTTGGTAGAAGGAAAACTATGTATATATTTTGGTCAATTAATTAATTTTGCACCATTATTTCTTGGACATCTTTCGTCTTCAACAACAAGATTTAATATGATCCTAAAAGCTGGTTTAAAATTGTATTAAAAATAATACAGTAATGTCTAAGTTAAGTGAAGCTACAAACAAACATATATATATTATATCAGGAAGAATCACTTTTATATGAAAATGAAAAAGTTTATTGGTCCCCCATACTCAGAGATGGACACGATCTTGATCTTCAAGATCAGATCGTGATCTTGAAGATCAAGATCGTGATCTTGAAGATCAAGATCGTGATCTGATCTTGATCTTGAAGATCACTTTTATTATGGTGATCTTGATCTTGATCTAAGATCACTTTATTTCTTGTGATCTTGATCTTGAAGATCACTTTAGACTTCAAGATCACTTTTAATTTCAGATTCTTAAATGCCCTATGCGAATGTCATTTGTTTTTTGTCCAAGCGACATCTGGTGGCAACTTTGTTCAACACCGACTGTTTATGTTTTCTGTTAGTTGGGTGACTTGCGTCATGCGTGGCTCATGGAAGGTGTAGTTGCTGTGGAATTTAGGCTCGTAAAAAGTGTAATTTACTGTGCAATTATGTTAAAAGTGTTCTATTAATATATTATTATATATAGGCATAAAATATAGCCTAGGTCCGTATTCATAATAAATTAATTCTAAACATATTTTATTACAGATTGAATTTTTTAATAATGAGTGCAATTTTACAACTTCAACAGGCTCCCAAGGGAACCAAATATTCTAGGTTGTCACCAGAACAGTATTCAATATATTTAGATAACACATGTTGGTAATAAGGATCAATCTGTGCTATTGAACGGAAAATATTTTCAAATTGTCGAAAAAACTGGAAACAGTATCAAAGTTATTTGTAGGCAGTGTACAAAGAAAACTACAATTCTGTCTGCTGGCCTCGACTCAACAAGCAATCTTCTGAGGCACCTCAGGGTTAGTACTACTTAGTAACTAAGTAGTAAGTAGCAACATTAACATAATGGTTCAAGTAATATTTTAAGTGACTGGTGCCATATAAGACTAATGCTACATTTACATAGACGTCCATTTGAATATTGTGCACTTCAGATATTAATAGATTATGGACTAGTAACTACATTAAAACTGCCGATATCCAACTATAATAAAACGCCAGGTGTATCTGTCTTTCTCTCTGTCTGATCCATGTCTGTAATTTCTCCTATTTAGTTACTGAAGGACGAAATTCGGCTTTCATTTAACATAGGATAAAAATGCACTGATCATGGTGAAAATAATTTTAGTTAAAGATAACAAAATTTTAGAATCTTGTTAAGTATTAATTTCAACTAGAAGTTTGATACTCTGATAAATATTATACAGGGTGTTCAAGAAGTCTCTCCGCATGATAATAATTTATTTTCTTGTGCAGAAACTACATTCGGATCTTTTGGGTGAATATGAATCGGAGAAGAAATCTCGCAAGCGTCCAGCTAAAGAAGAAGATGCCAGCGGCAGCAATGCTGGCCCTGCCAAAATTGCCAAGCAGTCAACACTAAGCATGTTCCACATTTCTAAGCAAAAACCAGGACCACCAATATGCAAGGATATCCTTGAAAAGAAGATTCTCTCGCTTGTGGCTAATGGGCTCCTACCATTGAGCCTAGTTGAACTACATGAATTTAAGGATCTTCTTTCATGTTAGTATAACTCAAATATTTTGCTATTTTTTCCATAGCTAATATCTGATTAAAATAATTAATCATATTATTTGTATGAACATTAGACTATCGCTAGCCTAGCTAATATTTTGATATTTTTTCCATAGCTAATCTATTGTATTTGTTTTAATTTTTAAATATTTTTTTCAGACGTCAACCCCGCTGTTCAGGTGCCATCTAGACGCACCCTGGCTAGATCTCTTGCAACAACAACCAGTACAATGAAGGAAGACATACAAGCAAAACTGGCAGCAGTTGACCATGTGTGTGTGTACATGCGACATATGGTCAACTAATCACCGCAGTTTCATGGGAGTCACTGCGCATTGGGTATGCTATTGATTTAGTGTATTATTTTTATATAATTGATAAATTGACCATTGGTGATAGACTGATAGTCTGATAGACTTATAGTATAATCTTTTCAATTATTCGACATGTGTTCCTCATTCATTAATTTGGTGAGTCTTCATTTTGCTGTGATTCACAGTAATTTCACACTAATTCACTGATTCTGTCATCTGTCATTGTGTCTGATTCACAGCAAAATATGGAAGAGTCCATATTCACAGGCTGTGAATATGGACTCTTCCACATTTTGCTCTTATGGGATGGGTCACTGATGTGGTGGTATGGTAGGCGACTCATCGCTGAATTGCCTCCTTTATATCACATAGTTCTTCTCTTCAATGTTTGGTGGCGCAGTTTAGCTGGTGCGTGTCTAACCAATATTATTAAATTAAGCTTAAAAAAATGTTCATACAAACATTGATTTTATATTCTTACATTACAGATCAATGATGACTTGTCGCGAGGATCAGCTGCACTGGCATGCCGAAGATTTCGTGGAACACATAGCTTTGATAAAATTGCTGGAATATTGGACAGGATCAACTCGGAGCATGGTTTATCTTATAGAAAAGTTGTATCTACAGTCACCGACAATGCATCGAACATGGTGAAATGCTTTAAAGAGTTCGGTGTTCGTATTCAGAATCGTACTGACGACATTGATGAAGATGATGCAGATGAAGATGATGATGAAAAAGATTCAGATGAAGAGGTTATCATCAGCAACTTTCCTGAACATTCAGGAGAGCATGGAGAGGAGTCAGTGAAACTATCATCCCATATTCGATGTGCCTCCCACACATTGAACTTGGTAGCAACAACTGATGCAGATAAAGGACTGAATTCACCTGGACTAAAGAAGATAAAGCATTCTGCAATGGGAAAATGTTCGGCGCTGTGGAATGCTGCTGGTAAACCCAAGTCAGCAGAAAAAATACAGGAAATAACTGGCGTCCAATTTAGGTACCCATGCGTCACCCGATGGAACTCAATGTACGACTCATTAAGCCAAATATATAAACATAAGAACGACGTGAATGTAGCTCTTGAAGAATTGAATCTACCCATCCTCAAAGACAATGAATTGGAATTTATTTCAGAATATTGTCTGTTCTAAAACCAATTGCAGCAGCCCTCAACAAATTACAGGCAGAGAAAGAATGCTACTACGGTTGTCTTCTTCCAACAGTCCTAGTGACTCAAGATGCCCTCGCAAGATTGGAGCCTATCCAACCAAACGACCTGCGCTTGAGACACTGCATGCCATTACTGGCAGCAGTCGTCTCTGGCTTCAATGCCAGATTTGGTAATTTTTTGTCGTTGAGCCCCGAGGTAACTGATGCCGTTTTGGCCTCAGTATCTCATCCGTATTTCAAACTTAGATGGATATTATTGTTGCAAGGGCCTAATTTCGGCGATCATGAAGCAATCAAGTCTCAAGTAAAAGACAAGCTGCAAATGGCTGTAAGAAATTGTAATTCTGACAGCAGTGGTAATAGTTCGGTGAACTCAGACTCATCATCTGAAGACGATTTCTTCAGAACTATGGACGGCTCATTCTCTGCTCCTAACAACAAGGAAGACTTGGAAGTCCTCAATTATTTGCAGGACACCAGTAAGGCACTCGACTCTTTAGATAGGTATCCTGCTATAAAGAAGATCTTCAAGAGGTATAACACCACGCTACCTTCCTCTGCACCAGTGGAACGATTGTTTTCGTTTGCTGGCATGGTTCATAGCCCCAAACGAAGTCGTCTCTCGGATGCTAACTTTGAACAATTGGTTTTGCTGAAAGCAAATGTTTACAGCGGTTGAACATTAAATTAACACTCTTAACTTGCGGTTTTTACCCTTATATTGTCAGTAATTGCGTACTGCAGTAAAACTGTAAAATTAAATTCTATGTAAAAAATGTTTACTTATATATGCTGACCATTCATTGATATGGGTTATGGACCTGGTGAAATGAGAATTGAGAAAAATAGAACTAAAAACTATATGTAGGTCATTTAATAGTTTTTTCTTTGCTGATAAGTTATGATAATACTAAGTTTTAAGTTTACCACCTGAAAAACTGAAAGGGGAATCGTCAATCCCCGTGGTTTAGATCAGGTGACATGGGTAGGATGCGATGCTTGTATTGCCTCAGCCCTCAGGGGAGTATTAGGAGTGATACTTTTCAGGAGTGATTAACAAAATAATTTGTTTTTGTTTACTCTACAAGAGTACAACTTTTTTCAATTCATATAAAAGTGATCTTAAAAAGTGATCTTGAAAGTGATCTTCAAGATCACATTTTTCTGGTGATCTGATCTTGATCTTCAAGATCACATTTTTCTGGTGATCTGATCTGATCTTCAAGATCACCAAAGTTGGTGATCTTGCCCATCTCTGCCCATACTCCATATGGCAAATATTAATATTAATTGGGGATATGTTCGAATCTTTAATGCATGGTGAAAGGTGAAAAATAAATAAGTTACCACTAAAACTAAAATCTGGATTAACACTTCAATTAATATTTTTTATAGTATAATTTAAAGATAAATTTGGATAGATTAAGACAAAAACATGCTTTAAATAATTCTACTTTAATGCGGGTTAAAGGCGAAAAATTAATAATTTACCCTAAAAAAAATCTAGTTTTATAATAAAATTAAATAAATATTTTTATAATAAGATTTAAAGATATATTTGTATATTAAGACAAAAGATTTGTTTTTGATTTAAATTTGGTTTACCATATTTCAGTTTTGTTTAGAAGAGCGCCTAGCCACCCATACATCACAATGCTGAGGAATTCAAAATGCTTCGAAACGCTGCAGTGAAAGGCTATCTCTACTTCTTCTGATGTTTAGGCTACCCACATTTACACACCCACATGAATATATTTTGGGTGGGCCTGAGCATCCAGATTAGTAAATGCAAAAAACTTCACTTTTTTCTACGTGAATGTCAAAATATGAAAATAAAAACCCACTCTAATGGAGAGAGTTTATTTCAACAACAGTTTCGACACCCACTGGCATCCTCCTCGGGTGGATACAGAAAAACGAATGAACCAAAACAAGAGGGAAAAACAGTCCAGGGACCGACCGTTAAGAAATTCGCACCTAGGTTAGATCCCATTCTCCCGACACCGGAAGGGCATTTTCATTAAGAACATTCGCACAAATTTAAAACTATCTTCCTGTTCTAAACATACAGACTCTATTATTTTTTTATTTTTTTACATAATTATTATATTTATTATTAAATTTATTACATTTAATATTGCATAATTATTTATTACAGAAATTATAAATTTATGATTACATTGGTTATTACATTGTTGTTTATTATACAGAACTTATAAACCGAAAAACGAATGAAAAGGCGATTAGGAAACAATCCAGAGACCATTGAGAAATTCGCACCTAGGTTAGATACCGTTCTCCCGACACCGGAAGGGCATTTTATTACAGGGTCCGCTTATAAGTACATTCCCACAAATTAAAACTATCTTCTTGTTCTATACATACAGATTCTAATATTTTGACATAATTACTGCATTTATTATTGCATTTACATTTTTTAACATTTATTATTATTACCTTTACCCTAATTATTAAATTTATAATATTACCTTTATGATTACATCTGTTGCATTTATATTTATTTCCACATTTATTACTTCCATTATTACATTTACTAAAAGCGAGTAAGGAAACAATCCAGAGACCTTTTAAGAAATTCACACTTAGGTTCGAACACGTTCCCACGACTCCGTAAGGGATTTTTTGACCAATAATCTCATTAAAGGGTCTAACTTATAAGTACCTTCGCACAAATTAAAATTATCTACTTTTCCTATACACACAGATTCTATTATTTTTCTTTTGACATAATTATTACATTTATGAAGTACCTTACTTGATTCCAAATCTATAGCATGATTATTTTGGCTGGCGTGATAAAAAATGGCATTATTAGTATTACAACTTCTGAAGGCATATTTGTGTTCTTTAATACGGGTTTCAATATTTCTTCCAGTTTCTCCCACGTATACTAAATCACAACTTTTACAGGGAATGCTGTACACACAGGCTTGTTCCTCTTTTGCAACGTTATTCCTAGCCAATTTACTTTTCACGGTAGACGAATATTTGAACGCCAAAGCAAACTTAAAATCTTTCGTCAACGGTTTTACTCTTTCTAAGCCGGCAATGTAAGGCAAACTCACATATTGTTTTTGGTTAACTGAAGGTTCCCGAGGGGCATAAAAAGATTTTCTGGCTTTAAAATACGCCTTTCTGATAAACGACTCGGGATATTTTAAATCCTTAAAAATGTTCCAAATCTTTGAATTTTCCGGGTCCAGCAAATGTGGGCTACAAATCCTGAGTACTCTTAGAAACATGGAAGAAATAATTGAGCTTTTAACCCCTTCATTATGATATGAAAAATAATGAATGTACGAATTACAATGAGTAGGTTTTCTATAGACCGTGAAATTGGGCTTTCCGCTTTCGTTAATGACCAA
This sequence comes from Bathynomus jamesi, assembly GCA_023014485.1. Classification (NCBI taxonomy): domain Eukaryota; kingdom Metazoa; phylum Arthropoda; class Malacostraca; order Isopoda; family Cirolanidae; genus Bathynomus; species Bathynomus jamesi. The sequence goes on along the minus strand of JAJOZX010000855.1, from coordinate 238,371 downwards.
AACATCTAGAAAAGGTAATTGTTTGTCGTTCTCCCATTCATATTTGAATTTAATAGAGGGAACAAGATTATTTAATGACTGAAAGAAAGTGTCAAAGTTGTTCCAGTGGTCAGGCCAAAATGAGAAAATATCATCTACATAAAGAAACCAAATTAGATTCCTGGGACATATTGTTTGCAACAATTCCGACTCATAATATTCCATGTATAATGTACTCAGTATTGGGGATAAAGGGGACCCCATTCCCATACCAAAACGTTGCAAATAAAATTCTCCACCGAAGGAGAAGGCATTATTGGTGACACAGAGTTTTATCAGTTCTAAAAATACAGATGTGGGCATGCCTAGTTCTACGTTACATGTTGGCAATTTTCTATCTAAAAAACTAAGTACATCATCAATAGGAACTTTCGTAAACAAGGACTCAACGTCAAAACTGATCATTCTTCCCCGTTTTAAATCTAAGGACATAACTTTGTTAATAAAGTCACAGGAATTAGTGATGTGCGAGCCTGAAAATTTACCAACTAATGGGGATAATTTATCTGCAAGAAATTTAGATAACCTGTAACTAAAGGAACCCCTGTGTGAAATAATGGGACGGAGTGGTATATTAATCTTATGGGTTTTGGGTAGGCCGTAAATGTGGGGGAGTTTGGGGTTAATCTGTAGAAATCTTTTAGGACCAATCGCCGGGACATCTTTCAATAAGTTCCTGATGGTTTTGTTGAATTCGGCAGATCTTTTGGGAATAGAGTCCATTGAGTTGAAATGTTCCAGAAACTTGCACAGAATCAAACCATTTAAACACGGAATATCCACCCTGGAATTAACTACGGAAGACACAAAATCTAAAACAATCTTTTTATCGGGTTTAAGGGCAAACGACAGCCCTAAATTAAGAACTTCCTTTTCGGATTTGGATAAGACATATGTCGATAAATTTAAAACGGAACCTTCCACCGTACACTTTGACCAAGCACTTTCATCACATAAATAGGATAGCTTTCTGTTAAGTCGTTGTTCAGTGCGTCTAGTCTCCACGTCGCATTTATAATCTGCAGTTTCAAACAGCGCCACAAGTAGTTCACACGACACATGCGATTTAAGGACGCGTAGACGATTTCTTAGTTTGAAATACGTATGGTCAATTTCTCTTTTAACACACACCCCCACATTTACGGCCTACCCAAAACCCATAAGATTAATATACCACTCCCACCCATTATTTTACACAGGGGTTCCTTTAGTTACAGGTTATCTAAATTTCTTGCAGATAAATTATCCCCATTAGTTGGTAAATTTTCAGGCTCGCACATCACTAATTCCTGTGACTTTATTAACAAAGTTATGTCCTTAGATTTAAAACGGGGAAGAATGATCAGTTTTGACGTTGAGTCCTTGTTTACGAAAGTTCCCATTGATGATGTACTTAGTTTTTTAGATAGAAAATTGCCAACATGTAACGTAGAACTAGGCATGCCCACATCTGAATTTTTAGAACTGATAAAACTCTGTCACCAATAATGCCTTCTCCTTCGGTGAAGAATTTTATTTGCAACGTTTTGGTATGGGAATGGGGTCCCCTTTATCCCCAATACTGAGTACATTATACATGGAATATTATGAGTCGGAATTGTTGCAAACAATATGTCCCAGGAATCTAATTTGGTTTCGTTATGTAGATGATATTTTCTCATTTTGGCCTGACCACTGGAACAACTTTGACACTTTCTTTCAGTCATTAAATAATCTTGTTCCCTCTATTAAATTCAAATATGAATGGAGAACGACAAACAATTACCTTTTCTAGATGTTTTGGTCATTAACGAAAGCGGAAAGCCCAATTTCACGGTCTATAGAAAACCTACTCATTGTAATTCGTACATTCATTATTTTTCATATCATAATGAAGGGGTTAAAAGCTCAATTATTTCTTCCATGTTTCTAAGAGTACTCAGGATTTGTAGCCCACATTTGCTGGACCCGGAAAATTCAAAGATTTGGAACATTTTTAAGGATTTAAAATATCCCGAGTCGTTTATCAGAAAGGCGTATTTTAAAGCCAGAAAATCTTTTTATGCCCCTCGGGAACCTTCAGTTAACCAAAACAATATGTGAGTTTGCCTTACATTGCCGGCTTAGAAAGAGTAAAACCGTTGACGAAAGATTTTAAGTTTGCTTTGGCGTTCAAATATTCGTCTACCGTGAAAAGTAAATTGGCTAGGAATAACGTTGCAAAAGAGGAACAAGCCTGTGTGTACAGCATTCCCTGTAAAAGTTGTGATTTAGTATACGTGGGAGAAACTGGAAGAAATATTGAAACCCGTATTAAAGAACACAAATATGCCTTCAGAAGTTGTAATACTAATAATGCCATTTTTTATCACGCCAGCCAAAATAATCATGCTATACGTAGATTTGGAATCAAGTAAGGTACTTCATAAATGTAATAATTATGTCAAAAGAAAAATAATAGAATCTGTGTGTATAGGAAAAGTAGATAATTTTAATTTGTGCGAAGGTACTTATAAGTTAGACCCTTTAATGAGATTATTGGTCAAAAAATCCCTTACGGAGTCGTGGGAACGTGTTCGAACCTAAGTGTGAATTTCTTAAAAGGTCTCTGGATTGTTTCCTTACTCGCTTTTAGTAAATGTAATAATGGAAGTAATAAATGTGGAAATAAATATAAATGCAACAGATGTAATCATAAAGGTAATATTATAAATTTAATAATTAGGGTAAAGGTAATAATAATAAATGTTAAAAAATGTAAATGCAATAATAAATGCAGTAATTATGTCAAAATATTAGAATCTGTATGTATAGAACAAGAAGATAGTTTTAATTTGTGGGAATGTACTTATAAGCGGACCCTGTAATAAAATGCCCTTCCGGTGTCGGGAGAACGGTATCTAACCTAGGTGCGAATTTCTCAATGGTCTCTGGATTGTTTCCTAATCGCCTTTTTCATTCGTTTTTCGGTTTATAAGTTCTGTATAATAAACAACAATGTAATAACCAATGTAATCATAAATTTATAATTTCTGTAATAAATAATTATGCAATATTAAATGTAATAAATTTAATAATAAATGTAATAATTATGTAAAAAAATAAAAAAATAATAGAGTCTGTATGTTTAGAACAGGAAGATAGTTTTAAATTTGTGCGAATGTTCTTAATGAAAATGCCCTTCCGGTGTCGGGAGAATGGGATCTAACCTAGGTGCGAATTTCTTAACGGTCGGTCCCTGGACTGTTTTTCCCTCTTGTTTTGGTTCATTCGTTTTTCTGTATCCACCCGAGGAGGATGCCAGTGGGTGTCGAAACTGTTGTGGAAATAAACTCTGTCTATTAGAGTGGTTTTTATTTTCACATCCAGATTAGTTTACCCCTTGGAGTTCACATACATACATATTTATAACAAAAGCTTTTCTCTACATGTATACACATTAATATTTTTGGGTGGGCCTGAGCTGCCTTATGTTGGGTTACCCCTTTGGGTTCACACATATATATATATACAGTATATATATATATATATATATACACATTCAACTGCAAAGAACACGCAGTATAAATAACGTAAAGAACGACGCTTGTATAGGAGATATTCCGCGCAAGACGAGAGAGAGAGAACGAAACAAATGAAAAAATGATGTAACCACCTGGGAATCGAACCCGGGATCTTCCGATTGCCGGTCAGACGCGATACCATTACACCATGGGCCTCACTCTTCCAAATGCCGTAATTCTTCTACATACTCGCAGAAACCAATGCCCCAAGGGGGCACCTCCCGCATGCCGTAACATTATATACATTCAACTGCAAAGAACACGCAGTATAAATAACGTAAAGAACGACGCTTGTATAGGAGATATTCCGCGCAAGACGAGAGAGAGAGAACGAAACAAATGAAAAAATGAGGTAACCACCTGGGAATCGAACCCGGGATCTTCCGATTGCCGGTCAGACGCGATACCATTACACCATGGGCCTCACTCTTCCAAATGCCGTAATTCTTCTACATACTCGCAGAAACCAATGCCCCAAGGGGGCACCTCCCGCATGCCGTAACATTATATACATTCAACTGCAAAGAACACGCAGTATAAATAACGTAAAGAACGACGCTTGTATAGGAGATATTCCGCGCAAGACGAGAGAGAGAGAACGAAACAAATGAAAAAATGAGGTAACCACCTGGGAATCGAACCCGGGATCTTCCGATTGCCGGTCAGACGCGATACCATTACACCATGGGCCTCACTCTTCCAAATGCCGTAATTCTTCTACATACTCGCAGAAACCAATGCCCCGAAGGGGCACCTCCCGCATGCCGTAACATATATACATTCAACTGCAAAGAACACGCAGTATAAATAACGTAAAGAACGACGCTTGTATAGGAGATATTCCGCGCAAGACGAGAGAGAGAGAACGAAACAAATGAAAAAATGAGGTAACCACCTGGGAATCGAACCCGGGATCTTCCGATTGCCGGTCAGAGCGATACCATTACACCATGGGCCTCACTCTTCCAAATGCCGTAATTCTTACATACTCGCAGAAACCAATGCCCCAAGGGGGCACCTCCCGCATGCCGTAACATTATATACATTCTGCGAGTATGTAGAAGAATTACGGCATTTGGAAGAGTGAGGCCGGTGTAATGGTATCGCGTCTGACCGGCAATCGGAAGATCCCGGGTTCGATTCCCAGGTGGTTACCTCATTTTTTAATTTGTTTCGTTCTCTCTCTCTCGTCTTGCGCGGAATATCTCCTATGCAAGCGTCGTTCTTTACGATATATATATATATATATAGATATATATATATATATATATAAAAGGAGCTTTTCTATGCGTGCATACACACATATATATATATATATTTTTGTAGGCCTGAGCAGCTAGGTTAGGTTACCCCTTGAAGATGACAGATATATATATATATATATATATATATATATAATTTTTTTAGGGGGGTTCAAAACACTCATCATGTTGCATGTAATGGTGCAATGCTGCAATTTGCATTTTGTGGTCATACTACTGTACGCATGAGTACCACATTTATAAATATTACGCGGACGTACTTTATAAGGCATGCAGTTTTGGGGCAAAAAGTTCGCTTTAAAAAAAAATTTCTGAAAAATATTAAAAAATCACTTATCAGTAGTGACTGGGTTTGGTTTTTGAAAAGTTATTACTATTACCACAGAGAATAAAGTATCCAAAGAAAACCAGAATATTACCAATTAGTAATTTTTCATCGTCTCAGAAATTGTTTCTAGGCGAACATTTTTCCGAAACTAAATTCCATAGCACAGGATGATAAAAAAAAGTGTTTCAGCAATAATTTGTTAGATGATTATTTGTGGAACACCTTTTTGGATAACCCTGTACATTTTCGATCTTTTACAGCTATAATCAAATATTTAAAATCAAATTAGAAATGTTAGGAATAAAAATTATATCTGAATATTTGAAAATAAGTTTCATAAATAAATTTAATTTGTAGTAATTCAGTTGACTTACTTCAGACTCACGAATCCCGTTTTCTATGAATCTATCGGCTAACTCATTTAGTATTAAAACTAATTAGATACCGTTCTCAAAGCTGTCTTAATCGACTTGTGAGACCAATATTTCATTGGAAGGACAGTTCCTGCTATGATCTTTCATTCAGTACCTAAATATCAAATGTAATTATTTTTACTTTGACAAGGACTGGGTGACTCTTAAAATACAATTTACGTCTCTTTCGAAATTAGTGTATGACTTAAATTTACTGGAAAATACTGAAAATAAATTGGCTGATTAAAATGATGGCACTCGACTGTTGTTTCAACAGTAACAGTAAAATTTAATTTTATTGGTACATTTAAAATTACAGTAATAAATCTTTGTATTACTAAAACTCTTTCGATGAATAAAATAGTAAAAAAGTAAATATATATAATGCATGTATTTTTCTGTTGATTTGACAATATATAGGAATAAATTTAGAAAATCTCTGGAGGCACATGTTAAATAAACGAAAGTATCATCCAACATAAATTCAACAGTAAAATCTAACTTCTTTTTTTTTTACAGTGAACCTAACTGTAATGGTAAAAATGTTGACAAGATATAAACAAAACAAAAATAATCGTTAGTTATCTGTCTACATATACATATATATACAGTATATCCTACTGTATATACATATATATTATGCTTCTGCTTAATTTTATTATTTATATATATATACAGTATATATATATATATATATACAAACTCAGAATGGTCCACAGAGAGTTCCTTGTTCCATGCACGGTCTGTGTTTAACATATATATATATATATATATATATATATATATATATATATATATATACATACACACTCGTATATATATATTTTTTTTTTCCCCTTTCTTATATACAGTATATGCCTGCTTTTAGAGTGAAGCCCAAACACAACAAAAATAAAAATTTAGGTTTCTTGTGACTTCCATGTAGTAGGGTAATTGAAAAGCCGTTTACAAAAATAATATATTACGTCAAAGAGTTAACAGCAATTAGACATAATGCAAAAATGAAATTAAGACATCAATTAAATTTGTTAAAGAAACGAGACAACTGACTTTTATCTTCAGAATTTTAAATACAGAAATTATACAAGACATTAAAAAGAGAGGGTGTCCATAAATTCACGCATCATAGGAAAAATACATTTATTTTATTTATTTATTTATTTATTTATTTTTTATTTGTTCGAAATGATTCCCACCAATCTCAAAACATGTTTGTAAACGGAAAAGTAGGTTTCTTAGAATGTTTCTCAACATATTTGGCCTGATGGAGACAAAAATAAATAGACATTGCTTATGTTCCTATGATGCGTGACTTTATGGACACCCTGTAATTTGAATATTACTCGAGCACAATGGTATGCCTACTTGGCCTTTTGACGGCGTTACTTATAATGCATAAGACAATTAGAATAATGGTTGGAATATTTTTAAGCTATAATTGTTAGTTACTTATCTGATGACAGCAGATCTACAGAAGCGAAGGCTAAAAAAGACCCTAAGATCCACTCTAAGGTTAGCCCGAGAGAAAGAAGAGAGTAGGGGGTTAAAAGAAGAGACTAAGTGGTTAAGAGCAAAACCTATCATTTGTAGGTTAACATTCATTCAGAAAAAAAGAGAGAAAGACTCACCACCATCATTATCCGCCGGTCACTGCCGACAAGTCGGAAAAATAGTCAAAGAGAATAGGAAAGGGGTGAAAGATGAGAAGAAGTAAAATAAGAACGCTTACAAACCATGCAAACACAGTCTTAACTCAAACACTGTCATACCATGCAAACTACAGACATGCAAGTAAAGAGAAGATAAGAAAAGAATAAAAGAAAAAGTATGAAAAGTATAACAAAAAGTGTGTTAGTTTACACTAAGAGCTACATCTAAGTTCGTGTTAGTCTAATTTTTTTTAATATAATTTTATTGCTGGCATATCACACGCTGGCATGACACAAGCTGGCATTAACAGAGCTCCTGTTGCTAATTGTTTTATTATTTTAAACGAGTTAATATTTTAAAATGCCTATCTAAACGGTTTTTAAACGTAACGCTGGTAGAGTTCACGACGAACGCGGGAAGATTACTTCATTTATCAATTATTTTAAACGTAAAAACGTTTTTAGCGATGTTAGTAATGAAACGTCTGCCACGTAATTTAAATCCCTTATTACAAGTATTGTTATTATCGAAAATTAACAATTTGTCAAAATTTACGTTATCGATTTCATTAACGATTTTCAAAATTTCAATAAGCTCCCCCCTTAATCTCCTAGTTTCGAGTGAATGCAATTCTAACTCTTTAATCCTATCTTCGTAATACTTATTGCGTAGTGACGGAATTAGTTTTGTGGCGCGTCGCTGAACCTTTTCCAACCTATCAATATCCTCACGCAAGTACGGGCACCAAAACTGAACGGCATATTCTATGTGAGGCCTGACTAGGGACTTATGAAGGGGAAATATAATATTCTACGATTTAAATTCGAAATTACGCGCTATGAAGCCTAACATCCTATTAGCTTTTGCGCAAGACTCCAGGCACTGGTTCGTGACTTTTAAATGCTTAGATACGCGTACGCCTAAATCTACTTCCTCGTCAACGCTCGCTAACTGTCTTTCATTCATACATAAACCTGGCTAATATATATTTAATTACAAATGGTGTTACTTTCTGATTGGTAGTAACAACCTTCCTTTTTGGACAAGAATAAACCTTTATAAGTCAGTTACACTTTTGAATAACACTCTTATTGAATATTCTTATGGACACTATATATTTTATATACTTGCATATGAGAAAATGAGCGAATTCCGTTTTCTACTGAACTTAGGAGTAAAGAATTTTACTCGAGTCTATTGGATTTTTTCAACCAATAGAGTTTTCTTTACTCGAAGTGGGGGGAAACTATTTTTTAGTCTAATCAATTGTTGAACCAAACATTTTCTTAGGGCGAACTAATTCTTTTATTAAGCCTCAAGAACTTTAACACGGATCCCTTGTGATGACTTCACTTGACATGCGCAGCGAAACCCAGCTGTTCATCCTTCCACACAATAAAAAATTTGGTTGGTAGATAAATGGGTACCCTGGGTAGCCTAGTGGTTAAGACGCTGGGCTGCTGAACGGGAGATTGTGAGATCGAATCAGGGCGAGGAATTTCTGACCACCTATGGTGGGGCGTGGTTCGGATTCTACGTTAAACTATAGGTCTAAGTTAGAGTGACAAGCTTGACCTTCGTCAGAATAAACAATTCGAGCGGTAGCAAAGAAGAAGGTATATTTTTTTATGCAGGAAGAAGGTGCCATTGGCGAATACCAGCAAAAGCGCCCCTTCCCTCCCCCCCCCCCATAGAAGAAGAGAGCCAAAATCAAGAGCCAGGGTTTTCGAGATGCCTGCAGACGCTGCGTTTGAAAGACTGGAGTTCATAGATAAGGGGAAAGATGGATTGAGGAAAATTGTTCCAGAGTTCATCGGTTGAGTAGATGAAAGATTGAAAATACCAATTAACCTTTGCGTTAAAGAGCTGGACAGAAAGGGAATGATTATATGTCGATAGTCTGGCGCTGTGTGCTCTCCTTGAAGGCGGAGGCATGCAGTGAGAGTTCAGAAGAGCAGTGTCCGTTATAATACCGATAGTGAAGAGAGAGTGAGGCATCATTGCAGCGAAGGCAGTCAGTAAGAGGCGGAGAATTGATAAGATGAAAAGCCTTTGATTCCACCAGGTCAAGTACGGCTGTGTGGGTTCAGCCATCCCATACATGAGAAGCATTCTCCATACAGCGGCGAACAAGACCCCTGTTCAGAGACAGTAACTGAGCAGGGATGAAGAAACTGCAGAGGTCGTACAGCACACCCAACCTCTTAGAAGCTGTTTCGGAAAGAGAGCATATGTGATCTTTCCAGGAAAGATCACGAGAAAAGGAAACGCCAAAAATGTTAAAAGAAGAGGAAGGAGTGAGTTGTATGTTGTTGAAGATAAGGGGAAAGTCGTGCGGTAGATTGTGATGAGTAGACAGATGGAGGAACTGAGTTTGTTGAGACATTGAAAGCCACAAGGTTTTCTCTGTCCCAATCATAGATGGCAGAAAGATCAGAGGTCAGGCGTACCACAGCCGTCTTACGCGAATTCTGGAGTGGATAAGTGAAGAGTGGAATCATCGGCACAGGAGTGAATAGGACGGGAAGTGCGACTTAAAAGAGCATTGATATGATAAATAAAAGGAAAAGAGTGGGTGACAGGACAGAACCCTGAGGAACACCACTCTTAATAGCTTTAGGAAAAGAACAGTGGCCATCTGCAACCGCAGTTATAGCTCGGCCAGAAAGGAAATTAGAGATGAAGGGACAGATAGAAACCGAAAGAAAGCAGTTTCGAAATTAAAGATTTGTGCCGAACTCTATCAAAAGCTTTCGATATGTCTAGCACAATAGCAAAAGTTTCACTGAAATCCCGAAAGGAAGATAACCAAGAGTCAGAGAGATATGCAAGAAGATCGCCAGGTGAGCGTTCCTTGCGGAACTCATATTGACGATCTGAAAGCAGATTATCAGAAGAGAGGTGTTTAAGAATGTTCCTGGTGAGGATAGATTAAAAAAATTTAAAAAGGCAAGAAATCAAAGCAATTGGACGATAGTTAGAGGGTTGAGATCGATCATCTTTCTTTGGGACAGGCTGAATAAAATGAACTTCCAGCAGGAAAGAAAATTACCAGATGAAAGACAAAGTCCAAAGAGTTTAGCTCGGCAGAGTTGAGCCCAGGTAGGACAGAAGAAACATATTTGGAGGAGATTCTAATTTCAGACATAATTAAGTCAGAGGGAGAAGATGGAGAAACAACACAGAAATCGTTCAGGGTTGAATTGGAGGAGAAAGTTTGAGCGAAGAGTTCAGCTTTGTTAGGAGAAGAAACGGCAACTGAGCCGTCAGAATGGAAAATAGGAGGGAAAAAAGAGGAAGGAAAGTAGTTGGAGAGGTACTTAGCTTGATGCCGGAACGAGCGAGAAGAATTAGAATTGGATAGGTTTTCACAATTTTGTCGATGAAAGAATTTTCGGCGAGTCGAAGAACAGATTCGCGCGATTCCGGGCAGAAATATAAATTGAGTGAGTCAGGAGTTGGATGGTGACAGTACCTCCTGAAAACCTCCTCTCTGTTGCGGATAGCATTAGAAAAAGTATATTTAAACCAAGGTTTTTTTGCATTAGTAGTAGGAATAGAATATGGAATGTACGCCTCCATGACCGAAATAATCACCTCCGTAATGCTTTCAATACACTTGGAAGGGCTCCGGCCAAGGAAGCAGTAATCATTCCATAAAAAATCACAGAAGTACTGCCTAAGGGCTTCCCAATCAGCGGCGCCAAAGTGCCAAAGGCGCCTCCTTTTGGGAGAATCCGAAGGCCGTATTGGAGCGATAAGACAGGAAACAGATACAAGTTGTTGTCGGAGGAACCCAACGGAGAAAAGTATAAAGAATGTTGGGTCCACCTCCAAGGAGATCGTAGATACGAGTAGGGTGCTGTACAATCTGCTCTAGGTCATTTAAGATGGAGAAGTTGTAATTAGAAGAAAGGCAAAGGTAGTGGTGAACATTGAAATATCTTAGAATGGAGATTTCAGTAAAGGAGAGCGGGATAGAATGTATTGCACTTGCACAAACAATTTGGATAGTGAGTAAAATTGGAGAAAAGTAGACAGCGCAGGTTGCATGTAGTTTGAGATTGGTATGTAAGCCGTAGCCAGAGGGTAGAAAATTCGGAGAATTCGCGTTCGGAAATACGAGAACAAGTTAGGTCATTGCGTACATATACGGAACCTTTCGAATGAAATTGAATATAAAGTAAGAGGGTATAGAAAAGGGGTTGCTGTCAGCAGTGTTGGGAGTAGCGGCGCTACTTTTTCGTAGCGTTAGCGGTAGCGCCGCTGCTTTTGAGGAAAAGTAGCGAAAGCAGTTGGGGCGCTACCTTTTAGAGGAATTCCAACCGCTATTCGCTACTCCCTACTTCTGAAGTGAATAAAAACCATTTTTGTTCTTAGCGTTTACAAGGTAATAATAATTCAATAAATAAAGGCAATAAAAAATTAAATTTGGGTCAATAACAACGGCGTGGTGGTGCTTCGAAGTCTACCTGCGCTAATGAGTTCCTGATGCTGCCGCATGCATGTAGTCACACTTATTTTATTATAAATAAATAATGCATATTTGCCTGTTTTTATTATTTTCACTAGGGTGTGGCCAAAAAGTAGCATGAAATAGTGAAGTTCTACTAGTAGCATGTATTCCTTCATATTAGCAATCAAATAAAAGAACTGTGAATTGAATAAACACAATTTTTGATATCTTACCACTATAGAAGATGTAACGAGATATTAGTGTCTTCCTTTTGCATGCTTTATTCATGTCCTATTATTCTATATAGTAAACACCTTTTTTTCCTCGCACAGCTGCTCAGTAACGGAAATCAACAACTTAGCTACTGAACTTGTGATTTACAGATACAGTATGTACGTAAATGCTATTTTCTAATACTTGCACTTTTGAATGGTTTTCAAAAGTAGTGGTAGCGCGACTACTTTTCCAAATGATTAGCTGTAGCGCTAGCGCCGCTACATTTTGCCCCAAGTAGCGGTAGCGCGCACAACACTGGCTGTCAGTAGTCCCAAACACCTGAGTTTGAGTGAGGAAGAGAGGTTGAGGCTTGGAGGAGGAGAGGTGGTGTTCAACAGAGTGAAAAGTTGAGAAAAGGCCACGAATGTTGCAGAAGTTTATGAAAAATGAATGAAGCAGAGGCCCAGAACATTATCTACAATCTCCTCCTGATATACAGGGTGGCGCAAAAGATAGGAGTCAAATTTTCATTTACATATAGTGGCAGCCATAGAACGGAAAAGATCCATTGAATCTCTCTTGTTTTACCCCTGACTTTTGCGCCACCCTGTATACAGTATATATATTATATATATATATATATATATATATATATATATATATATATATATATATATATAAAATACAAGAAAAAACAACTGCCTAGATTTGGTATTCAAAAACAGCAGCAACCTAATTGATAACAGAAATATCCCCAAATATAATATCTGATCACAACATCATTGAAATAACAACCAATATAAAAGCAACAGGAAAGGCAAGAACACACGCTATACAAAGAAGCAAATTCAAAATTCTTAATTTTCATTCCAAAGCTATGAATTGGGAAGGTGTTGCATCCAGCATGGAGGCAATAGACTGGAAAACCATCTTTAATGCTAAGACAACGGAAAAGATGCTAATTATCATACCTTAGAGGAGCAGACGCTGGAAATAGTGGAAAGACATGTCCCAAAAATACAACAAAGAGGAAAGAGAAGCAGGCTAGAGGGATAAAAGAGATCAATGTTCCGCAAGAGAAAAAGAGTGTAAAATTAAGAAACTGCAACGACAACAACATCAGAAAAATATTAAATGATAAACTGGAGTGCGTCATACAGGGTCTAATTGAGAAACATACAGAGAAAAAAGATGACGCTATAGAAGCGATAAAAGTTAACTCAAAATACTTCTATAACTTTGCAAAAAGGAAGACGGACGGGAAATCATGCGATTATCGGACTTTTGAAGAATGAGAAGAGTGTTTTAACCGATAATCTAAGAGAAGTATCTAAAATATTAAGAGCTCATTACGAATCATCTTTCAGTCTCCCCAAAAGTGATAAACTAATATGCGACAGAAACGTAATCGCTAAGCCCCTATATTCAGGGGCGTACACAGAATTTCTTAAAAGAGGGGGGGGGGGGAACACACACACACAATATATATATATATAGTGTATATATATATATATATATATATATATATATATATATATATATATATATATTGTGTGTGTGTGTGTGTGTGTGTGAGCTCAAAATTGATGATTGATTTGGAATCAAAATGAATTGCATCTTGGAAGGCTTCAGTTATACAGTATTTTATTTCCAATTTATGGGCAAAGAATTAAATTTGCACACATTAATCGTACGTATAAAGACATATATAAACGTTCCTAAGCCAGCCAAAATAGTAGAATCATAATTATTATGGGCTACATTTACTTACAGTACGCACAATACACCAACACCTTCAAATATATTTCCTCTATTGCTGCACATATTTCAATTATCATACTTGGATCATATACATGATGATGATATGTATCAATAACATTTATGGCATTTGATTGTAGAATTATAAAAATAAACGGCATTCGGACACAGAAAAGTTTTAAGGAGACAAGCAAAACAAAAAAGTGCCCCCTGTGCCCCCCTTTATGTACGCCACTGCTTATATTGGATATGGAGACGATCACTCGACACGAGAGAAATACCAAGCATCCTTAAGAGAGCGAACATAATTCCAATATATAAAGGAGGAGATCGATCCGAGGCCAAAAACTATAGGCCAGTGTCGTTTACATCTCACCTCACTAAAATATATGAAAGAATAGGTGGAGAAAAAATCTGACTTTTTGGAAACTCGAAAAAATTAAATGATAGCCAACATGGATTCCGGTCAGGCAGATCATGCCTCTCACAACTAATGGAACACTATAACAACATTATTGATGCACTTGAAAGTAATGAAAACTATGATGTAATATAAAACAATCTTTGCCAAGACGTTCGACAAGTGTCACCATGGAATCATAGCACATAAATTGAAATATATGGGAATAACAGGAAAAGTTGGGAAATGGATATATAATTTCCTTAGTAATCGATTGGCAGCAAGTCGTTACAGTTCAAGGAATAGCTTCATCAGAATCAGAAGTCCTTAGCTCAGTACCACAAGGAAGAATATTAGCTCCATTACTCTTCATAATCATGCTAAGTGACATAGATGAGGACGTTACCAGTGACAGCACAGTAACATCGTTTGCCGATGAGACAAAGATTAGTAGAAAAATAAGAAACCCAGAGGATTTTTCGGATTCTTACAAAGAGTGGACCGGCCAAAATTCAAAAATCGCCTTTGAACGGCGTTTTTTGTTAAAAACTGGCACCCATGCTAAATCAATGTACCTGTGGGTGAGGAATAAAATGCAGGTGGATACCACTCTCGCTTTTGGCTTTGAAGGTCATTTTCGAGGTCAAACTGTGCAAAAAATTATATTTTCTAATTTTAATTAAAAAAAATATATTCTGAGCCAATTGGTTTCACCAAATGTTTCATTTTTCCACACTCAGAGATAAAGAGGTATGATGACACGCTTATTCCATTCGAATTACCAACTGAAGGTCAAATTCAAGTTAATCACGACAGAAATTGTGCTAAAAATTTGATTTTTTAATTTAATTGGCGAAAAAAAACATTGAGCAAGTCTGTTTGTCAAAACAATTTATTTTAACATGATTAGTGCCTAATAAGTTTGATGGCATGAATTAAATACTCACAGTAACAGAATTATCACAACTAAATCACAAAGCAGTAAATATAGCCCCATAACTATACAGTTTTCACACTAGTAACATCTACAAGTTCACGTTTCTTGATGAACGGCACCGAAATGCTGCACTGACAATCACAATTCTGTGGATTGCAATCACTTAAGAACAGAATTATTAGTTCCTTACAGCACATTCCAGCTTCTTTCGATTTCAGCCCGGAAGAAAGACATATATCTACTGTCCAGCTGGTTTACAGCAACTGCTGTCGACACAACCACAAGCTGTCGTACACTTCATCCTTTTCCTGAAGCAGTTGCATCTAGCTGTCTTGCACTTTTTCTTGCAGCCACAAGCAACAAGCTCCAGGCAGGCTTCAGGGATTGGAGGAAGTCTTGTCCACACTGGTAGGAGGCTCTCATCTTCCAACTTCCAGGCTGAGGTGTCCACGGGATCTTCAACATCTACGTGCTCTTTGTCAGCCTGGAGGCATATTTTGGCCGGATAGTTTGCCCTCTTGGCGTGGAGCTCCAGGGCATCCTTTGTCGGTGGGAGCATTTCCAGAGTCTTCTTGGCCTTCCCAAAAAGGTGAACTCTGGCGTCATCAACTGTGTGTTGTTCCGGGGTGGCATACAAATGACACACAAACTTCTCAACGTCTGCGATATCCCCATCTCGACCAATGGCGTGCAGCAGGAGTGGGTGATCACTGAACACCTTCCAACACTTCTTTTTTCCATAACCACTGAAGGACGAGACTGTGTCACACCCGGTCAAAGCGTGGAAGCTGACCAGGTTGTCCCTGACTGGGGCGACAAACTCTTGAATACATCCTGCACGGGGTAGCATTTTCGGTTCATGGCCGTTCCGCACAGCATCCACACTTCAGCGACCTTGGTGCAAACGAAGTGAATCAGCAGCACAATTACATCAGTATCTCTGCAGACTACCAATATTCATTCATAGCCCTGGGACGCTGCATCACATGAGTGAAGGATGAGCCTGGTGTCCGCCTCTTCATGGTTGCTATGCAGTGGAACGTCATGTCGCCTGGTTGACCGTACTTCAGTGGCTTCAGAGAAGCCACCCCTTGTCACCAGCTGACATCTTTCTTGAAGATCTCTGCCCTTCTTAGTGATGACGTTAGACAGAAACAAGGCTACGTCAGCTTTGTTTGTATCCAGGGCATTGAAGTTTTTCCACACTTCAGGCAGTGGAACTAGTGGGCCATCAATGACTTTCCGAATCGGTTTCTTCTTGCTTGCACGCTTTGTCCTGGTAACTGCTTTGATCGATCCTTCCCCTGCGTACCGATCAAAGATGACATCAACTCTTGTTGTGTGTTCATTGAAATAACTCGTCACGGCCTTAAAGAACATTTCAGCATAGTCGCCGAATGTCCGACAGTCGACAGGCTTGCCAAGAGCTTGGATGAGTGCATGGCCATCTATCATCACACAGGTCTTCAGATCAGAGGTTGGAACCTCTGAGCTTATGGTCTGCTGAGCCATCAGGATGTTCATCAGCTCAGACTTTGATGTCGAACTCATCTCTCCTCAGGCCTTCGCCAGACTAAATGGGACTGGGGACAGTTCATGCTTCAAGACGTTGACCATCTCCACCATGCGACCTGCGGTCGCGGCATTCAGGAGCCGCTGTAGTAGCTTTCTGTCAGCTTTGATGGTCTTCTGCATGTTCTGCTTGGTGGAAACTGTAGCTTTGTACACATCAGCGAAGGTTTTTGGCCGATGTTTCTTCATCGTTTCATGGAAGCCTATATCTGTTCAATCAGTCTCTCCTTCATTCATGAAGCCGATTACATGCTGCTTTCCTCGATCCTGAGCTGTCAGCAGGTTCTCCACAACATCTGTGGGTGCAGTGTCTTTGTTTGCCAGTGAAACAAGTGGGATGTTAGTTGCGGCATCTGTATCTCCTGCTTCACTCACGTGAACTCTGAAGACGTCAAACTGCTTCAACTGCTGAACTAGCGAGAAGCCAGACTGTCAACCCGAGTGAAGGTGGTTTCCCCATCATCATCTTGAAGATTGAAGAGGCATCTTGTGTCTTGAGAGATGCGTGACCTCTCTGACCATGTGATGCAGAACCTGTCTCTTGCTTGGTCATTCTCAGTCTTTGTGATGCCGATGATACCATTGTGCATCTTGCATGTACTATTTATCCATTCGGTTGCCTGATCAGCTGGAACTTGGTTGAAGCATTTCGCCGTCCTCTTGACGACAAAGTTCCCATTACAGAACTCTGCATGAACTTCTGGTGCTGACTTCTCAAGACATCTCATATCAGCCAAGTAGACCGGCCCCCAACGTGCATCGATCCCCCAACGTGCATAGTTTGTGTGGTCATAGATAGTTAGCCAAGGCAGCATTGCAGCAAAGGCTTCTATGTGGAGACTCCACATGCCATCTCTCTGAGCTCTGATGAAGGGCAGTAGGATCTCTACCATTTCGATGTAGGCTGACCGCAGCATGAAGTCGGGATTTTCAGAGTGCTGGTCATTAAATTCCTCCATGAGACTGTGGAATTTCTCATACGCCAGCTGGTAACCTCTCACAGCTCGGTAGTAGGCCTTGCCGTCCAGCATTGTCTCAGTGGTGTTAGCCGCGTACACACTTGACTGTGTCCATAAGTCATCAAGTCCCACACTTTCCATGTGTTGACCAAAGGCTTTCAGAAAGTTGAAGTAGATATGGAGGCCTCCCATGAGCAAGACCACGTTGGCAAATTTCGAGTTTGCCCAGATTAGGTCCTTACCCCTGCTGTACAGAGGCTGATCAGCAGTGATGATGGTGTACTTCTGGCTGACATAGTCAGAAATGGCCATGAAGCGATTGATGACGATGGTCATGGTGTCAATTTCATCTGCTGGTGCCTGCAGGATTGGTGCCTGTAGTAACATCCCGGCGGTCGTTACTGGTGGATCCGCAGTGCTGACAGATTGATTGAATGCTCCCCAGCTTGGAACGGACATCGCTTCATCATGGATGCGTGACACCACCCAGGCCAAGTCCTTGGCACGTCCGGTCCCTCTCAGTTTCATGTGACAAGTCGTCTATGTCAGTGTCGTATCCAGGAGGAGATGGCCTCTTGCCAGATGGGAGGGTAACGTGGTCCAGCTTTTGGAACTCCTGTAGGTCATCAGGTGTGATAGATTTCGATCTCTTGTGCTTGCCACCCTTTTGGCCATGACTCTGCTGTGGAGGGGGTCCTCTCTGCCATACCATCACTTCAAGACAACTATGTTGTCACAAGAGCAGTGAATCATTCTCTCTTTGAAGATGGTGTCAGGGATGTAGACACATCCATTCTCAGCATACCTCTCCAGGATGTTCTGAGCGATGGTGGTGTCTATCCTTCTTACAGTGTCGATACCAATAGTGATTTGCCGCGTGGAACAGATCTTAGAGTGCTTCTGAGCGGCTGGCTTGGTGCAGAGTAAGACCCAAGCCCACATGCTTTGGTGTCAACTTTCGTCGCTTGGAGACTGCATAGACTATGTCCTGGGCAATGCTACACACACTCTGCTTTCTGCTTCACTTTCTGGTCCTCTTCACTTCCCTCATCCACAGCATCCATTCCCCCAAAGAGCAATCGTAGAAACAGGTACAGACTGTAGGGTATGACGCGATCAACATGTTCCTGATCAAGACCTTGCCATATTTCGGAGTGTCCAGGAGTTTCAAGAAGATCTTGTCGAACCTTCAGAGCCACGTGTACCATATCTTGGAATATGGCTAGTGGCACACATGCGGACATCAGCATCTTCATCTTCAGTAGACTCTGAATCAGAGGTGACAGGACCTTGTTCACAAGACTTAGCCAGTGCTTTGGAGATGATGAAATCTGAGCTCTCTCCAGGGCAAATCAGCAGCGAACCCCTTGACAATGGGCGTACATAGCTGGCGTTTGATCCAAGCAGCCTTTGAACATCTTCGTAGAACGTTGTTCTCCTGGAGTATTTCACGGTGATGCCGGTGTCATTACACATACTCTTGTATCTGTCCCAGACGTCTCCCATGTCGTATACGTGACCACGAGACAGGCCTACTGTCAAGTCTTTGCATAGCTTCGTCATGCACTCATTTTCAGGCCCTTGCTACTCCTCTGACACCGCTTGTTTTCTAGTACGTCTCTCCAATGTCACTAAACATGCCAGATGATAGCAGCCTTCAACTGCAATCACATCACTCACCGCTGACAACGGTATGCTCATGACAGGGTCGTGTTTGGCACGCTGGATCAAGTCATCTGACTTCTCCATTGTCTCCACCCTGTGCAGTTTCTTCGTGGTCTACTTTTCGCAAAACATGCAGAGGGTCCAGTCAATCACTGGTGTTGAACGTCTACGCTTTGGGGGAAAAGCCTGAGAGCCTACACTTGTTGTGGTCACCGATGCACCCATGGTCTGCTGCTGACTTCGCAGCCTTTTGAGTTTGCCTTCAGAGTTGAATAAAGAGTAGTATAATTTATGCCACTTGAGTTCCAATACATTGAAATCATCCTTGGAATGACTTTCCAGTCTTTGTAAAACATTAAGATAGTAGGCATCTCCCAGGTTCTTTCTCTCATCGCCTACAGTCATAGTTCTTCCTTTTCCTTCTGCTCATGCTGTGCGCGGGTCGCCAGCGCTGCTTTGACAGAAGAAGCAACAATCCTTACTGACATCCTGACGTTTCCTCTTGCGCTTGATGACAGCTACAGGGTCCATCGCTGATTAGCTCCGTATCTGCAAAGAAAAGTGGGAATGGCAGTATGTAGTAGCCACAGATATATTGAAACAATTCGAAAGATACCTATCCTTTAGCAGTATTATTATTATTATTTTACCAGCTGGCACTGTCTGCACTCTTTTAATTGCATATACCAAACCAATGTCTGGCCAGCCAGTGCATTGAAAATATTTAACATGTGAAAGTATGCTATTACTTGTACTATGGTCGTACGTAGTAGGCACATGCGCACTTCACCCAGCATGCTAAATGTAGTTTTAATGGAAATGAAGACATCCAGAGTCATAGTTACATTCAATTATTATCCATAAAATCACAAAAATATGCTTTATGTGCTAATGATACACCTTTAAACACGTTGTTACATAGAGCCACCACTGAAATGCAAAAATTCGAAATTTCTCAGAATTTGACTTTTATAACCTTGTATGGGACATTCAAACCCCAAATTGAGAGTGGCATCCACCCACATCTTGTTTAGCATCCTCAATACTACTTATCTAAGGTGGGTGCCTGCTATTAACAAAAAACGCCGTTAAGTTTTTTTTCTAGAGGACTTTTCAATTTTTGGCCGGCCCACTAATCGGTAGGTCTGGAGTATGGGAAACTCAGCTATCCACCAAAGTCAACTATCCGCACCTGGCCAGGAACGGACATATGCGGATAGTAGAGGTTCAACTATATATGTAGTGGAAGAATTGTTACCAGTTTGTCGTCAACGTTGGCAATATAATAATAATAATGATAATATAATAATAATAATAATAATAATGTTAATTAGGTTAAGTTGTTAATGCTAATGATTATGATTGCTTGAGGCAAGGGTTACCATGATCTTTTCAGATCAAATAATGTTATTAATTAGGAAATTAATAGAGTGAGTTTTCTTCTTTATTAAAGAAAATAAATAATATATAAGTGAGACAACTAAAAGTTGTAGTTGTTTGAATGAAAGTTCAGTTGAAATGTATAAATGTGCACTCGATTAATTACTTCAATATTATAATAATGCGCGAGGAAATGAAAGCCTTTATATAAAGTTGGGTGAATGACACCAGGCCAATGCGACCTGTTAGAACGTCGTTACATGATGAGATCTCACGTGCCACTGAGGCATCTTGCCCGGAGTCCCTTTTAACGAGGTCGAACACCATCCTCATCTTGAATGTTATTTCTCAGACGGCAAACGGAGAGTCTTCGAGGCAAGAGGCGCAAGGTGTGACGTTCAGGGCAGAGGTAAGGCCTTAAGTGAGTCTAGCGATGTGACGTCATCTTCGTCGTGGTTGTGTCGATTGGACAGTGGGCCTATTGTCAAATGGTAATCCAGAAAGTATCTGAAGGCGTCTCTATCACTACATATTATTGATATTAATCGACCAGAGAAGTACAGAGGAGGAGATTGTAGACACCAATCGACCAGGGAAGTACGGAGGAGGAGATTGTAGACACCAATCGACCAGGGAAGTACGGAGGAGGAGATTGTAGACACCAATCGACCAGGGAAGTACGGAGGAGGAGATTGTAGACACCAATCGACCAGGGAAGTACGGAGGAGGAGATTGTAGACACCAATCGACCAGGGAAGTACGAAGGAGGAGATTGTAGACACCAATCGACCAGGAAAGTACTTCGGGGGGAACGTTAGTCAGGAGACAGGGAGTGCTAGAACTCCCGCTTTTCCTGTTACTGTCCTCCTTAGCTGATCTGTTTCTGTGTCTCATCTACCCTGTGAGCAGTCTAGCATGATCTCAAACACACTTCTGTTGGGATTGTAATAGTGGGGTTTATTAATGAATATAAATGAATAGAATTCATAATGTATAAATGGAAAACATAAATTGTTTAATTGATGGATAATAAAGTTAAGAAATAGGCCTCAGATGAATTTGGACAAACGCACGTTGGACAAACGCTCATACTTGCATTCACGTTTAGCCAATCTGGCACAGGTTTGGCCATCACGTAATGCCCACCTCCAGTTTTGTCCAATTATGTCATCAAAAACAATTTGGCTTTCCAATAACATTAGATTTACATAATTAAGTAATTTGATACTGTAAAATAGGCCAAATAAAGTTAGTTAAATAATATAAAATAATTAGGAAATTATAAAAACTATTGAAATCATATATTAATTACTGTTTCTTAAGTTTTAAATTCAAAGATAAATGGACAACAGATCATGTGTAAAGCGAGAATGGAGCAATGAAATCGTCTCGATGGAAAGGCAACGCATCGCAAAGGAGTGATTAGTCAATAACAGTTGGCAGTAGAAGTTAAGCTGAGAAGTCGTACTGAAAAAGATTATTTTTGTCCTCCCTTGCTATTTTTATTTCAGTTCCACGATTCGAGCCCGTGGGAAATAGAGACTCTATTTGAGATGAATATAGAACTGTAAATTCAATGTATTTTCCCCAAGGGCCGAGAACGAAAGTGAATTCTTTACGAGCCCAAGGCTTTTTATTTATGTCACGTACGAGGCTATATCGTTTCTGTAGGCCTACTTGATTTTCGGTGAAGGTTTAACCTTATGAATTGCATAAAAAGAATGGTGTTTTATAATAACTAAATTTATACGAGTATTTTAAAGGAAAATTTTGAAATTAATCTAACGTTAAACAATATTAGTTGTTTAGTTGAAATCAAGTGAAGTAGTGGAAAAACTAATCCGAATAAAAGCATCAATGGTTATGCTACCATCCTTGGTGTTACCTGCACGTTTGTTGTCCTCACCCATTCACGAACAGGTCAATGGACAGGTCACCGCAGACAGCCACCACGGATCGATTACATTGTAGGGACGCTACCCCTGGAGAAACCCACCCAGGGAGAATTCCACCCCAAATCGAACTCTACACCTCTCCTCCTATTCCTCACTACACATACATGCATTTTACACAATACACAATCTCTTCAAAGTTACCAAAAAAAAAAAATGATATCTATTTCAAAAGCCTTGGGGGTCTCCTGAGTACGGGACCATAAATGTCCCCACCTCTGGTTACCCCGCAGCCGATATCGAGACGCAGAGCCGGACAGTGGGGCTGGTTTGGCTACTGCCTATTCGAGATGTTCTGGGCCTCTGCCTCATTAACTTTCAATAAACTTCTGTAACATTCGTGGCCTTTCCTCAAATTTTCAATCTTTTGAACACCACTTCTCTTCCTCCAAAGTCTAAACCTCCCTTCTCTTCATCACTGAGACTCAGATGTCTGGAACGACTGAGAGCAGCCCATTTTCTGTATCCTCCTATTTTCTCTATACTCACTTTTAGTCTAAAGATGGATGTTGCGTATATGTATGCAACGACCTAACTTTCTTTTCTTCTTCCCGAAGTTTCTGGCTACAGCTTACTTGTCAGTCTCAAACAAAATCTATCTGTGCTGTCAACCTTTCTCCTAATTTTCCTATTCAAAACTCTTCGAGTACCTCACTTCCAAAATGGAATGCATTCTATATCTCTCCTTTCACAGAAATCTCCATTTTAGGTGATTTCAGTGTTCACCACGACATTTGGCTTTCCTCCCATTTCACTGACATCCCTGGTGAACTAATTCACAACTTCTATATCCTGACTAACCGAGAGCAGATTGTACAGCACCCTACTCGTATCCCCGATCGCCTTGGAGAGAGCCCCAACATTCTGGATTTATTTCTCCCCATTCGTCCTTCTTCTTACTCGGTGAAACTTTTTTCTCCGTTGTGCTCCTCCTCCGACAATCTTATATCTGTTTCCTGTCGTATCGCTTTGTCCGGCCTTTGGATCCTCCCAAGAGAAGGCGCCTTTGTCACTTTGGTGCGACTAATTGTGAGGCCCTTTGGCAGAACCTCTTATTTTCCATGGAATGATTACTACTTTTATGATTGGGGCCCGCTCCGGTTTCGCTGAGTGCATCATGGAAGTGATTCTCTTGGGCATGGAAACGAACATTTCATATTCTATTCCTATTACAAACGCAAAATAACCTTGTTTTAACTTTGCTTGCTTTAATACTATCCACAACAAAGCGGAGTCTTGCAGAAGGTACCGTCACCATCCAACTCCTGACTCTCACTCAGATTATATTTCTGCACAAAATCGTCCACAATCGCCAAAAATTCCTTCATCCGACAAAAATGTGGAAACATACCTACTCGTAATTCTAATTCTTCTTGCTCTTTCTGGCATCTTGCCAAGAAGCTGTCGAACAACTTTACTTCTTTCCTTCCTCTTTTCCATTCCGACGGCTCAGTTGCCGTCTCTTCTGATGAAGTTGAACTCTTTGCTCAAACTTTCGTCTCCAACTCAACCTTGGACAATTTTGGTGCTATTCCTCCATCTCCTCTCACCTCTTTCTTAAATATATTTGAAATTAGAATCTCTTCTGAAGATGTTTTTTCTGCCCTATCTGGGCTCAACTCCCAAAAGGCATACGGTCCTGATGATGTTCCTCTTGTTCTCAAGAACTGTACTTCTGTGCTGACACCCTGCCTAGGAAACTCTTTCTTCTTTGTCTCTCATCTGGTATTTTTCCTTCCTACTGGATGTTCGTTTTTATTCAGCCTGTTCCAAAGAAGGGTGACCACTCTCGACTCACCAACTATCAGAAATCAACGTTTTGATTTCTTGCTTTTCTAAAGTTTTTAAATTTATCCTTAGTAAGATTCTTAAACACCTCTCCACTCACAATCTTATTTCAGATTGTCAGTATGGGTTCCGCAAGGGACGCTCTACTGGTAATCTTTCACCATATTTCTCTGACTGTTGGTCATCCTTCTTTCGGGATTTCGGTGAAACCTTTTCTGTTGCGCTAGTCATATGAAAAGCTTTTAATAGAGTCTGGCACAAATCCTTAATTCCGAAACTCCCCTCCTTCGGTTTCTATCCTTCTATCTGTTTCTTCATCTCTGATTTCCTTTCTGGCCAATTTATAGCTGTGGTTGAAGATGGCCACTGTTATTCTCCTAAAGCTATTAATAGTGGTGGTCCTCAGAACCCTGTCCTGTCACCCACTCTTTTCCTTTTATTTATTAATGATCTATTAAGTCGCACTTCCTGTCCTATCTACTCCTATGACGATGATTCCACCCTTCACTTTTCCACCCGCTTCGCAAAGCGTTCCTCTCAACAGTCACTCCATGATTCGCGTAGGATGGCAATGGTGCACCTGACTTCTGATCCTTCTACTATTTTTGATTGGGACAGAGAAAACCTTGTGGTTTTCAATGCCTCATAAACTCATTTCCTTCATCTATCTACTCGTCACAATCTTCCACACGACTATCCCCTTACCTTCAACAATACACAACTCACTCACTCCTCCTCTCTTAATATTCTTGGCATTTTCTTTTCTCCTGATCTTCTAATCTGTGGGGTACCTTAACCCACACAGCTGTACTCGACTTGATGGAATCAAAGGCTTTTCGTCTTCTCAATTATCAGTCTCCTCCTCTTAGTAACTGTCTTCAATCCCTCTCTCTTCGCCACAGGGTTGCCTCTCTCTTTTCTAGCGCTCTTTTAACGGACACTGCTGTTCTGAACTGTCTAACTGTATGCCTCCTCCTGTAAGGAGAGCATGCAATGCTAAACTTTCGACACATTTTCATCCTTTGTCTCTCCAACTGTCTTTCCTTAGACCCAGGAAAAAATATTTGAGAAAAAATTCAGAGGAGAAAACTCAGAAAAATATTGCAAACCCCTTACAGAATTGGTAAAAAATTTATAGTACTGTACGGTACAGTCCGTATCATCTGTACACACCTTTGAAATCCTTATACCAGGGGAAGGTTCCCAGGGGTATGCGGTATCCTGCTTTGGAACTAACTTTCACATGGAAAAGCACTCTCAAAAGAGTAAAATTAAAAAACTGTTTTCTTACACTTCACAAGCAATTTTGAGTAGGGAGGGTGGTACGGGGCACTTGCCGAAGCCATCAAACGACACGTAGCCGAAAAAATGCTGGGAAACCCTGCCTTATACATTCACCGTGCACAAAATTAATGAAAAGTTAAAAGCCTTATGGAAAAACTATACACGCTAACAACATAGTATCGTATGTGGTACCTTTACTTCTTAATTAAATATAAATTATTAATTAATTGAATTAAATATCTACAAAATTGCCTCGGGATTTGCGACATAGCCTATTGGGAATGAAAATAATTGCCCTACTTACATAGAACCCATATGTAGGCATCGGGCCTGCATAACAACAAGAAAACCAAATTTATTATTTCGTGTTCATAATTTTCCACTTTCGACTCATGAAAATTACATCGAGAGACGAGTCAACGAACTTTGCGAAATCAGCAAATAATAAAAACACGAAGATTATATTATATCGGCTCGCTCGGAGCTGCTTATGTCACAGCGATGTTTTAAGCAAGGAAGATGTCCTTTATCTTCCTATAAGTTCTGAGTGAAATCCTCTTGATATAAAACTTAATAACTATAAGAAGGATAGGCCTGTTCCTTCAGGTGTTTAAATAGTGACTGCCTATATTAGTTACATCGAGTCAACTCATGGTGTAGCTCCATCGTACCACGGCCCTACATCGAAAAAGATCGTCGCGCCCTACATCGAAACAGAAGCGAGGCCCAACGAAATAATAAGGTAAGGCAATTCCTTTCTTTATCATTAAGCAGCGCAAATACAGAAGGCAAATAAACAAAGAGGTCCTTTGAAGACCTACATATACATAACTCTCTAACGAAAAAACATAGGGCTTTTGTCGTTAACTCTCCACTGAAATCTGCTGGAAATTTCCAACGGATGAGGGTATCAGGCAATCAACCCATAGCCCTATGTAGTTTTTCACAAGCTTATTGTTTTTCGGCTACTTTGCTATCAGCTCGCTGTGTAGAATTCGTTCAATGTTTTTGTGTTTTGTGTAGTGTTGTGTTCTGAAATTAGTTCTTATGTTATGCAGTTTCAGATTTAAATCGTTGAGTAACAATATATAATTAAATTAAGAAGTGGACGTTCATTAATTGAATAAATATTCGCTTACAAATCTGTTATGTATTATGAGGCTACCAATCGTTTAAGCTATCTATACCTATTTCGGAAAGTTGCAAGGTAAGAGTGAGTTTGGTTTATGTTATGTCAGGTGTTCCACTGACTGAAAGGTGACTAATTGTTAAATGCTGTATTTAGGAAAGGTTGAACGGGTGAATGATGGTAACTTTATTGAATTTGTAAAGCTACTTGGTAAATATGATGCTGTTCTTGCAGAGCACCTCTATGAAGCTTCTGGAAATCAAACATTTGAGTTCAACAAGTCAAAACGAATTCATCAAAGCAATTGGTGACGAGTTACTCAATTCAATCCTTTGTGAGATCCACCTGGCTAGGTATTATGGGATCGTCATGCACTCTACTACTGACATCTCACACAAAGATCAACTGTCTTTCTCCATTCGCTATGTGGATACTACTTTTCAAATACAGGAAAGATTCATAAAATTTACTGATATTAACAGTTCCAAGTCAGAGGATGTGTTTGGTGCACTACAAGAACTGTTGAAGGAACTGGATTTAGATATGACTTTAATGTCAGGAGACAAGGCGGATTGCAAACCAAGGTCAAAGAGGTGAATAATCTTGTATATTACGTGCATTGTTGTGCCCATAAACTGAATTGGTACTGGCAGCTACGTGCTCTAGTGTGACTGAAGTTGTCATATTTTTTGGCAATATTGAAAAGAGCTACACTTACATAACTGCAATTCCTCACAGGCTAGTTATATTTGAGAAAGTACAGAAAGAACTGGGACTGACCAAAAAATTACAGCGACTGTATGAAACGAGGTAGTATTGTAAACATTCTGCAGTGCTAGGTATCACATACAGCTGAGGCAGCTGGGTTACTAACTCATATTACGTAGTAAGGTGGAATTTGTTTTCTATTAGAAATATGGGAAGTTCTGGAAAACACCTTTAGTTTACCCAAGCTGGCAAAATGGATGTGATACAAGCATCAAATATGATACGCTCCACATTAAGTTCCATACAAGCATTAAGGTCAGAGAAGACTGGAAAATACAGTAAACTAAGAAATGTCAGGAAAATAGCTGAAATTGAAGGGGTGGAAATAAACTCTCAAAATTCTAGAGTGAGGCGTCGAAGGAGAATAACAGGGGAGGCAGCCTTGGACGAGCAACCAACCGATCCAAAACCCAGATTCAAGACTCACGTCTTCTTTCAAATGTACGATAGACATATTGTAGAATTTCAGGAGATATTCTTGGATTTTGTTGAATCTTTCACAAAATTCAGTTGTTTAATGCCTCAACATTTGAGTAAAAAATCCATGTTCAAAGATTTGGCAGAATCATATTCTAAAGACATAGATATTGATACAGCAGTTGCAGAATACACCCAGTACTCCTGCCTAATCCAGGAGACACCTGCCATTGGAGTGGAACTAGAAGATACAACTGTGCAAGATGTACTGTTGTTCCTCAAGAGGAATAGGCTAGATATAGCTTATCCAAATGTTGCCATTTTGTACCAAATATTAGGTACAATCAGTAACTCTACAGCTGGAGCAGAAAGGACAGTTAGTAAACTAAAACTAATTAATGCTACCTGAGATTGACAATGGGTGAAGATCGTTTATCTGCTCTTGTCCTGATTAGTATTGAGAGGGACCAAGCAGAAATCCTTGATTTCAACAGTTATCACTAGTTTTAGCAGAATGAAGAAAAGAAAAATGTCACTATAAATTGGAATTTGTAAATTTGTCATTTGCGCCAAACATATTATTGTTGCAGTGAATAATAGTATGATGGCATTTGGGCCGAAGAAATTGGATCAATTTGAAAATTTCCTCCTACCTTCCTTTATGAGGTTTCTTTCATGGTGTTTCATGGGATATATTTAAAAAAAAAAGATTCATCCGCGCCTTCTTTCATGGTCTTTCATGAGACAAAAACAAACAAAAACATGATCAAGTTTTCCTCCTGAGGCTCCTTCATGGTCTTTCATGAAGGAAAAACAAACAAACAAACATTCCTTGACGAGATGTTGAGTAGGAAAAAAATTCATGGTTCATTCGTTCCTGTTTCTCGGTCCCCGTTAGTTTTAGCTTTCTGAAAGCGTTCGTGCAGAAGATGCATTTCTGTAGCACCAGGTTTCTGCTTATATTATATATATATATATATATATATATATATATATATATATATATATATATATATATATATATTAGGGTGGCCCAAAAAAATGAAAGTTGAAAATATCCTTCTCCACAAGGCCATCCGTGTTCCATATCAAAATGTAAGAACTCATGCCAAAAATTAGACAGATCATACAATATTTAGAGGTCGCGACCAGTTCCTATATTTTTAGGATTTGAAACAAAAATACAATATCAATGTTTATTTCAAAATTTAAAATCAACAGCACAGAGCACATGTTATGCAAAAATATACTAGAACACATGTCATAGCAGTTAATACGACTGCACTAAATCCTTGTATATCAAACAAACAACGTCACACCCGTTACTTTTTCTTCGTCAAAGCCAACTTCGTCGGAACTGGCAATCTTTTTCGGTGGCTGGCGACGAGTCGCAGTAGGTATTGTATCTGGGTCTCGTCTTTCGTCAGCGCGGTATTGTAGGACTGAATAAGAGCGACTCCTCGTTCGGCACAGTCGTTGACGACCTTGAGGAGCCTGCACTTAGCCTTAAGTAACTGGTAAATGGGGTCTGTCAGCCAGAGGGAGGGAGGTTTTGACAAGAATGTCTTGGCTTCATCTTGTCCTTTCATGAAGAGTATATCGAATATCTTCAAAGACCGGCTTGTGATGTACGACGCCAATGAAGAACGATGATCGAACACAGTCCCGTCCAGACGTCTCAAGAGTTTTTGGTTTGAGGGACGTAAGAAGTTGTCAACCATAGCTGCTTTGGTGATCTCGTCGACGCGATCGTCGAAGAGGGCGAGAGGCGCGAGGTGCTCAGAGAAGTACCACAAATGGCGATAGAAGGCCTTAACAGCCGCCTCCTTGATGGCACGGTCAGGATATTCATGGAGGAGAGCAATTAGGTTTAAGTCGTTGAAGGGGGCCCTCTCTGGGAGAGGGGCCTCGTGCCAGTAACGAGCGTAAATAAGAGAAACGAAGAGGCAAATCTTTGTGACGCCAGCTGTCTCGTGGGCCGTCAACTTAATCTGGCTCCTGAAAAGGAAGATCTTCAGCGAGTATATTGCCTTAGCCATCCACCGCGCGTTGTGCATAGCGCCTGGCGCCTGGCGCCTGGCGCACGTCGGAGGATCCCCCTAGGAATATATGACAGAGCTGAAGCAACTTTCCATAGTCATTCAGTGGGAGCTGGCTCTTGACTGCCTCCGAGTAAAATGACATCATCTCCTCTCGTAGGCCATCCGGCATGCCAACGAAGAGCTCGTCTCCAGCAGAACGGAAATCAACTATATTAATATCAGGCCAGGTCTTCTGGAAACGTTTGAAGATTCCCACTTCAGACCCACCGGTTGGTGTCAGGGCGACAGAAAATACGGCCGACAACATTACCTCGAACACGTGATGACGGCACGCGATCCAGATGAGCTCCTTGTCCAGAGCCTTCTCAATTAGGGTGCACACGCCCATATTCAGCCCAGTAGTGGTTGCCGTCGTGTCGAAGACTAGTCCCTGGATCATAGGTTTGAGGTTCCATTTCTCCAGCGTTTGGACACATGCATTGCACTGCTCCTCTCCCGTGCCGCGGCCGATCTTAGAGACGGCAAGAAGTTGCTCTGTTTCACCACCAGTCACCAAGATGGCGACGCGATCCACAAGCTTTTTATTTTTTATTGCCGGCGATATCTGGAAGCAGTTTACCGTCCCAGTGGAGAAGCAGTGGGCTGTCCGGCGAGAAAACAGCCTGTTGAGCAGTTGCTACCGCCTCACGAGTGGTGACCCGCGGTCGCTGAATGGTGTTCCCGGATAGCGCCACAGACTCCAGGCCATGACCGAGCGCTTGCGTGACGGCTCCTACAACGAACATGGCAGCACGGTCAGGGAGTTTCACTCGGTCGAGCGCGGCGGCTACTTCTTTGGTCACAATGGTCTGCTTCGATTTCTTATTCCTTGGCTGATCTTGACTGGATGTTGACGGAGCTTGGAAATCATCTTCGGACTCCGTCGATGTGGAGGAGCTACAGATGTCAGCAATGGCGGAACTAGACGGAACAGCCGTATTCGCCTGTTGGGCGCTCAACATGCTTTTTTCCTTTCGAGCACTGGCCTGATCACTCCTGAGGCGCTTGCGAGTCTCCTTGTTCGTCAAGGTCTTGTCGATCCCGGACATACTCGCGCTCGAGGGATCCTGCTGTTGCATCCGCAGGAACTGTTTGTCTTCTTCGTCCGTCATAATACTGAGGGCGTCTTTTCGTGAGATGTCAAATAGTTTGGTGAGAGTCTCCTTGAATTTTCTTTCCTTGATTCGGCACCCATCTTTCGGTTTCAATCGGTTTTTCTTCAACCCACAGTATTCTTCATAGAGCTTCCGAAGCTTGCGCACGCCGGAGTCCACCCGCTGGGTCGGAATTCGTGCCTTGTCCCAGATTGTCAGCGCTCTGTCTATGGTGGCCTTAGCACTTTCACCGATTGTGGATCCCTTCTGGTGGTGAAACATGAAGTTCCTGAGAATAGCTCCGTTTGTTGGCAGGCCAGATCCCGAGATGTCCGGGTCCGGCTTACTCAGGAGCCAAACTTTCGGACTGCTCCTTGTCGTTGTCATGGTCTTGGCCTGTGGAATGGAAGATAAAATGGAAATTAGAGTTAAAGAACCTATACATATGTTTTACACAGGATATAAAACAAACAATTTTAACAATTTTAATAAACTTTTATAAATTTTAACTTTTTTTTAATTTTTAACAATTTTAATAAACAATTCATTGTTCCAAATTGCTTATCAAGGTCAGTGCAGTAAATGAATGACAGAAAAACTAAGCATAGTGTCCGCCACTCACTGGTGAAAAGATTAACTTGCCTGCTTGGTGTGATTCACTGCGCGGCGCAACCCAGATGACAGGAACACAACAAAAACACGTCTACACCTGCCGAGACTTGGCAACCAACTGAGCTAGTGGGAAGAGTGCATTGCTATCATATAGTGATTCTTTGGATATAGGTTTACAGTCTACAGTGGCGTTGATCGGCAAATATTTATTGTACAATATTTATTGTGACCCAAAATTACTGAAATTACGGAATTTAGATATTTTTACCTTGAGGTCGCGACCTCTAAATATTGGCCGATCTTCCTGATTTTTTGCATGAAGGTTTCTTTTATGATATGGAACAGGATTAGCCTTATGGAGCATAGCAATTCAAACTTTTTATTTTTTCAGTTAATTTTTGGGCCACCCTAATATATATATATATATATATATATATATATATATATACTAGTAAATGAAAACAACGTATATATTATGTATATAAGAACTGTAATGTCTGACAATGAGCAAAGATTTCTTTAATGCTGATCGTGGCCTTATGGCCACATGATCTTGACAAACGAGCCTTGCAATCTGAAAGATTATTTTCGTTTAAATAGGAAAAACCATAAAATAAAATTCCATAATAGACAACCTATCTAATTCGAAGACGTGTAAGAGCTCAAAAAATACAACAGAAAACCTTAAAAATAATTTTTGGCCAACTGTGTGTAGACTCATCGTTTCAGCTTAATATATTAATACCGATACCACACAAAATAAAATTAGAATAAATACAGTTAACTCCTAAACAAATTTTGTCTTGTTCTAATATTTGTATTACGAAATAGATCCAGAAACTATTAACTAAATTAATTTAAATTTCATTTATTTAATCTAAGGGGAAGCTAATATATGTATTTCAATCCATTCGTATAGTAACGTGGTAACAATCATCATGAACAGCAAATATTATCATTATTATCAGAGCTAATTATATATATATCAGCCCTTTTAAAAAAGACTAGGATGAACACGCGAATACATGCAATTTATATTTCATAAATTCAAATATCGATGTCTTCCTTCATTGTCATATAGTTCATCCAGTTTACCTACTGTATAACTGCTGTTCTAAGCTATGTATCTGTAAGATAAATTTAAAGAAATACCAGCACTAATTCACCCATTTCTATCATTAGTTACGTCAAGTTGTGTAATGCAACTTTAAAACCATGAAAATACATTTGCAATAACTCAACCTAGCCACGTATATTCGGATAGATTCAAATATTGAATCATCAAATCCGTCTCTAAGTATCCACTTAAACATTATTATTATTATTATTATTATTTATTATTATTATTATTATATTAGTATTATTATGATATATGTACCAGATTATTTAAATTAAACATTTGATTTCCTTGAAAACAGTTGGCAACTCAATCTTTTAACGTAGGCATAATTCTGTTCTGTCTAATTTATTGTTTCCGATGATTAGTTGTTGTTACATGTTTTTTATCTTATTTCGATCATAATTCTTTTTACTCAGTCAGAGAACTAGGCTATGAACTCCATCATAAGGAAAATAGCAATCATGCTGTTTTATGCTTTTATTTCAAATCCTACGGTCCTATTAGCCTTATCAACAAAATTCCGTTGACAATATATAATGCACACACACTTTCTACACTCTTAATATATGCAATTAAAAGAAAATGGCTAGCGAGTTTTACGCGGAATACTCGGATATTTCTATGACAAGCGTTCTGAACAGAGCCGCTGTCCCCAGCTCATACTCATGATTATCTTTGATTTATCAACATCCAACTGTAAAATACTTGGCCAAACGCTACAACTTTAACATTACATTTTGCATCACTGGCAAAGATTAATTTATTTAACCTCGTATTAGCTATACACAAACAACAAACAAAACAAAACATCTTTATTGCAGGTCATTCACATTCCATAGCCACTTAACCTAACATACAAGCACAATCTTACGTATTATACACTGAACTTAATACAAAAATAAGAACAACATAGCCACTTAACCTAGCATACTGGCTGGCTGGCATCATTTTGCCAGCGGACCTCACAATCTTGAACTTCTTTGGGTAAAATTACCAAAGGCTTTACCCTTATGTATATATATATATTCCTCATATATATTTCGTTTATATTTCATATATATATATATACCTTATATATGTCGTATATATTTTTATAGTTCTTTATATATCATCTAGGCATCATTTTGTTTTCCAATTTATATTTACTTGTACTTTTTTATTCGTTTGTGACCATAGTATGCATGATTCAGACAATAACTAAAAAACCTTTGGTAATTTTTTCCCTTATAAATTTGGGTGCCTCTCTTACAATTTATTTTTCAATTTATTTTTTTGGTTTATTTCTTTATTTTATTTTTTTGTGACATATATATCATTTTGGCATCATCTATTAAATCGATTGTAAACTTTCCTTTTGAGCTTGAATTTGTAGACTCCATTTACAATTTTTGTTTTTTTTATCTGCTGGTTTATGTCTTTATGTTTATTTCGGTTGTGACGTATATATCAGTAAGGCATTATTTTGTAATTTTTTCCAATTTATATTTATTTTTATTTCTTTATTCTTTTGTGACTTGTTTACCATTCCGACAATAACTATAAAAAAATTGGCTGGAAACAAGCCATTTGAATTTATGTTGAATTTCGGGCAAAGTGCTAAAATTGTCATTTTTTCGTACAAATGTGTTTGCTCCTCCCACAATTTTTTATTTCGATACTTACTATATATTATATATATATATATATATATATATATGTTTATTTTTGTAACCTATATATTGTCTTGAACTCTCCTTTCACTCCAGTGTTCCTGAGAATGTCATTAGACGAAAGCGCTTGAGCACCACTTTGTGTTTCTTTTCCCTTCGTGGTTTTATTCATCATAAATATTTTTCACGTGTCACTTTCGTGAAATAATTTTCATATATATATATATATGCGTTTAACTGCAATGACCACGCAGTATATAAATGAATAGAAACGACGTAAATAAGGAGCGTCTCTGCACACGGGGAAGAGAAATAACGAATAAATGAAAAATGAGGCGAACCGCCCGGGAATCGAACCCAGGGCCTTCCAATTGCCGGTTGGATGCGCTACCATTACACCACGGACCTCGATCAATCATAAATCGAAATTCTCCTACATAGGGCAGAAACCAATGCCCTGAGAGGGCACCCTCGCAAATCGTGAATATGTGCATTTAACTGCAATGACCACGCAGTATATAAATGAATAGAAACGACGTAAATAAGGAGCGTCTCTGCACACGGGGAAGAGAAATAACGAATAAATGAAAAATGAGGCGAACCGCCCGGGAATCGAACCCAGGGCCTTCCAATTGCCGGTTGGATGCGCCCTGGTTCGATTCCCGGGCGGTTCGCCTCATTTTTCATTTATTCGTTATTTCTCTTCCCGTGTGCAGAGACGCTCCTTATTTACGTCGTTTCTATTCATTTATATACTGCGTGGTCATTGCAGTTAAATGCACATATTCACGATTTGCGAGGGTGCCCTCTCAGGGCATTAGTTTCTGCCCTATGTAGGAGAATTTCGATTTATGATTGATCGAGGTCCGTGGTGTAATGGTAGCGCATCCAACCGGCAATTGGAAGGCCCTTGGTTCGATTCTCGGGCGGTTCGCCTCATTTTTCATTTATTTGTTATTTCTCTTCCCCGTGTGCAGAGACGCTCCTTATTTACGTCGTTTCTATTCATTTATATACTGCGTGGTCATTGCAGTTAAATGCACATATTCACGATTTGCGAGGGTGCCCTCTCAGGGCATTGGTTTCTGCCCTATGTAGGAGAATTTCGATTTATGATTGATCGAGGTCCGTGGTGTAATGGTAGCGCATCCAACCGGCAATTGGAAGGCCCTGGGTTCGATTGCCGGGCTGTTCGCCTCATTTTTCATTTATTCGTTATTTCTCTCCCCCGTGTGCAGAGACGCTCCTTATTTACGTCGTTTCTATTCATTTATATACTGCGTGGTCATTGCAGTTAAATGCACATATTCACGATTTGCGAGGGTGCCCTCTCAGGGCATTGGTTTCTGCCCTATGTAGGAGAATTTCGATTTATGATTGATCGAGGTCCGTGGTGTAATGGTAGCGCATCCAACCGGCAATTGGAAGGCCCTGGGTTCGATTCCCGGGCGGTTCGCCTCATTTTTCATTTATTCGTTATTTCTCTTCCCCGTGTGCAGAGACGCTCCTTATTTACGTCGTTTCTATTCAATATATATAATATATATATATATATATATACACGGCAAAAGTAGTTTAAAGATTTATTTCATCTCATGACCAACTATAATCAAACACTTTAGATGAGGTTGCAAATTGCATATATTTAGACAAAAAGTATTAGGTATTACAATGGTTTCATGTCAAAATCAGCATGTTTCACTGCCCTTTCAGTTATTGTGATCTGAATCGTACCAGAACTATGGTGTGTTAAATTTACCAAACAAAGATAACCTTTGTTCAGAACTCTGAACAATTCCATAGGCAACATCAACTAAATCTAATTCTTGCAATAGCATCAAATGGTGAGCCTTTTCTGAGTCGTGTTTGAACTCAGATAAGTTTTGATACGCACGAGACTACTAAACGAGCGCTCACTACAGGTAATGGTTGCTGGCATCACTATAATTAACTTTGCTTGTGTGATCACCGAGGAGATAAGAGATTACTGGCCAGGTGTCAGTGATTGCGTGTATTTAACTACATCACGTAGGATTAACTACTCAAGGGTACCCGTGAACACAAAGTTGGTACTGAAGGTTGCTAGATGTGTATGTAGTCTTGCAGGAAGGAAGTCTGAGCCCTAGAATGAGGTTATACTCGCTAATTCTGCTGTGAACATCTATCCTTTTGCATCCTTGAGAAGCAACTCTTTACACTGGACATACATTTTGTACTCTGTTTGGTCAAACTTCTCAGTTATGGGTATTATAATGAGGTCCAAAGCTTCATAATCTGTCTTTCTGTAAAGATCTTCTTCAGGAGCTTGACGACCTTCAGGTGGAACACAACTCTCTTCTAGCCTAGCTGGAATTCTTCTAAATCGAGGAAGTGAGGGTACATCTACTTGGCTGGAAACACCTAGTGACTTTCTTCCAGAAAAGACTAAACCCTTCATCATTGCGCATATTTCAAAGAGTTTAACAGTCATATCAGCAATAGCCTATATATATATATATATATATATATATTCAGAGTTGCTTTAACTATTCTCTGAACAAAATACGGCGAGTTGTATATTTAATAGATAGATAAATATACAATATAAAAATAAGATCAGCAAAAGCGAGTGCAGCAGACACACGTACCTTATCACTAGAGACTTCAAAAAAGTTCGTAAAAGTTTTTATGAACTTTTTTGAACTTTTAGTACTTTTACGAACTTTTTGAACTTTAATAATGTTATGAACTTTAAGTAGTTTTATGCACTTTTGTAATATTATTATTAATAATATTACAAAAAGTGCATAAAATTACTTTAAAAGTCCAAAATATTAATAATTTATTAATATTTTTGACTTTTAAATAAATTTATTAACTTAAACTTCAGTGAAATAAAAGAGTTTGTGTTAAGATTAGATCCTGAATCACAAGCGATCGTGGATACTCCAGAATTACTGGACGATTCAAAGCTACCACAAGATATTGCTTTCATAGCATCAAACTTTAAATGCTTGACAGATGCAATAAAAAAATTGGAAGGTCGTTTAAGTCTAGTGGATGCAATCAATGTTGTAGAAAATGTAAATACAACAATAATAGGTTCATATAAAGACAAATTAGATGTTCTGAAAAATAATCCTGATTTCGAGGTTCTCTCCAGATGTGCTCAGATTCTGCAAGGAGAGGAGATTACGATTTTCACTGCTCTCCAGAGAATTGTGTGCGCCTTAAAATTTGCTCCAATAGTTTCAGTCGAAGTTGAGCGATTCTTTTCCTTTTACAAAGATGTAGTTGTGCCAAAGAGACTGAACTTAACTTTCGAGCATATACAGTGCCCGCGAAAAGTATCCGATCACTCAAGAAAATACAATATTTTCCCTTGATATTCAGAGACACGTAATTCACTTTCTATTTGTTCTAGCGACATCTGGTAACTTTGAGGTTGCTCGCTGATATGAGAGCTATCCAACGCATTCTCAAATTAGTGTTCTGGTAGCCTTCGTTGCGGGTGGCTGTGTCTCAAATTTGTCAGATTTCACTGTTTGTGTAAATTTCTTGATTTTTTTTTTTTTTTACAGAAAGTGGTGTAAATAAAATTTATATATAATGTGTGCTAAAAAACAACTTAAGAGTGATTGTCGAGGTGCTATTGTTGCTTTGCATGCATGTGGGAAATCACAGAGACAGATAGCTAAGGAATTAAACATATCCCAAAGTACCGTTAATTTATGGGTTTCACGGGCTAAGAACAATGGTGGCCTAACCACGCCAGTCCCTAAAAAACGATCTGGCAGACCGAGAAAAACAAATTCGCGAACAGACAAACTTATGAAACGTTTAGTATTGAAAAACCCAACAATAACTGCGAAAGAAATAAAATTTAATATGAATAATTTGTTATCTGGTGTTTCTGAACGAACTATCCAGGAGCGGCTCCAAAAAGAACTCGGATTACCTCTCGCCATGCTGCTAAGAAACCGTTCATTAATGAAAAAATGCGTAAAAAACGTGTCGCATTTTGTAAAAAATACATTCATTGGACTGTTGATGACTGGAAGAAGGTTTTATTTAGCGATGAGTCGACATTTTTGACATTCAGAAGTTGTCCAAAAAAGGTTCGCCGGCTATTGGCTCAAATAGGATGGACCCTAAATACACCCTAAAGACAATGAAACACCCTCCAAGTGCGATGGTTTGGGGTTGTTTCGGTTACTATGGGCGTGGAAACTTATATTTTCTTCCGAAGAACACAACTATGAATGGTGCACGGTATTTAGCAATGCTACAGGATAAACTTCCAATGGCAATGGCAATCCAAAGGACAAAAACATACATGCATGATGGTGCACCATGTCACAGGGCCAAAATAGTGACAAAATGGATTACTGACAATAAATTTGATATTTTGGATTGGCCTGGTAATAGTCCAGATCTCAATCCGATAGAAAATCTGTGGCTAATAATAAAAATAAGGTTGAATGCCACGACACTGGCTCAGTCGAAAAATTACAAGAGGCCATCAAAAAGGTATGTGCAAGGAAATATCAGTGGAAGTTTGTCAAAACTTGATTAAATCCATGCCAAAACGTCTAGAACAAGTCATCCAAACCAAAGGACAGATGACAAAATACTAATATAAGGTTAGTATACATTTAAACATTGTTTTTTATGTAAAAAATACAAATTTCAAGGGTGATCGGATACTTTTCGCGGGCACTGTAGAAGAGAGTGATTCTTCAATGGAATAAATATATTGCTTAACATGTTCAATAACTTCTGTGTTTGTTTAACGAATAAAGTAAAAGTTTTTCTTTGGAATTTCATAGTTTTTATAATTTTGTATTTTTTAAAATCTAATTTTGTCTTTTAGCAAGTGCAATGAAGAAGTATGCTTCTTGATGTGTAATTCTTGATACCTATAATTGATAGATCTAATTGATATGTAATGAATTTATTATGAACTTTTTTGAACTTTCAAGGCATTTTTTATGAACATTTTTGAAGTCCCTACTTATCACTCTAGCGATTAAGTTAACACTAAATTTGAATTCGTTAAACAGTCTACGAGAAAGATCACTAGCTCAGCCCACACAGGCCTAGAGCAAATGAAAGTATATATTTTTTAAAAAGTTTGAACAATAAAATAGCAGAACCCAGGAACAAGACCTATGGCTTAGTTGAATATTGGTCAGTCCAAAGTCTGACTGGTCTGACTGCTCCCGAAGGTCTTGTTATACTGTAGTCGACCATCCTCTGTTGACAGTAGCTTAATAATGAAATACTTCTATGGTTCATTTCAACATAGCACCTGGTAAGTCATTTACACAGAGCTAAAACACATCTCTCTCTCTCTCTCTCTCTCTCTCTCTCTCTCTCTCTCTCTCTCTCTCTCTCTCTCTCTCTCTCTCTCTCTCTCTCTCGCTTAATGAGTACTTTGCGGGACTGTTCACCAGGGAGGATACCCGCGTCATCCCCGAGCCAGGCGTGAGGCACGAAGGTGCTGGCCTGGATAGTGTTAGATGTACCGCGACAGTCGTTGCCAATAGAATAGACAAACTGAGTGCGTTTAAGGCTCCTGGGCCAGACCAGTTTCTCCCCAGAGTGTTGCGAGAAGTGCGCGACCAGGTGGCTCCCCACCTGGCTACAGTCTTCAACAAATCGTTGGAGATGGGCCAGGTGCTGTGACTGGAGGGAAGCCAACGTGACCCTATCTTTAAGAAAGGGGATCACGAAAGTCCAGGGAACTATCGTCCCATTAGTCTCACTTCAGTTGTAGGTAAATTATTAGAAGGGATAATAGCTGATAGGATCGTTGACCATCTGGATTCCTACAAGCTGCTTGGGGACTCCCAACATGGGTTTAGACGGCATAGGTCGTATCTCACCAACTTGCTCGAGTTTTTCCACGTCATGTTGAGTGAGTACGATAAGAGTAGGGCTATTGATATACTTTATCTCGACTTTCAGAAAGCCTTTGATAAGGTACCTCACCGCCGGCTAACGGCGAAAGTGCGCGCGCTGGGTATCGGTGAGGAAATAGGTAGGTGGATTGAAAACTGGCTGAGGAATAGGCGGCGCAGAGGGTGGTAATTAAAGGGGCTAGATCGGGTTGGGCCTCGGTCACTAGTGGGGTTCCTCAGGGTTCCGTTTTGGGGCCACTGTTGTTTATCATTTACATAAATGATATCGACGGTGGCATCGTCAGTCGGATCGCCAAATTCGCTGATGACACCAAGCTTGGGGCCAATGTTGGGACGCCCGAAGCGATCGAGGAACTGCGTGCGGACCTAGGTAGGATGGAGAGTGGTCCGAAAAATGGCAAATGCCGTTTAACTTGGGTAAATGCAAAGTGATGCACATTGGCTACGCCAATCCCAAGTCGGACTACTCGATGTTGGATAGTAATATCGAGGTGACTGATTTAGAAAAGGACTTGGGTGTGCTAATTAGCAGCGACCTTAAGTTTACGAAACAGTGTGTAGAGGTGGAAAAGAAAGCCCAGAAACTATTGGGTTATATCAGGAGGCA
Source organism: Bathynomus jamesi (assembly GCA_023014485.1). Lineage (NCBI taxonomy): Eukaryota > Metazoa > Arthropoda > Malacostraca > Isopoda > Cirolanidae > Bathynomus > Bathynomus jamesi. Next base: position 197,390 of record JAJOZX010000855.1, on the reverse strand, counting down.
ATTTCAGTTTCGGAACAAGGAGATTGTGCTCTCACTGTACAATTCCCTTGTTCGGCCGCACCTGGAGTATGCTGTGCAGTTCTGGTCGCCCACCCTCAGGAAAGGTATTGAGAGGCTGGAGCGAGTGCAGGCGAGGGCCACAAAGTTAATCCCTTCCGTTAGGCATATGGGCTACAATCGACGGTTACGCGCCCTGAACTTGTTTTCGCTTGAAACTCGGAGGCTGCGCGGTCAACTGATCGAGGTTTTCAAGCTCTTACGCGGGTTCAACGATATCGATTTTAGAAGTATGTTTAGTTTAAATGATAACCCAACTCGCAACAATGGTTGGAAGTTGGATTTGAAACGGTTTAGGACTAGTGTGTGTGGGAATTACTTTACGTATAAGATCTGTGACACATGGAACAGGTTACCTTCGGAAGTTGTGAACAGTTCCTCTGTGGATCAGTTCAAGAAAAGGTTAGACCAAATTTTGCACACTATTTGAGTGTGTAGAAAATTTTCCGTGGCACCCGTTGCCATTGGTACCTCCTCGGTATGGGCCGCAAGGCCTTTTGAGGTACTTCTTTTCCTTGTAACTCCTTGTAACTCTCTCTCTCCGATGAAAAAGAAAAAACTATAATGTTTGTCATTTACCATTACTTATTCGGACTATAGTGGATTTAATTTCCCCAGAAGAGTTCCTTGTTCCATGCACCGTCTGTGTGTATCATGAAAAAAAACCTCAGGGGACCATTCTGAGTTCAATCCCCCTATATATATATATATGAACAGAAGGACTAACACAACGGCAAACATTTTCATTTATTTTTTGTACTTCAGACGTTTCAGAGGTAATTTAATTTGATTTTAATTTTTATAGTGATGAAATTTAAATGATTTTAATTTTGTATTGATGCAATTTTCATTTTGCTTTAAGGTTTTAATTGTAATGGTTTTAATATTGTATTGATGTAATTTTCACTTTTTACTTTTGTTTTAAGGTTTTAAGACTTAATTCACTGATGATGACAAAAGATTTGTCGAAAACGTCTGAAGTACAAAAAATAAATGAAAATGTTTGCCGTTGTGTTGGTCCTTCTGTTCATCTGTAAGCTCCGTTTCCCTAAGGAGAAGTCAATAGCTTTGATATATATATATATATATATATATATATATATATATATATATATATATATATATATATATATGAAAATGAAAAGGTTTATTGGCAGACTATAGTCCATATGGCAAATATTATTTATACAATGACAGTTCATATACTAAGGATAGAAATATATACAATTGATTAGAAATAATACTGCACTGTCGAAGTTAAGTGGAGCTACAGACAGACGTTTTCGTACCAAGAAGTCCATAGCTTAGAGGATAAATGGCAGGACTCATGGCTAGCTTGGATGATCGGGTTGGTTGATTTTTTAATTCTTTGCATTAGACTGTGTTGAGCACGTCTTGTTACCTCCGGAAAGCTCGGGACATTGCGGGTAGCCAGTGTTGGGCACTAAAGCGTTAATCCGATAACAGTCAATTAACGAAGTTAACTTTTTTTAACGGACTATTAACGGAAGTTAATTTCCATTTAGTCTGTTAAAGTCCGTTAACACGTTAACTGCGAGGAGTCATTCACGGAAGATCACCGCTCTGCGAATGAATTCAAACCGCCATAACTTCAGTCTGCTTCCAGATCTCGCAAGGGGAGGTTGTGCGCTTTTTATTGAAGGTAAGAAGGTTCTTTTAACGTTAGTAAAAGTCCTATAATATTATATATATATTAATACGTATGGAGATACGTATGGTAAAATGTACGGTTGAGAAAAATTAATTTATAGTAATGACTAATGAATAAGTATTTTTACACTGCGTTCGTAAATCTCTAAAAAAGTATATATAGTATGTAAAATTTGAATAATAGTTTTTATTCACTGATTGTAATATTGTCGTCGAATTAAATAACAATTGCGTATATTACATAGACAAAATATTTTATAGACAAAATAATTCATGGACAAAGTATTTTTATTTTATAGACTAAATAATTCATAGATAAAATATTTTATAGATAAAATAATTACATAGAGAAAAATTACTTCTATTGAAAATTCACAGAAACAGGTTAAGTAAAATAAAATATTTATATAACGTAATATTATATATTATATATTATAATATTATTATAATTAATATTATTTTGAATTAATTTTGCTATTTTGTTTGAATTAATATTTTATTAGTTTAGTTACATATTTTATACGATGATATTTTACTTTTTTTAGGTTCTTCTGTATTATCGTCAACTAGACAGCGTTCAGTTCTCTCTTACCAAGCATTCTCTACAACTTTTAAACTTCAACCATGGAGCACCAAGAAGAAGTTCTCGACATTGAGATCGCCTCTGTCTCAGGCACTTCTGAATCTCAGTCTGACCAGAAGCCTTTCCAAAACAAAAAAGTTGCAAAACTTGATAAAAATACAGTTAAATACCTATTTATTGTTGGATTTTGAATAAATATACATTTTCTATGGGTTTTAAATCTTTTTCCTTTATTTTTTTAAATGTGACACATCGAACAGGTTACCTTCGGAAGTTGTGAACAGTTCCTCTGTGGATCAGTTCAAGAAGAGGTTAGACCAAATTTTGCACACTATTTGAGTGTGTAGAAAATTTTCCGTGGCACCCGTTGCCATTGGTACCTCCTCGGTATGGGCCGCAAGGCCTTTTGAGGTAGTAAAATTATCGGATTATCGTTATCGGAGTTAAAAATTGGGGTTAACGGATTATCGTTATCGAAGTTAACTTTTTGGTTAACGGTGCCCACCACTGCGGGTAGCAAACATTTGCGAAGCTGAGCATCTCGGGGGTAATTTATGTAGGAGTCTAAAAGACCTGTTGTACAGCAAATTTAGGGTTCTGCCAGAACCTTTTTTATAATTCACCCAGAGTTGCTGACCGTATATATTACTGCAGAAAGTACGAAAGAGTGTGTCTTTAGCTTCACTTGTACAGAAACGAAAGTTCCTTATGGTCATATTCGCTTTAGCACACAGGCTTCGAGATTGTTTTCTTATATCCGAGTCATCACTCAAGGAGCTGGTAATAGTTTGACCCAAATACTTAAACTCTTGTTCTTCCTCAATTCCTTCACCATTCATTTTAAACCTTATATCAGCTGGCTGATTACAGCTTTTAGGATGAAATTGCATAACCTTAGTTTGTGTAACATTAAAAAGAATATCATGTTTCTGCGAATACACTTCGCAGACATTTAGTAGCCGATCCAGAACTTTAACAGAGGGACTTATTAACACCATATCATCAGCATAAACTAAGTTATTTATCCTTGTGTTATCTATACAACATCCTACTGTTGCCTCATTAAGTGAAGCAATTAATCCGTCAATATACACATTAAACAGCATAGAGGAGAGCAAGGAGCCTTGTCTCACCCCGCAAGAGGAGCCAAAACACTCGGATAGTACACTGCCCCACCTAACAGTGAAAGATTGGTGGGAATACCAAAATTTCAACAAATTTAATATGTACATGAGAACCTTCCTGTCTTCTAGTTTTGCAAATAAAATATTGTGGTTCACCCTATCATATGCCTTACTTATATCAAGGAAACAGCTATAAATGGTTGAATTACTGTCAATGTATTTAGATATTGTTTCTTTAAGTACATAGATACACAGGTCAGTTGAGTGGGACCTTTTAAAGCCAAACTGATTAGGAGATGTCCATAGGAAATCATTTAATCGGAGTAACAAGAGTTTTTCTAGTATTTTCGAGAAGCAGGAAACGACAGCAATAGGCCTGTAATTATTGCTGGACAGAATGTCTCCGTACTTATTTTTGACCAGGGCAAGATATATACCCTCATGAACTCTGCAGGGATATATATAGTATATATATATATATATATATATATATATATATATATATATATATATATATATATATATATATGTACAGGTTGTCCCATAACTCTGGAACCATAGGGTAAAATAAGTAATTCCTGTTTTTCTGTTTATGCAAGTGGCCATGATGTCTTTGAGTAAGGGAGAACGCATCTAGGTAATTCTGCTCGTAGGAAATCGGAGTCAGAGGGAGGTCGCTGAGGAATTTAACAGATTGCATCCGGACCGCGCGCCGATAACACACAGCTGTGTCGGCAAACTTGTAGTAAAGTTCAGGGAAACGGGATCCATAGGAGATAAACCACGCAGTGGACTTCCGAAGACATCCACCGACGATAACACAGCAGCTACCATCCTCGCTCATTTCACAAACAGTCCCCAAAAGTCTCTCCGGCGTTTTTATTGCCGTTTTTATCATTTTGCCCTATGGTTCCAGACTTACGGGACACCCTGTGTATATATATATATATATATATATATATATATATATATATATATATATATATATATATATATATATATATATATATATATATGCCACGTTGGCAATATAATAAATGTTACTTAGATTGTTTATGTAAATGATTGCTTGAAGCTGGAGATCACGAGATCTTTACAAATGAAATGAACAGTTACTAATTAGGGAAATCAGTAGAGTGAGTTTTCTTCCCTTAATGCTAGAAAACAGTAAATGAACTTAAGAGTGCATGAATTGTTGAGGACAACATTCTTTAAAATAGGGCACGAATGCAGAATAAAAATAGTAATGACAAGATATCCCCAACGGAGGGCGTCAATAATGGTCTTCACATGGCGGCTGTTTGCTCGCGACTCGTAAAGTGGTTCCGAAAAGAGTCTAAGGTTTGGAAGCTGGGCGAGGTGCGAATGAAACGTGATGCCCGGAGATTCTTTGTAACTGTTAGAAAAACTAGAAGAGGAAGAACCATTGTTGTCCCAAGGCGATATGATGACTAAGCTGATTGATGCAGCATTGCTTGTATATATTAAGTTAAGGTGTATATATATCCATCTCATAATTGTAAGGTTAGTGAAAAATTCACTTAATAAGAGCTAGCATTTTTGGGCTCTTGTGGCATCAGTGTTTGGGACGCTGGTGGCATCATTTTGGGGCGCTGCGCGTCTTTTCTACTCGTTTGTGGGATGTCGTACGTACAGGGTGTGGTCTGATAGAGATTAGAGAGCTCTCTTTCAATTCAGTTTGGTTGTTTAGATACAAGGTTGTTGCATCGTGCAATAGTCCAGGTTGCGTTGTTGTTGCAAGGAAGAGAAAGAAGACCATAAATAGTACCCCTTTTGTTTATATTAAATTCATGTAATTAAGGTCTAAGGTAGGCCCGCATCGAGTCAGCAACCCTGAGGTTACCCTGAGGTAGGACCTAATAGGATCTCAAATCCGTAAGTTTTAATTTAGCTTAACTTGGGCTTCAGATAGAACTGGCCCTTTAGAATTTGGCCGTTCACGGCTCAGCTGGGATTTTGAACCCAACAAATAAATAAAATAACAGTAACGGAGTTGAACGTCATCTTCATAGAAAAGGAGAATTAGCCCGTAAGGAAATGTCACTCGGAAGGCAAAAAAAGAATCTTCGAAAGTATCTGACGATGTCGTTGTAGCTATATATATATATATATATATATATATATATATATATATATATCAGGTCATCCCATAAGTAATGTCGTTTTTTACGATAGATTAAGTTTAAACTAGTCCTACTCGGTTTAAGCATAAATTTTCCGAAGGTTATATCTAAGAGGAGATCTATCGTGTTTCGCTACATACTTTACAGACCTTGACCAGTGAAGACGTGTGTTTTGCTTTATGTGAACCCCTCATAAACATGGCGGTATCAGAAGAGCATATCAGGCATATAATGCTTTACGCGTTCAAAAAAGGGAAGTGCTACTGAAGCAACGCGAAACATTCAGGAAGTTTATGGCAATGATATTCTGCATGTGAGGAAATGTCAAAGATGGTTTCAAAAGTTTAGGAATGGTGACTGCTGTTTGACAGATGCAGCACGCTCTGGACGCCCTGCTGAGTTTGATGATGACCTGCTGTTAGCCGCACTTGAAGAAGACTGTTCAACAACTGTCGAAGAATTGGCCCAGAAACTCAATTCATCCCCGTCTGCCATCCATCGACATTTGCAACAACTCGGGAAAGTGCCTAAGTTAGGAAAATGGGTGCCACATGAATTGTCGGTCGACAATCTGAGGGTGCGGGTAAACATTAGCACAGCTCTTCATTCCCGTGAACTCCAAGATCCGTTTTTGCGCCGTTTAGTGACTGGTGATGAAAAGTGGATACTGTACCAGAATGTTAAGCGCCGTCGACAGTGGGTTTGTGCCGGAGAACCAGCGACACCAAGCCAAAACCAAATCTTCACCCTCAGAAGGTGTTGCTTAGTGTTTGGTGGGATAAAGGTGGTGTAATACACTTTGAAACCTTACCACACAACCAAACAATCACCGCTCAAGTCTACTGTCAACAACTGGATCGATTGAACACTGCACTAAAAGAAAAGAGACCTTCTTTGGTTAATCGGAAAGGAATCGTGTTCCACCACGACAACGCACGTCCTCATACCGCTCGGATCACTTCTGCAAAAATTGAGGAGCTTGGGTGAGAAAAACTTTCACATCCTCCATATTCTCCAGACCTTGCGCCTTCAGATTATCATCTCTTCAGGATTCTGCAAAACTATCTTGACGAGAAACAGTATACTTCTTTAGATGACCTGCACACCAGTCTTTGTACGTTTTTTGCCTCAAAACCGCCTGAATTTTATAAACATGGCATTGAAAAGCTTGTAGGACGTTGGCAGAGTGTCATTGATTCTGATAGAAAATATATACTCGATTAAAAAGTTTCAGTTGTTTTTTTTGTTCTTCAAATTCCGATCTAAAAAACGACATCACTTATGGGATGACCTGATATATATATATAATTTAGTGGTGGACCGGATGTCAGTTTTTCAACATCTGCGGATACGGATGCGAATCCTTAATTTCAATATCCGCGGATGCGGATATTTAGTTAATCTACCAATATAATATAGAATTATGAATATATGACATAACTTTTCAAATTTCGTGATATTACTATTATGGCAGGCAATGCGTAAGAATTAAAATTAATATTAATGTTTTCATTATGATAAAAATAATAACTTTCTCAAGAGTTTCAGCCACAGAAAATTCAATGAAACAAGTTTCATTCAATTTTTTGTGTTACCAGGTATTTATATTTTCAGGTTTATATATTTGTTTGTTCATTAATAATTAATACTTTACATGAAATGTGCATGACTGGGCCTTATAAGCTACGCTATAAGGTGATTTAATTGTAATTTGCATAATTTATTTGAGGTAATATCCGCATAACATCCGCAGTGAGAAGTGCGGATGCTGATGTTAAAAATGATGCGGAAGAGGATATCCCGTCCACTACTATATATATATATATATATATATATATATATATATAACTTGGTTGAATGGTTTGTTCTTAGGGAAGCGTAGCTTAGCGAGGAATAGGAGGACGAAAAGATGGTACATGTTTATTAACAGACGTTTCGGAAAAATTCAATTTCCATCATCAGTGCTAAAAAGTTTAAAAACAAATAGAAATAAATAAGTATAATAAATAAAAACGAACAATAAATTAAAATGGCGCAACAATTAGCGAGAATTAATAGTAAGTTACAATATATTAAATTAAAAGATTAAAAATTAAATGATACAAAGTATAAAAGTATGGACAATAAGTAAAATATAAAACGGTTTAGGTAAAACAGAATTGAAGGGTTTCTTACCAGATTGTTAATGTAATGGGAGACAAATTATACAGAAGATTGGGAATGGTTGCCTCTTGAAAGAATTCCATATTAGGAAGATGGAGCCGGGCGGAGTGATGGTGAATTTCACGCCCCGACAAAGGCAAAGCGACCGTCCTTCTTAATAAACCAGATTACATTAATAAGGTTAACAACGTTCTTAACGATCCTACCAAATTTAAAAAGACTAACGATAATCCTTTAACCCTTTCCGTAAAACTTGAAGATAAAATCAACCGTTTCCTCAAAAAACTATATGATCAGAACAAAATTTCAGAAGGCACTTAAAACCAAGTACGTTCTTCCGGCTCATCCCCAGGTACTCTCTGTGGCCTCCCTAAAATACATAAACCCAACTTACCCATTAGACCCATCCTTTCGGCCTACACTACCCACAATTACAAACTAGCAAAATTCCTAATTCCCACTTTAACCCCCCTAACCCAAAACGAATACTCCGTCACCAACTCCTACGAATTCACTAAAGAAATATGGACCATAAATAACTCAAATAACCTTCATATGCATAGTTTCGACATAGTATCTCTCTACACCAACGTTCCAATTAAAGAAGCCATCGATATCTGTATTAACAGCCTTTTCGCCAACAATCCGAATACAGTTTTGAATCTAACAAAACATGAATTTACCAAACTGCTCACGCTCGCCGCCTCAGACACCTATTTTTTCTTTAACCAACAACTTTATCAACAAACCGACTCACTAGCTATGGGATCCCCCTTAAGTGCCACTCTAGCGAACATCTTCCTCAGCCATCACGAAAATAACTGGCTACTTCATTGCTCCACTCATTATAAACCACACCTATATAAAAGATACGTTGATGACACCTTTCTCCTTTTTCACAATGCCAACCACGCCCCCCTTTTTCTTAACTACCTTAATTCCCAACATAAAAACATTAAGTTCACCAAAGAAGACGAATCCAATAACACCCTTCCCTTCCTAGATATTACAATAACTAAACAAAACAACAAATTTAGCACTTCCATATATCGAAAACCCACGTACACAGGCCTAGGTACTAATTTCCTAAGCCACATCCCCTTGCTATATAAAATAAACAGTATTAAAATTTTAATCCACCGTGCCTACCATCTTTGCTCCTCGTACTTATCCTTCCATCATGAAATAGAGTTAATTCTTAACTTCAGCATTAATAACTCTTTCCCAAAACATCTGTTACAGTCCTTAACAAGAAATTTTCTTAATAATATTTATCAAACCCCCCTTAAAGTTCCCACTGTTAAAAAAGACGTACAATATTTTTCATTCCCCTATTACGACCACATTAGCCACAAAATACTTTCAGAACTCCGTCTCTTACTCACCCCGCTTTACCCCCAAATTAAATTTCATTTCGCTTTCACCAACAACAATAGTATCAAATCTTACCTCAACCATAAAGAAAAAACACCCCAGCCACTTGCTTCGTCCACTATCTACGCTTTTAATTGTGTTCGCTGCGAAGCGAACTATATTGGCAGTACCATCCGCCAATATCAAACAAGAGTGGACGAGCATCGTGGGATTTCTACAAGAACTTCACAGCCCTTGAACAAACCCTCCAAATCAGCAATAAGGGATCACTGCCATCTCCACAACCACCCGTTACTTTCCTCCCACTTCAAAATCATTAATTCAGCCAACCAACTAATTGACCCCCGCATACTTGAGTCCCTTTATATCCTCAGTATCCAGCCAACCCTCAACGATTGCAGTTCCGCTTTCAATTTAAACATTGCAAAATAAACTCTCAAAAGAAATTCACCATCACTCCGCCCGGCTCCATCTTCCTAATATGGAATTCTTTCAAGAGGCAACCATTCCCAATCTTCTGTATAATTAGACTCCCATTACATTAACAATCTGGTAAGAAACCCTTCAATTCTGTTTTACCTAAACCGTTTTATATTTTACTTATTGTCCATACTTTTATACTTTGTATCATTTAATTTTTAATCTTTTAATTTAATATATTGTAACTTACTATTAATTCTCGCTAATTGTTGCGCCATTTTAATTTATTGTTCGTTTTTATTTATTATATACGTACTGTATATATATATATATATATATATATATATATATATATATATATATATATATTTAACTGCAATGACCACGCACTATATTAATGTATAGAAACGACGTAAGTATAGAGGAGTGTTCTGCACACGAGGGAGAGAAATAACGAACAAATGAAAAATGAGGTGACCGCCCGGGAATCGAACCCAGGACCTTCCGATTGCCGGTCAGACATGCTACCACTACACTACGGGCCTCGATCAGTCAGAAGTCGCAATTCTCCTACATAGGGCAGAAACCAATGCCTTGAGAGGGCACCCTCGCAAATCGTGAATATGTACATTTAACTGCAATGACCACGCGCTATATTAATGTATAGAAACGACGTAAGTATAGAGGAGTGTTCTGCACACGAGGAAGAGAAATAACGAACAAATGAAAAATGAGGTGACCGCCCGGGAATCGAACCCAGGACCTTCCGATTGCCGGTCAGACATGCTACCACTACACTACGGGCCTCGATCAGTCAGAAGTCGCAATTCTCCTACATAGGGCAGAAACCAATGCCTTGAGAGGGCACCCTCGCAAATCGTGAATATGTACATTTAACTGCAATGACCACGCAGTATATTAATGTATAGAAACGACGTAAGTATAGAGGAGTGTTCTGCACACGAGGAAGAGAAATAACGAACAAATGAAAAATGAGGTGACCGCCCGGGAATCGAACCCAGGACCTTCCGATTGCCGGTCAGACATTTTTTATTTGTTCGTTATTTCTCTTCCTCGTGTGCAGAACACTCCTCTATACTTACGTCGTTTCTATACATTAATATAGTGCGTGGTCATTGCAGTTAAATGTACATATTCACGATTTGCGAGGGTGCCCTCTCAAGGCATTGGTTTCTGCCCTATGTAGGAGAATTGCGACTTTTGACTGATCGAGGCCCGTAGTGTAGTGGTAGCATGTCTGACCGGCAATCGGAAGGTCCTGGGTTCGATTCCCGGGCGGTCACCTCATTTTTCATTTGTTCGTTATTTCTCTTCCTCGTGTGCAGAACACTCCTCTATACTTACGTCGTTTCTATACATATATATATATTGTGTTATAAGACTTTTATGTTGTTTTTGTTTTTTAGAAGCGAGTCAGAATTTTACGCTTTGAATTATAAAGCTTAGTTAAAAATGTATATCTGAATTTATGGTTTATGCAAAATCCTCGACTGACATTTAGAATTTCAAATGAAGTGGGGAAAAAATCTGTCACAATCTCGACACAGGCAGACATTAAAAATAAAACCCTTGGTAAAAAGAATTTAGATATAGTATTTAGTAAAAGTTTGAACGTTTCGACAGAATCCTCTGTACCGTTGTCAAGTTTTAGCAAATATGATTTTCGCTGACTCTTTAGGAGGGGAATTTCATGCTAACTGGAATGGGATTTCATTTTATTCTAAACCATTTAAGGGAAGTTTTATTGATTAAAACAAAGAATAAGTTAATTATTTTATTTGAAACGAATAATGGAACTCTTTAGGAAAAACTGTATTGGAAAAACAGCAAAAACTAAATGTTAGTTGAAAATATAATCGAAAAAATATAAACATGAATTAGTTTTAAATGCATTAATGTAATAACTTTCACACCATTACGCAACTGCGCAGCTTGTAGTGAAGTTATTTTCGTTTATTTGGTAATAAGATAATTCTTTAGAGAAAAGGGTCAGATGGTTTGCATTTATAAAATAACGAATACTTTTATGTGACATTTAGCTACCTGAAGTGAAAAAGTCTACAGTGACACTAAGGGAGGCTGCAGTATTTTTTCTCTTTTTATTTTTTCCCTTCTACTCCAGATGGAGAGTTTTTTACTTCCGGGGTTAAACCTTAACCCTAAGGAATTTTTAGGTACAGCCTAGTACTAGTCGTAAGATAAAGGTGCTGTATCGTAATATCTCCCCTACAACTTCTCCAGATGTCACACTTATGGGCAGTTGGTTCAGGAACTCTACTGTGGATTTCTTTACTGCCCCTGTTGCCCCCACTACTATTGGGATGATCTCAGGTTCCATATTCCACATTCTCCTTGTTTCGTGTTTGAGTCTCTGGTATTTTAAGACCTTTTCCCTTTCATAGTTCACCACATTCCAGTCTGCTGGGACTCCTACTTCCACCAAGAGGCACTTGTTTCCCTCCTTCTCTCTCACAACTATGTCTGGTCTGCATCCTGATGCCCTGATGTCAGTTGGTATCTCGTGATCATATCGGAGCAGCACTTTGTCATTGTCTTCTATTCCTTGTGGAATATGTTCCCAGTGTTTTTCTGTTTCTAGCCTTATTTCATATTTCTTACACAGCTTGAAGTGGATTAGCTTGCAGACTGCATTGTGTCTGTCTGTGTAGTTTCCTCTGTGCAGGAATATTTCACACCCCGATAGTATGTGACTCACAGTCTCTGGGCTCTTTGAGCACAATCTGCACATCTCACTTTCATTTCTGCCCTCAATATTCCTTTTGGACCAGTTTGTCCGTAGTGCCTTGTCTTGTGCTGCCATCACCAGATGTTCATCTTCTGGTCTCAGTGCCCCTCTTACCAGGAACTCCACGGTTTTATCCCTCTCTATGTATGCTCTGTTCAGCACGTCCTCTTTGTATACTTTGCTGAACTTGTGCTCTTCCCAGTTCTTCTCCTTCTCTTCTGATCTTTTCTTGTTAAACCTTCTTTTGATGGTGCTTATCTTTTCCATGAGAGGTTTATTTGCAATGTCTTCAAGCTGTTCAGGTCCTATGCCAGCATCCACTAGATAATTATTTGCCTTTTGAGTGATGTTGTTCGAGGCTTTTCACGTTTATGGTCTCTTACAAATCTGACTAGCCTTCCTTCTCCTTCCTTTATGTACTGTGCTAATCCTATTGTTGTGGCTTTGTGCACTTGGTCAATTAGCGCAAGCCCTAATCCACCGACCCTCCTTGGCGGGTATAGCCTTGGTGTGCATTGGTTTTTATATATGACCTTATGCGCATGGAGCAATTTTCTGGTGATCGTATCCAGTTTGTTGATTTCTTGCTGGGTCCAGTTGATTATGCCAACACTGTATGACAGTACGGGTACCGCTAGTAAGTTTATGGATAGGATCTTATTTTTACTGTTTAGGTGAGATTTTTGGATTAGCTTTATCCTTTTTTAATATTCTTTTCGCAGTCTTTCTTTCATGATGTCATTTTCCATCTTTTCAGATTCCTCTATCCCCAGATATTTATATGTAGCCTCTTGCTCTAGTTCTTCTATCACGATATTGTCCCTCCTGATGTTTTGTGATTCACACCTTTTGCCTTTCTTTAGTGTGACAGTGGCACATTTCTCAAGACCAAACTCCATCTGGATGTCATCTGAGAACTTTTTGACCTCCCTGACCTCTTCTGTTAGCTCACTTTTGTTTGGGGCATATAGTTTTAGGTCATCCATGTAAAATAAGTGAGATATTTTCTGGCTGTTCTTTTCCCTTGGTCTCATTACGTTGCCTTTGTTTAGGTTATTTATTAGTTGGCTGAGTGGGTTTAGCGCCAGTACAAACAAAAGAGGGGATATTGAATCACCCTGGTAGATCCCTCTCTTGATTCTCACACTGTTCACCTCTAAAGTTCCCTTACTATGATGAAGAGTTAGGTCTGTTTCCCATCGTGTCATAGCTGTTTCTAAGAAGATCCTGATGGTAGGGTGGATCTTGTATAGTCTCAATACTTCCGTCACCCAGGAGTGGGGTACACTGTCATACGCCATTTTGTAGTCAATCCATGCCATGCTTAGGTATCTCTGTTTCTTTCTGCTGTTCTCCAATATAGCCCTGTTGATTAACAGCTGGTCTTTTGTCCCATACGTTTTTCTGCTGCATCCTTTTTGTTCCGGGCTTATGATGTTTTCTTCTACATGGCTGTAGATCCTGTCAGCTATGATTCCTGTTAGTATTTTGTAGATTGTTGGCAAGCACGTTATTGGTCTATATTTACTTGGATTCTGGGTTTCATGGGACTTTGGTAGTAATGTTGTTTTTCCTTTTGTCAACCATTCTGGTGCTTCTTCTTCTGCTGTTACTATCTTGTTGAAGCACCTTGTTAGTTTTCCATTTAGTGATGTTAGCTTTTTTAACCAGAAGTTCTTAATCATGTCTGGGCCTGGTGCTTTCCAGTTGTTGCTTCTTTTTATTTTCTCCTCGACTTCTTTCACGGTTATTCTGTCCATGTCCATCTCTGAGATGTTTCTCACCTTTTCGCTGTTGTAAAGGCTCCCAATCCATTCTGCACCATCATTATGGTTGACTTCGTTCTCGTAGATGTTCTTCCAGAAATGCTCCACTAGTTCTTTTTCAGGTGGTCTTTCTACCTTTATCTGGGCATTCTTTAACTCTTTAAATAGTTTTGTTGGGTTGTTTTCAAACATCTCATTTTGTTTCTTTTCTCTATCCAAGCGTATATATCTTGCCAATCTTTTTGCCTTTGCCGACAGGTCTAGCTTTTTCATGGCAATGCTTTGTCTGATTTTTCTTTCATTGTCCAGTCTTTCTCTTTGGATTAATACATTTACCTTCCTCCTTCCCAGTTCAAATCTTATTTACCCCGTCATATGGGTAGTTAGGATTGAGATCTCCTTCCTGAGGTTACCTACTCTGCTCTCTAATCTTTGCTGCCACCTTGGCTTCCTCTCATTTCCTTTCTTTCCCTGGTTTTGCTCCTGGTTATTCTGCTTGCGTGGTTTTACCCCTGCCATCTCTGTTACGCTGACTGGTGTTGCATAATATAACCTTAGTTCTGTGAGGTTACTCTCCTGGGGTGTTATTGCAGGTAGTACCTTGTTTGCTATCTCTATATATTTTCTGACCTTATAGGTGTTCCTCAGCTTGGGCAGTGGTCTTCTGTGGTTCAGTTCCTGGTGTACATCTTCTTTTCTGTGGATTAGGATCCTCCTTTTCATCTCCTTCTCTTCCTCACTCTCCTCTTCTATCTCTTCCACTATCATTGCCAGGTCCTGATGTAGAGTCTCCCTCATCATCTGATGGTTCACTTGGGGGAGGTGGGGGAGGGGAGGGGGTGGAAAGATGTTTGTGTGCCTGTGGTTCATTTCCACTTCCACCTCCTCCTCTTCCCGCCCTGGGCAGGCATCCTTGTCCACTTCTTTTGTGCTGTTTCTGCGAGGTGTTTCCACTACGTACGGTACCTGGGGCTTTCTCCTTTGTTTTTTCTGTTATTGAGGGTTTCACTTGGCTTTCTGGTGTTTCAGCCAGTTTGTTTTTTTCGGTTTGTTTCTTCCCTCTACCTACTGTCCCTTTGCTCATTCTTAGTTCTTCTAGGGTGTCAGCAGTTATTACCAGTTGTTCCTGTACAACCCACATTGCCTTTTCTTTTGCTTTCTGTGCCTCATCACATATTGGTAGTGTGGCTCTTTGTTTCTTCTCATGGTCAGTTCCTCTTTCTGCGATTGTCTTTAGGATATGATGTTTTTGCCTGATCACTTTTTTCGGTGTACTGTATGGTCTGTGTACCGCTTCTGGAACCTGTATACCACGTAGTCATTCTCATCGAACTCCTTCCTTTCAGTTGCCCATTTTAGGAGTTCGCTCTTGTTCTCTTTTTCTGGGATCATCTGCCCTATATACAGGCTTTCTAACAGGTACAGATTTCTCTCCAGTGTCCATGTCCACTCGCTCATGGTGTTCTCATTTCCCTTTTGTACATATTCTTCTACCTCTCTTTTGATCTTTTTCATTTCATCCTTTGTGATCTCTGATTTCCCTAGTCTGATGTTTGCACTGATGCTGTGGAACAGACAGTCTGGGATTTTTTCTAGCTTCTCCCTATCTAACACTCCTCTCTTTGTTAGCATTTCTCTGCACCTTTTGCTGGTTCCATTTTTCGGGAACTGCTCACTTGTGGCATAGGTGGTACACCACAGTATTTCTCGTTTTCCCTCCACTGATCATTGTGTCCGGGTACCCCCTCTGGGGTTGTAGGTGAAGTTAGTCCGTTTCTTTTTGTTGTTGGGTGAGATGGGGGCTTCCTGGGGTAGCACTGTCATGTCACTTTGTGGAGGTTGTCCCTCATTTTGTGTAACCCGTCCATACTGAAGGGCAGTAGTGTGGACTTGGGCCTTTTTTCCAGGGCTGGTATTGCTCGGAGGGTTAAGGCCGTTCTCCTGTTTGCCGATCTCCTGATAATTGTCACATGGTACTCGGCTTTTGACACCTGTACGACCGGGCGAAGTGGCTCTGGCTGATTCACCATTATCCCTATTCACGCCGTTTGCTTTCCTTCTTAGGTTGTAGTTCATTGTGTTTCTTTTTCCGCTGTCCACGGCCTCTTATTCTTGTATTCGAGGCTTCCCTGCTGATTTCCCAGTAGGGTGCTCCCCACATCCGCAACCCGGGGGACGCGTCTAGTAGGCTGGAATAGGCCCTCAGAAGGTAGGCTGCAATAGTATGGAAAATGGAAAAGTATGGAAGTACTTATGTAAAGTTATAAGATTCAACGTATTTTGTATTTTTATACAATATATTCATTTATAATATAACTGTTGTTCTCAACATCTGATGTAATTTTCAGGAAAGAATCCTCAAATAAAGAGGTTAAGGCATTTCTTGTTAATGTTTGGCAACAACCTGAGTCTTATCGATTTTAACCTTCTAAATTCAAATCTGCCTGTTGCCAAACTGAATTTTTAGTATTAGACCTTGAAATTTTGAAAAAACAAAATTGCCGTTAAATCGTAAAATAAGGCATATCGTCTGATCTGTTCAGAACTAGAAGCATGATTAAGGATTCTTTTTCTGCATTTTCAACCCAAAGGAATCCGATAGATACAAAATAAACACAATTTTAGCTTAAACGTTTCAACGAACATTAAAATCCATTACCGAGATGAACACAACCAAGATTTTTCAGCTTTTGTTTTCGAGCTTCATTAAAAATGTTAAGGTATATGCAAGATATGGGAGGTGCAAATACGGACAAAAATGCCGTTACTACCACCCTCAAAGGAACGCAACGGGTGAACAGGAAAAACGAACATCAAAAAAGGGTACCAATTTTTTAGACGTAGCCAACACAATTCAGCAAATACAAAGTCAGCTGACAAATATAGGAATCCGAGAGCCGGACAGAAGGCACGCACAGAGACACTTCATGCGTTATCGGGACAACAGGTACCAACAAAGATAAAACGAGGCAAATTGTCGGAGGACCACAAGGCAACGAAACCGGCATCACCATTGGAAAACGAATCGGAACTACCTGTATGCGAAAACGATAGAGAAAAAATAAAAATAATCCTAGCCAGCATTCGGGGCCTTAAATCAAATCATTCTCCGGACAAAGTTTTATACCTGAAAGGACTCGTGCAAGAAGCCAGAGCAGACTTTGCATGCCTCACGGAAACCCATCTAAAGGACTGCCAGGCGAACTGTGAAAACTGTGAATTCTGTGTTGACAAAAAAGAAATAAAATTGACAACGATAACATACTCCGAGCCGACAGAACAGTGAGACGTAAAGGAGGCTGTGCTATTTACACACGCGAAAGGCACATGGCAGAAATGACTATAAGTACCTCAAACAGCTACGTAGAATGTGTAGCAGCAAAAGTTGAAAAATTAAATATGGTACTAATTGTAATGTACAGACCCCCCAAACACGCCAACCTCAAAATTTTCAGATTCCATTACAGAGGTAAGAAACTGGGAAAAAGATCTACACTCTCCAACCTCAAATATTTTTTTCTGTGGTGATTTTAATTTTACATTCATGAAATATAAAAGGATATGAAAAAACATATGTACACACCAGGACAAGGGGGGGGGGCACACGAGAAGACCGGGAGCAGGTAAAAATGCTACTAGCTCTAGCTGATGAATTTATGTTAACATAAGAAATAGCAGAAAACACAAGAAAAAACAACTGCCTACATTTAGTATTCACAAACAACAACCTAATTGATAATGGAGAAATATCCCCAACCCCAACTATAATATCGGGTCACAACATTATTGAAATAACAACCAATATAAAAGCAGCAGGAAAGGAAAGAACACGAACAACAGAAAGAAGCAATTTCGAAATTTTTCATTTTCACTTCAAAGCTATAAAGTGAGCATGGAAGTAATAGATTGGAAAACCGTTTTCGAATAAAAGACAACGGAAGAGATGCTAATGACTTTAGAGGAGAAGACGCTGGAAATTGTGGAAAGACATTTCCCAAAAATACAACAAAGAAGAAAGAGAAGCAGGTTCGAGAGACAAAAGAGGTCACTGTTCCGAAAGAGAAAAAGAGTGACTGCAAAATTAAGTAACTCTAAACATAACCGAAAAATATTAAATGATAAACTGCAGAGTATCGATTGCATCATACAGGAACTAATTGAGAAGCATACAGAAAAGAAGACGACGCTATAGAAGCGATAACGGTTAACTCAAAGTACTTCTGTAATTTTGTGAAAAGGAAGTCGAAAAACCATGCGACTATCGGACCTTTGAAAAATGAGGACAGTGCTTTATCTGATGATCTAATAAAAGTATCTGAAACATTAAGAGCTCAGTACGAATCATCTTTCAGTATCTCCAAAACTGACAAACTGATATGCGATAGAAACGCGTTCTTTGAAGAACTACAAGGGGAAAGTATAACGGACTTCGACTTTACGACAGATGATATTACACAAGCTATAGGGAAACTAAAAGCACACTCAACGGCAGGATCAGATAAATGGAATGCTACACTGATCAGAAACTGCAAGAATGCAATCGCTGAGCCCCTATATTGGATATGGAGACGATCACTAGACACAGGAGAAATACCTGGCATCCTGAAGAGCGCGAACATAGTCGCAATATATAAAGGAGGAGATCGATCCGAGGCAAAAAACTATAGGCCAGTGTCGTTTACATCTCATTTCACTAAAATATTTGAAAGAATAGTTAGACAGAAAATCTATGACTTTTTGGAAACTCAGTAAAAATTAAATGATAACCAACATGGGTTTCGGTCAGGCAGATCAGGCCTATCACAACTAATGGAACACTACAACAACATTATTGATGCAATAGAAAGTAATGGAAACTATGATGTAATATATACAGACTTTGCCAAAGCGTTCGACAGGTGTGACCATGGAATTATAATACATAAAATGAAATATATGGGAATGACAGGAAAATTAGGGAAGTAGATATATAATTTCCTTAGTGAGCAGCGGCAAGTCGTTACCGTAAAAGGAGTATCTTCATCAGAATCAGAGGTCCTCAGCTCAGTACCACAAGGAACAGTATTAGCTCCACTACTCTTCATAATCATGCTAACTGACATAGACGAGGACCTTACCAGAGACAGCACAGTAACATCCTTTGCCGATGACACAAAGATCAGTAGAAAAATAAGAAACCCAGAAGATATAGGATCTCTACAAACCGACATGAACAGAATCTACAAGTGGACGGAAGGCAACAATATGAAGTTTAACACAGAAATTTCAACTGTTTCGGTACGGAAAAAAGAGACCTAAATTCCATGGAGTACTATACCCCAAATGGACCGGTAATTCAAAGAAATTCTAAAGCCAAAGATTTAGGGGTTGTAATGACTGATGATGCGAAATTTGAAACAAAAAATAAGATAGCAGTAAACAGAGCAAAAAGAAAACCTGGGCAGATACTGAGAACCTTTAAACGAAGGGATAGGAATGTAATGATTCCTCTATTGAAAACACTGATCATACCCAAATTGGAATACTGCTCGGTCCTAACATCCCCATATAAAAAAGAAGACATTAGACAGCTAGAAGGGATTCAGAGAAGCTTCACAGCAAAGATCAAAAGGTGCAAAGAACTAAATTACTGGGAAAGGTTACGCGAATTAAAACTATATTCACTGAAAAGGAGAAGAGAGCGATACACCATTATTTACACTTGGAAAGTAATGGAGAAACTAGTCCGTAATCTTACTTTAAACCCTGTAACTCCCCAAACAACAGTGGAAAGTAGAAAAGGAAGAGTCGATCGTGTTCCCAAATTAAAGGTTAGACAGGGAAAATCTTTAACCCTGAAAGAAAATAGTTTTGTTGTGAGAAGACCAAAACTGTTTAATCAGCTGCCCAAAGAACTAAGGAACACGAATGGTGTTGCGGTGGACATCTTCAAAAGAAGATTAGACGCCTGGCTCAGAAGAATCCCCGATGAGCCGGGCGTACCTCGCTATGTGAGGTGGAGAGTACAAGAAACCAACTCACTACTTCACCAGGCCAACTTGAGAGGAGGGGCGACAAGCTTGACTTTCGTGAAATGAGGAATCATCGCACGGAACATTTAAAAGGTTGAAAGGAAAGGTATAATAAATCAGGTATAGTTATTTTTATGTATGATTATGGGAGAAAATGGTATAATATACTATAAGAATATTGAATATGATACTGCCTTCACAAACAAGGGTAAGATCGGAATAAATTACATATAAGAACTCTTTTTTAAACATATTCATAAAATAAAATCTTACGCTGAGGGTAAGATCGGAATAAATTACATACAAGAACTCTGTTTTAAACATATTCATAAAATAAAATCTTAGCATTTTCATAAAAGAAGACTGCGACAGATCCTGGATAATAAATGATCCTATGAATCTGTATGCTCTTTTGTTGGTGCAAATTAAATCTGAAGAAAATGTCACTTTAAAACAGAAAAAAATTTAAAATGTGTTTTCACAAATCACTCAACGGCATCATTGAATCTACTGCAACATGAACTTATAAGCATTAGCACATATGAGTACAAGGTTTCTGTGAATCATACAACATTACCATGCAGATAATTTACATTTAAAGGAAAACCTTAACCTACTAACAATGAAGGGTATTGATGAAGTTACGTTCAGACAACAGAATTAGCCAACATTCATACAGTCAGATTCACACTTGCAAGTGCCAGTGCAGGCTAGTCCAGATTTTCTGCATTTGCACTTTGTGTAGAGCATCTAGTAGAATAGACGCATGTGATTAGCTGCACACATGACTCAGGGACAGGAGGAAGTGAGAGGAGTATGGGAGACATTTAACCATCCTTTAGCTTCCATCCCATGGTGGAGGTATCCAGGATGTTTGGCTCGGGTTTGTCTGTTTCATGACATATAACAGACTGAAGGCGTGCCCTTTTTATGTGGTATCTTGCGGCATCACTTGTAGGAGGTAGACGCTGAGGACATAGTGCTTTTTTAGACAATGTAACTCTGGCTTTGTCCGTAGTGTTTTCATCTGAGACATTGTAGATTCTGCAAACAAACATTTCAACATTAGCCATTGTTTCTTCAGTCAGTGGTTCTTGTCCAATGTCCAAGACCTTGCAAGAGTTTCTTGCACTGGTGGAAAGGCTAGGTCGTGGCCAATGTCGTAACACCGCTTCCCGAAGATCAACGAAGTTAAGCGACATTGGGTCTGGGTAGTACGTAAAGCTGTAGGTCCCCTCCGTCATATGACCCTAGATGTTGTGAAGGAGGTTAAACAACCCCAATAAATTAATTGCAGTGGTGGAAAAACTTTAAGGGCTGTCTTCTTACCGTGACCAAATAAAAAAGATGTGGTGTCACACCCTGTGACCACATGGAATGGCAGGAGAAGCTTTGCACTTGATGAGTCTAGGTTGTTTGCTTCTATTACCGCCTTTACTGAGATGTAGTTTGGTTTTTTATGTCTCTGCCTCAGGCACATCGCCAGGTCTATAATCATAGGGGGGGCAATTCCTAGATGTAGGGGGCAGGATAGAACAAAACTCATTATTATTTTCCTTCTTCTAAATTAATAGGAACGACCAAAAAAAAATGTTTTCAAAATTATTTTTTCACTCAGGACTGAAGAGGATATATGAGGGGTCGCTCGTCTTAAGATACCTAAGCGCCACCACATGCGAAAACGTGTTTTTGATGGATATCACTATTTTCACCCTTCCTCTATCGCGTGGTTTGGGTTATAATGACCTTACGACACTAGAAGTATGGTTGAAAACCTTATGAAGCGAACTACTTTTTTCACCTCTATCGCCAGCCAGAAGTTCACCCAAAGTTCGGCATAATAAGAAAATCAAAAAATAAAAAAAAAATATATAAAATATAAAATTATGAAAATAAATTCCAAAAACTCATCAACATCCTCATTAGCATACTTAGAACTCTAATTTAGCCAAAAATGAACGTTCTAGCTCAATTAATAACAGAGATACTATTGCGAGAATATTGCTGAACTTTGGAGGCGATTTCTGGCGAATTTTAATTTTGGCGCCTAGGTACCTTAAGTCGCGGGACCCCTCATATAAAGGCAGAAAAAATCAAATACCATGGACTTGTATTTCAATTACTCTGCTTTCACTCAAAAACTTCCTTAATTTCATTTACTTCATTTACTAGCATCAAAGAACCCTTTCTACTTGTACTGATATAATGGGCTTCATAACTGACCTATTTTAGACGATACAAATGAAAAGGCACAGGACAATGGCACGAGTTTAAATTTCGAACTCGCTACTCAGAATGTCGAGCACGTTATGTACAATAACTATCGATACCGCCACGAGGTTGCAGCACCAATGCGGCGCCAGATTCAAAATAATGTTATGCTAACTTCTTGTGAGACCGTGAGACCGTATTTTTCCCTCATTGTTAGGTACATGTGTAGATCTATATTCAAGGAGAGAGGGAGAGAGAGAGAATGTAAGTAAATTTGAATTAGACGAATTGTAAACCTCAACCATAAACCATTCAGCTTTAGTTTTGAGGATAGTTATTTGACTTGTGGGGGGGGGGCAGTAAATGAATTTGGGGAGCAGTGCCCCCATTGCTCCCCCGTGGCGACGGGCCTGCTCTGCCTTCATCTATAGGTTGTTACATTCAATGCTGATTATGGAAAAAGTATACATGCCTGTCATACACTTTACATTACAGTTCACAACAAAGCCTAATTCAAACCCAGGCTTATTGATGCCTACAATATGACATCGTATATGGTACCTTTATTTCATAATAATTAAATACAAATTATTAATTTAGTGTATTAAATAACTACAAAATTGCCTCCGGATTGGCGACAAAGCCTATTGGGAATGGGAAAACAAAACATAACATAACAACAAGAAAAACGTATTTTTTCGTATCAAAATTTTCCATCGCCGATTCATGAAAATTACTTCGAGAGAAGAAATAATGAAAATATGAAAATTAGACGTTTGGAGACTGCAAAGTAAGCGAATTTAAGACAAAGGGATTTATATTAGTTGAGCCAGAGCTGTCTAGTGACGAGCATTGTTGTAGGCAAGGAAGACGTGTTTAATCTTCCTACAAGTTGTGAGTGAAAAACTAATAAAATATAACTAATAACACAAAAGGATAGGCCTATTCCTTCAGGTATTTAGACATAGTGAATTACTTGTATTAATTAAACTAAATAAACTCCTTGCGTAACTCTATCGCAACCCTATCGCCTACATCGAAAGAGAGGCGCGATAGGCAGCCGCGTGCCCTAGAACCAGAAGCGAGAGCCAACGAAATAATGAGGTATGGTAGTTTCCATTTTTACCATTAGGCAGCGCTAAATACCGAAGGCAAATAAATTTAACATTAACCAAAAAGAAAGTGCTTAAGGACGTCTTTTGAAAACCTCCAGAAACACAACTTTTTAACGAAAAAACGTAGGGTCTTTGTCGTTGGCTCGGCACCAAGATCTGGCGGAAATTTTTACCGGATCGGCAAGTTGATAGCAATCAACCCATAAATCTATAGAGCTTTTTTCATACTGGCAAAGTGTGCTATCAAGAACAGTAGAATATCTGTATCCCGAGCAGAAACCACAATCATATCTGTGCTTGCATTAATGCAGTGTACAATCCTTGTGTCTGCCTCTCGTGCCTTCCCATAAGATGGACAGTATCTACCACGGGGTTATTGCAGGCTACACGCGTTTCTTCTAGAAAGTCTCCTGCCACTACAACAGTCTTGTCGTGTGGACACCTGTTAACCAAACATTCTGAAAGGAACTTTGTGAGGTTAGCTTTATTCTCGATGTCTGACAATAAGCCTTGCCAATCCTGTGGCAGGGGAACATCTCTTGACTCTATGACCCTCCGAATCAATGTTCCTTTCTTTCTGCGGGATCTCATACCAGCTTTTACTGAATCCTGGTTATATCTGTCAAACACAATGTCAATCCGACTATATGGAGACCCAGAGGTATAGAATACTGAAACAAAAATATCTGCAAAGTCACCAAAGGTGTTTGCATTGTTCGAACGTTGATCAATGCTTGTCCATCCACAATAAAGGTTGAGGATTCAGGGATTTTTAATATTACCGGACAATTTACATTCTTTGTCAGCTCATCCACGAGCAACGATTTCTGTCCGGTACGCAAACTACCATTCATCTCTACCATCGACAGTGGCACAGGCAGCAGTTCATACTGCAGTATTCCACCGAAATCAACTTTTCTGCCAGCTTCAAATGCGATAATTAGTCTCTGTAGGATAGATCTGTCAGCTACATCTGCCAGCTGTCTTTCCTTTCAGGTCAGACAACTTTTAGACATCATACACATTTGAAAATGTTGGTGCTTTGTTCTTGGTCAGTGGATCAGATAAGTTTGGATACGACTCCTGTGCTGGGAACTAATTTGGAAATCACAAAATCATAGTACTATGTTCGCAAAAATAAAGAGTACACTGCAATTGCAATGCAACATTGCAAGTACCAGTGGTTTGGAACACTGCAAGAGTGCCAGTGTCATGCAACACTGCATGAAGGGGAGAGAGGGGTAGGGGTTGAGAACTTAGCCCAACAGCTCAGTCCCACACACAAGTTTATATATATATATAGATAGATATTTATATGTATGTATGTATGTATGTATGTATGTATGTATAGGAAAATAAGACACGCGTCTTCATTAACTGTATAGCGGAGTTTATCTGGGGTACTTTCAACCGCTGCGAGCACTAGACCTTGACTGGTAAGCCATCGGAAACCGTTCGCCGCCTGGCTGGGTGGCTGAGTGGCTGAGGAGTTGGGATAGGGGGCGGCGTACACGTATGTACACATAATACACACACACACACACACACATATATATATATATATATATATATTATATATATATAACAGCGACAATCCTCAGTCTCCACATCAATAACAACAACAACGCCCCGCCTCATTCTCCCAACCCACATACATATATATAAACAACTATATATATATATATGATACACACAGACCGGACCGTGCATGGAACAAGGAACTCTTCTAAGAAAATTAAATCCACTATAGTCCGAATAAGTAATGGTAAATGACAAACACTATAGTTTTTTCTTTTTCATGATGTTAGCCCGACGTGGGCAACGGGTCACTCGCAAAGAGGTCCCAAAAATATAGCTTCCCTCACCAGCTATCTGCAAAGCAGATAGGATCCAGCTTTGGGACAGGATCTAGGGTTTAAAGCAGCCTAGCCCTGCTACATTTAGAACCTCAATATAAGCAAAAGACTCGCTGCCTTCACGTCAGATTGAATACATCAAAGAAAAACGGGTAACTATTATATTTTTAGCCAAAAACCAAAACTTAAACCTCAACTGGCAAAATTGAGCGTCCACTTTTCAAGGCACATAACATGTCCGTTTCATGATGGGAATGAACTCAGAATGGTTCCCTGAGGTTTTATATGATACACACAGACCGTGCATGGAAAAAGGAACTCTTCTAGGAAAATTGAATCCACTATAGTCCGAATAAGTAATGGTAAATGACAAACCCTATAGTTTTTTCTTTTTCATTTTTCTTTTTCTTTTTCAGAGAACCATTCTGAGTTCATTCCCATCATGAAACGGACATGCTATGTGCCTTGAAAAGTGGACGCTCAATTTTGCCAGTTGAGGTTTAAGTTTTGGTTTTTGGCTAAAAATATAATAGTTACCCTTTTTCTTTGATGTATTTAATCTGACGTGAAGGCAGCGAGTCTTTTGCTTATATTGAGGTTCTAAATGTAGTGGGGCTAGGCTGCTTTAAACCCTAGATCCTGTCCCAAAGCTGGATCCTATCTGCTTTACAGATAGCTGGTGAGGGAAGCTATATTTTTGGGACCTCTTTGCGAGTGACCCGTTGCCCACGTCGGGCTAACATCATGAAAAAGAAAAAACTATAGTGTTTGTCATTTACCATTACTTATTCGGACTACAGTGGATTTAATTTTCCTAGAAGAGTTCCTTGTTCCATGCACGGTCTGTGTGTATCATAAAAAACCTCAGAGAACCCTTCTGAGTTCATTCTCACACACACATATATATCGAGAAGATGTGGGTAAAAGGAGATGTGTTCGGTGTGTTTATTGATTTTAAGCAGGTTTTCGATTCGGTATGGAGAAAAGGTATGATGAAAGTGCTGGAATGTTGGGGAATAGAACAAAGCATAATTGACACAATTAACAGTTTATACGAACACACAACAGCAAGAGTAAGGAAAGACCAGATCTTAACGGAACGATTCAGAACAACGGGCGGAGTGATACAAGGGTGCCCGATGTCCCCCCCACCTCTTCAACATGTTTATAGAATGGGTGATGGCGATGGCACTGGAAAATTGCCATACAGGTGTTAAGATCGGTGGGGTGGAACTAACAAACTTGAGATATGCGGATGATATAGTTCTACTAGCAGAATCGAAAGATCTCCAGAGAATGGTCTCATTGACAGAAGAACAATGTGCCAAATACAAGCTAGTGGTTAACAGAGAGAAGACAAAATGTATGAAGATTGGACGCCTGAGAGAAGTTTTAGACATACGGCTGGGCGGAGAAAAAATAGAACAGTTGGATGAGTTTAAGTACTTGGGAGTACACTTTACTACATACGGAGGCACAGAGAGGACAGTTCAAGAGAGAATATCATTGGGACGAAGATCATTTGAAAGACTAAACAAAATCTGGAAAGACAGGAACATCTCATTAAGTCTGAAAATCAGACTATTAAGAGCAATAGTCATTCCTACGGTATTATACGGTGCAGAGCGTTGGACGCTGAAGAAGATAGAGGAAAAGAAACTGCTGGCATTTGAAATGAAATGTTTAAGAAGGATATGTAATGTGCGGTGGGAGGAGAGGGTAACCAACGAAAGAGTGAGAGAAATGAATAATGTCAGAGACTCGATATTGGACCGGGTAAGAGATGCACAGAGGAGGTGGTTTGGGCATGTACAAAGGATGGACCGGGGGAGATGGCCGAAGATGGTGCTGCATGGACGAGTTGAGGGCACCCGACCGAGGGGACGGTCGAGGGAAACGTGGCTTAGACGTTTCCGCAGAGCAAACGAGGAGCGGACCGTGCAGCAGCTGACTCACATGGCGTCGGACAGAGAGACGTGGAGAGGATGGAGACATCGAATGTGGGACCCAACCCGGAGAATTCCGGACGGGACTTAAGTCAAGTAAGTCATATATATATATATATATATATATATATATATATATATATATATATATATATTAGTGATGTAGGTCACATCCGCATCCGCATCCGCATCCGCGGAACATCCGCACATTTTCTCGCATCCGCATCTGCATCCGCATCCGCACTTTGGACTGCGGATGTCGTGCGGATGTGGACCGTTGAGATAAAACGTCATTAATAAGCGGAAATTATCAAATTCTACTATAATAATAGAACTAGTTCATTGTGCGCAAAAGTGATGCAAGCGACAAGACGAGAGGCTGTTCTTGTATAAAGTTACTCTCTTGCAACCTAATTAGATCCACGTTACAAAGCTAAGTTATTTTCAGCTAGTACATTAGAACGAGTTAAATCATCACTTGGCAAAGCAGTTGAAGAGCTTCAATCTCTTGAATCTGTCGCTTCGCCACCCACCAAAAGAATAAAAGTTTCAGTGACAGAACCAACACCTTCAACAAGCAAATCTATCACAGAATCTCTCTCTCAGTTTTTTGAGTCAAGCAGCGATGACGAGACCTACGCGATGTCAAAAGATGTAGTAAAAATGATCGAGAGCTATCACCAAGAAAAACGCCTGGCTGCATGTGACAATCCTATTAGTTGGTGGAAAAATACGCAGAATATCTATCCATACTTGAGTAAACTTGCAAGGAAACATTTAGCACGTCCTCCAACAAGCGTACCAAGCGAGAGATTATTTAGCAGTGCTGGATTAATATATGATGAAAAGAGAAACAGACTGGCAGCAGAAAAGGCAGAAAAATTAATGTTCCTTAAGCATAACCTTCCTATAATTAAGTTTGAATATTAAACGATGAACATCTTAGTTTACTTTATTTTAATTACTCACTTATAAATATGCCTAATAAAACTTTAAACTTAATATAAATAGTTATCAAGCTAATTAAAGATCTCTTTCTATAAGGGTGGAGGTTGGGGAAAGAGGTCGGGTAACACAATTATGGTTTCTAATTGTGGCTGAAACTCAACAAAATATAACGAATTTATTTGCAGACGAATTCACTAATTGATTTCTATATTAGTTAGATGCTTGCTATTATTTTATATGTTCAGGGAAAAGTACAGCAATTATTGTACAATTAATCAATTATACTACATTATAGCTGCAGCTCTCTCTATATAATAACTTATTATATACGTTAAACAACAAATCTCGAATATATCCTAAAAAATAACGAAAATGTAGACATCCGCATCCGCATCCGCATCCGCATCCGCATCCGCGGATGTTGAAATCAAACATCCTCATCCGCATCCGCATCCGCGGATGTGAAAAAAATGACATCCGCTACATCACTAATATATATATATATATATATATATATATATATATATGTCACAGCCATGCGACCTACCATTTCTATGGTTGAGCCGTATTCATGTTTGTGCCATTAGAAGTTCGCTGAGAAGTGAATGTCCCTTAATTTCATCCCCTTAAAGTGCAAACGAGACATTCGACGGTTTAGATCGTTTAATATTTCCATCAGAATGTTACCCATATCTCCATTTTCCATTTGTTATAGGATTTATTATAATTAATTATTGATGGCTTGCATCTAACCCTCATCCCTAAATTTTATTAGATTATGCATGCACATTGAATGGGGCATGATTTGAACCCTTGTTTGTATTTCTTTATTCATTTACTTAATGCTTCCCTAAATGTACCCAATTCCTTAATATTTACTGTATACTCGTATAAGTATATATATTTAATTAATAGTTTCACTCACTCTTGCACCATGGCTGTAAACCCTTCATTACTGTATCTCTCTAATTCGTTTTCTCTAATTTCTCCCAATAATGACTTATACTGTACGTACGAATTAAATAACTATGGCGTATTAATTATGAATTAACATATTGCATAATTTGATAAACTATGACGTCATGAAGTAACTTAATTCCCTTCACATTTTCCATACCTTGAATACTGAATCATGTCTTAAGTATGTGGATATCTTTAGTATTCACTGTATGGTAAATTCTTTAACATAATTCGTTTTCTCTAATTTCTCCCAATAATGACTTATACTGTACGTACGAATTAAATAACTATGGCGTATTAATTATGAATTAACATATTGCATAATTTGATAAACTATGACGTCATGAAGTAACTTAATTCCCTTCACATTTTCCATACCTTGAATACTGAATCATGTCTTAAGTATGTGGATATCTTTAGTATTCACTGTATGGTAAATTCTTTAACATAATAATAAAAAACTTTACACTTTATACGTCATTATTCATATGTTGTTCATTCATACGTCCATGTCCTTTCTTGGCCGCTATCTTTATTAATTTTATTAATTATTCATTCATCTACCCATTGTCTACTTATGCCCTATCAACCTATCAGTCCATGTTTACTCGTGTCTATATTACGCACACAACCTATTGTGTGACTACCGATATGTGTACAATATGCATTCGTATATGTCTCCTGATGATCATGATTACGTACATAGTTACATACATATAAATACGTCCACATGTATTCTTTTTACTTTTTCTTTTAATTATGTAACCTCTCGCAAGATACTCGTTAACACTGACTGAGTGTTCGAATTCCGATGACGTCGCCAAAAGCGGCATCTGAATTCGAAATCTTCTCTTTTGCTTCTGCTACCAATTTATAACGTTAAGATGTTATATTATATTATTATAATACTGTATACTGTATTGTTTCCCTGCCAGGCCACTGGTTCGTTATCTGCTTACGTCACATAGTTATCCACGTTCTCATTACTTGACTTACTATTTCTACCTAACTGTCATTCAAATTCTATATTACTTATGTGTTACGTTATCATAAATGTCCGTGTACTTCCAATGGAAAGTTCACTGTATTTTTTCTTCGCTTTCCTCATCGCTGGCTATTTAGGCTTTCAAACTCTGATAACCAACCATTTTCTAATAATATTTGACATAATTTGGCGTAATCATTGTTAACTATAAATATATAACATTGTTGTTAATCCCCTTTAAATTATAGAACAACGGAGAACTCTCCTTCATTACATAAATTGTATCACCTATTTAGATTACTTCAGTACCAGATATGTCAATTAACAATTTGCTAAAATTGTAATTAACGGTAATAATTTAATATGATATAATTAATGTACTTAATGTAATCGGTGCATGTCGGCACCCCAACATTATGTCGCCATCCAAAAATGTATACTTTACAAAAATTAGTACTTTTTGTTAAATTTTTTATCTTTCTAAATTTCGTTGCATGCTTAAATTATGCCTAACGTCAGAATTGTTTAGCTCTAGAGTTAAAGTGGGAACGTAACCTTTAACTGCACTCTCCCAAAATTTAGATTTATTTATTTCTTGTATTGTAAATTAAATCATTCCTGCATGAGCCATTGTCGAAAGTGGTCGAATCTCACATCGCTTTAAATTCCTGCCTTAGCCCTTACTCGAGGAGGACGAGCCTCCTTACTATAAATTGCTGCCTGTATCTTCATTTGGTAAAGACCATATAATTCCCGCTTAACCATTGTCAAAAGGGGTCGAACCTCTACCCTTGTAGATTCCTGCCTGAGACTTAGACCAAGGAGGTCGAACCTCCTTCCCTTTGAATTCCTATCTTCGTCACTAGTTGACCTGTTAAAAATTCCTGCCATAGCTTTCGCCTGAGGAGGTCGAGCCTCCTCACTTTAAATTCCTGCTTGAGCTGTTGTTGCAAGAGGTAAAACCTCTCTCCCTGTAAATTTCTGACTATCAGTGACTCGTTCTGTATATATTTTGTGTAATAAAAATTATATGAGTGAACGAAAACTCCTATTGAGAACTGAAGTGTTTCCATTCACCCCTTCGGAAAAAATTTGGTAGAAACTGTTTATTGTTACTCGGATGGTCTACGGCTAAGGCCGAGCTTAACCAACAAGGACCATCTTCGTTGGATTGTCCAAAGTGCATTCATCCTAAATATACAGTATATAATGTTTTACTAGATAATTTAATTATTTATAAACAAAATGTAGCATTTTGCAATGATTTAAATACATTTTTTGAACACCAATGCTGTCAAATGTCTCAAAGCACCAGTCAGTCTAAGTACACGGAAAGACAGACCTCCGCAACCTTCTATACAAAGAAATATTTTCTTCTATTGCCTCAAATCACCCCAAAAGAGGTTTTGTCTGCTATAACCCTGTATCTTCATTAAACAACAACAAACTTAGAAAAATTACTTCTACGACAGGCTTCTCTCAAGTTAACAAATCGTGTCTTGTTGCACTGTACTATAGTCCCCATGAAAAGTGGGCTATATGTACAAAGTTCGCAGCTTGCTGCGACTTGGTGAAATCTGCAAAATTCGTGTAACTGGAATATACGCTAAGGAACACGAACCATAAACTTTAATTTGATTTCTATCCTTCACTCGGCTAATAAATAAGTTACATCTCAGGGGCCGATCTGAAACCAACTATCTATCAAATGAAATCCTGTTTTCTGAAAGTGTGCGGTGCTTGTATTTTACGATTTAAAAGGGCTGGAGCGATCGCCTTTACGTCATTCTCTAATTCATTTTTCGATCGCAATCTAATCCGGTTACTTACCAGTATGTCTGGCACGAGCTCTTGTGATATACAGCTGTACGTATTTTGTCTATATATTTGTGTGTTTTTCATGTTTTTTTCGTGTATACTATTTAATTGAAAAGGAACGATGTTAAAATGCACAAGAATTTGATGCATTTTTCCCCAACAGAAGTGTTGACACAATGTTCGTAAGTACGCCAAAAATAGGTTTCTTCATACGTATTATTATTCAGTAACTATCTCTCTGCTCAAATATCAGTGTTTGCTTTCGTTTTCCAATGCAAAATCAGTGCTATTTTACTCGTTTCTGACATTTATTTCCACATATTCAGTGCTGAAACATGCATTCACCTTTTTAACGGTAACTTTGAACGCAATTGTCCAGTCCTGCCCCAGGGTGGGTCTATAGATGCAATGGGAACTAGAGGCATAGCAGACTGTTCCATTCTTGAATTGTAAGTAATATATACAGTATATATATATAATATATATGGGATGAATTTCACAATAAAACACGTGAAATGAATGAATGCTGCAAACCCACAAGGAAAAAGCCCAGCAGTTTACTGATTGCTAAGTCTTTTATTAATTTTGAAAAACATAGTAATATTTCCGAAAGTGAGGTGACTTTAGCCAAAGGTTGTGTGTATAGTGCTTTTAATACGAGGTTTGAATCGAATTATCCTTTGAGGTTTGAAAAAGCCCTAAAAACACTGAAAAATAATGATTCATTACATATTACTAAAGCGGACAAATCCAATTCGATCGTTATCATGGACAAAAACAGTTATGCTGAAAAGATGAATACGTTATTAAGTGATCGTGACACGTACAAACCTCTAAATAGAGACCCATTGGAGGATGTTAATAAAATGTTTAACAGAAAATTAAGAGAAATATTAAAAAATAACTATAATGGGCTTTCACAGCAGTTTCTTAGTATCAATCCGTCACTACCATATCTGTACGGCTTAGTAAAAACACACAAAGTTAATAATCCCATGAGGCCTATTGTTAGCTCAGTGGGCTCCGTAACCTATAAACTATCAAAATGGTTAGTTAGTTTGTTAACGCCGTTAGTTGGCTCTATTTCTGAGTCACATATTGTAAATAGCATGGATCTTATTGACAAACTGAAATTCCCTAATGACCCTAATTTCAAATTGGTAAGCTTCGATGTATGCTCGCTATTCACAAAAGTCCCTGTTGATGACCTACTTGATTTTTTAAAAGATAAGATCTCTGAATATTCTTTCCCTGTTCAACACAACACTCTTATTGAGTTAATTAAGCTTTGTGTCAAAGATTGTAAATTTCAGTTTGAAAATAAGTTTTATGCTATGTCGTTTGGATTGGCTATGGGAAATCCCCTTTCACCTGTACTAGCTAATTTATATATGGAATTTTTGAAAGTAGAATTTTGCCTACGATTGTTAATTTTAACCTGGTTTGTTACAGGTATATAGATGATATTTTATGCCTTTGGCCTAATAATTTGAATGTGGACTTATTTCTTGGTAGGCTCAACAATTTAGTCCCATCTATTAAGTTTACAGTTGAAAAAGAAAATGACGGAAGCCTATCTTTTCTTGATCTAAAAATTTGGAGATGCTCTAATCAGTTCAAATATGAAGTCTACCGTAAGCCTACTAATAATAACTCTTATGTGCATTTTTATTCTGACCATCATCCTTCGATTAAATCCTCTATTTTCTCTGCTATGTTTCTTCGAGCATTGAGAGTTGTCAGTCCTGAATTTTTAGATTCCGAGTTATGCAATATCATGAATATTGGTACTAAATTATGTTATCCTATTTCATTTTTAGATAACTGTCTTAAGAAAGCCAAGAATAGGTATTATAATAATGTAATTGTAAAGGAATTTCAGCGTAAAAATATCCTTAGCCTACCTTACCATGTTAATTTTCAATACCTTCCAACTGTACTTAAAGCAATTGGCATTAATGTAATCTTTAAGTATAATAATACTGTTAAATCACGCCTAATAAAGAATAGCCCTGATAATGTTGTTGGTTGTGTGTATTCGATCGGATGTACACAATGTAACTCAGTATATATAGGCCAAACCGGTAAAACGTTAGATATTAGGGTAAAACAGCATAAATATGCGTGTAGAACAGCTAATGCTTCCAATGCTTTATTTAACCATATGTATAGATGTAACCATAGCATCAAGTGGGAGAGTTCTAAAGCGCTTGTTAAAAACAGAGATATAATAGAAAGAAATATTCTAGAATGTGCATTTATTCATTTTAAAAACAATTTCAATAACAGTTCGGGGACGTATAAAATTGACGATATCATGTTAAAATTTCTTTTGCCTCTCATTAACCCTTGTTAATTATGTGCTAATTGTTTTGTTTTTCCTGTACATTGTATATATTTATGGGCATCTCGCCTTTTATCTTTATTCCCTGACGAGGTGTAGCTTTGAATACACGAAAGGCCTTGGAATCGTTTTTCTTTTTCCTTGTGGGTTTGCAGCATATATATATATATATATATATATATATATATATATATATATATATATATATATATATATATATATATGAAAATTATTTCACGAAAGTAACACGCGAAAAATATTTATGATGAATAAAACCACGAAGGAAAGGAACACAGACTGTCATTAGACGAAAGCGCTTGAGCACCATTCTGTTTTCCTTTCCTTCGTGGGTTTATTCATCATATATATATGTATATATATACATATATATATATATATATATATATATATATATATATATATATATATATACACACACACACACACAGAGTATATATACATATAGTGTGTGTGTGTGTGTATATATATATATATATATATATATAGGGGCACTCAATATCTTTTGCCCCACCCTTTTTTCTTAGCTAAATAATAGGCCATGGGGTTGAAATGTCTTTTGGGCCGTAAGTTTTAACTTTCTGAGCTACACATAACCAGATTTTCCCAGTTTGAACCTCCTCTCCTTGTATAAAACCGTTTTTAAACGCCCGTGTATAAAACCGGTGGTTAACGCAGTTTCGTAAATGACGTCTGACAGTGATATGCGTCGTAAACAGAGAGCTGTTATCAAGTTCTTAACCGCAGAGAAGGAAACAGTTGGAAATATTCACAAACATTTACAAAACGTTTACGGAGATGCTGTTGTTGATCGAAGCACAGTCGGACGCTGGTCTAAACGTGTGATTTCATCGGAGAGAGGGAGAGCCAGCCTCGATGATGAGCCACGCAGTAGTCGCCCGGCATCGGCTGTGACATCTCACACTGTGCAACGTGCTAACAGCATCATCCGATCAAATCGGCGCGTCACATACAAAGAGCTATCACTGGAGATAGGAATTAGTGAAGGAAGTGTGAATACGATAATTCAGCAACTGGGATACTCAAAAGTGTGTTCACAGTTTGTTCCTCGCGAACTGACTGAAGATCACAAAGCCCAAAGAAAAGAAATTGCTTCTGAGTCGTTGGTTCGATACGAGACAGAAGGGGATGACTTCCTTTCACGAATTGTGATTGGGGATGAGACTTGGGTACATCACTTTGAACCTGAAGCAAAACATTAATCCATGGAGTGGCATCACGCAGACTCCCCACGCAAGAAAAAGTTCAAAATGGCTCCCTCTGCAGGAAAGGTTATGGCCACCATCTTCTGGGACATGAAAGGGTGATTCTGGTGGACATTATGAAGAAAGGACAAATAATCAACTCAGAGGCATATATTGCCACTGTTGGTTTTCGTCGTCGTCGTCGTTGGGCCTAGGCAAGCTACGGCTTGGGACCGTAGCGCATCTATCCGGTATAGGTTAACCTGGATGATGTAGCCATAAGCACTGCCGCTGGTTAAGTGCCAACCAGTGATTATCTCACTAGCCGTATTGAGTCCGTTAGGCGAAACTGCGACAGTACCAAGGATGGAAAATATAACCCTTGGGTTTCTATTCTTTATTTGCAAAATGGACATGGTATTAGATTAAAATAATTATTTGAATATAAATAATTAACTGACAATTGTGATATATAATTAATTATGTTTACATACAATAAAATAATATAGTATACATAAAATTAGTATTAATGTGGTTTACAATTGAATTATGATGGGTAACTAATTTAAAATGAATTTATAGCTATTCCGAAATTCAAGACGGTAAAATTAACATTTATCTTGAAACTAAAATAAGAGTATTCACTACACACTCCCCACCAGAGAGGAAGTTCAAAGAGTTCCGAACGACACAGATTTCCCGTGGACCTTTTTGGTAGCTACATGTACCTCGCTTAAGGTTGATTCCAAAAACGCAGGCTTAAGACGATCGATAGAAACCTTGTCGACCTTGGAACCGCGCTGGATGAGAAATGATTTGCGCGTACGTCGGAGAACTTCATAGGGCCCGTCATATGGACATTGGAGAGGCCGTTTTGGGACAGGTACACGAACGAAAACGTGGGTGCAAGACTGGAGGGCTGGGGAAACAAAAATGTTCTGTTGGCTAGTCAATCGAGGGGGAACAGGCTGAAGGGACTGCATGTGAGAGGAAAGTGTTTGAGCGAATTCCGTAGGATCACATGACTTATCCCCTGCAGTGAAGTAGCCACCTGGTAGCCGCAGTGTTGTTCCATAGACTAGTTCAGCCGCTGTAGTCTTCAGATCACTCTTAAATGCAGAGCGAATACCAAGCAACACGAGTGGAAGCTTATCCATCCAATGGGAGTCTTCGTGACACATAAGGGATGACTTCAGCTGGCGATGGAAGCGTTCGACGAGGCCGTTAGCTTGCGGAAGATACGCACAGGTATGCGCATGTACTGTACCCAACAAGCTGGTAAACTTCTTCCAAAGCGAAGACTCAAATTGGCGACCTTGGTCAGTGATGACTTTTGTCGGCAATCCAAATCTTGATACCCATCCATGAAGAAAGGCTCTTGCAACAGTGTCCGCTTGGATATCAGGAAGTGGGATGGCTTCAGGCCATCTGGAAAAGCGGTCGAGACAGGTGAGCAGATAACGTTGGCCTTGAATCACTGGAAGAGAGCCAACAATGTCTACATGAATTACCTCAAATCGCTGGGATGGGGGCGGAAATGCGTCAAAGGGGGACCTGGTGTGCCTTTGGACTTTGGCACGCTGGCAGGCAAGGCACGTTTTGGTCCAATGTTTGACATCCTTCCGCATCGAGGGCCAAACAAAGCGAGAGGTAACCAGGTGTTGCGAAGCACGGATACCAGGATGGGAGGGCTTATGAAGATCCGTGAAGACTGCTTGTCTGTGACATGGAGGGACATAAGGGCGAATAGCAGCTGTTGATACGTCGCAATAGAGGGGCACAGACAATCCTGGCATACTCATTTTCTTGAGGGAAAGTGAGTGAGTGGAGTCTTCTCTGAGCAGGTCTTGTAGTTCCGTATCCTTATCTTGATCCTGTGCAATAGCATTCCACAGTGTAGAGCTGAGGGTAACAGAATAATCTCTATTCTTGAAAGTGCATCCGCTGGAGTGTTCAAGACACCTTTGATGTGGCGGATATCTGTGGTAAATTGCGAGATATAATCGAGTTGCCTGATGACTCTGGGAGAGTGGTTACAGCTGTTTTTATTGAAGACAGTGACCAAAGGTTTGTGGTCGGTAAAAACACAAAACTCTCGGCCTTCAAGGAAATGTTGAAAATGCTTCACGTTTAAGTAAATAGCAAGAAGTTCACGTCCGAAAGCACTATAACGCGTTTGGGCTGGCTGCAGCTTTTTCGAGTAAAACGCGATGGGTGCTTGTTGACCGTTAATGGTTTGTTCCAACACCCCACCGATCGCAACATCTGATGCATCGACCGTCAGAGTTAGGGGGGCATCACTGATAGGAAATGACAGAGACAATGCACTATTGATAGCATTTTTGGCATTGTCGAACGCCTGTAAACTATCGCTACACCATACCAATTTCGTTACCTTGCGTTTGTGTGTGATCATAGCGTGTAGAGGAGCAAGAACACTGGCACAGTTTTTAATGAACTTGTGGTAATAATTTACCAAACCTAGAAACCGACGTAACTCACGCTGATTATTTGGCATAGGGTAATTTTTTATCACTTCACACTTGTCCTGAAGGGGGGTAATTCCGTGCTGCGAAATCGTGTGACCAAGAAATTCCATGGTTGGCTGTGCAAACACACACTTAGATGCATTAATAGTAACACCGTATTGTTCTAAGCGTTGAAAGAGGAGTGAAAGATGTTCCTTATGTTCCTCTTCCGTTGAGCTGGCCACAAGCAAATCATCGATGTAGGCATAAACAAAGTCTAAGCCTCTGGTGACCTCATCTATAAACCTCTGAAAGGTTTGCGCAGCATTCCGTAGCCCGAACGGCATCTTCACAAATTCGAATAACCCAAATGGTGTACAAACTGCAGTCTTGGGAATATCCGAAGGCTCTACGGGAATGTGGTGGAAAGCCTTAACGAGGTCTATTTTACTGAAGATAGATTTGCCGTGGAGAAGAGAAGTAAAGTCTTGGACATTTGGTACCGGATATCGGTCTGGGATGGTTGTCGAATTCAAAAACCGGTAATCCCACATGGTCTCCAGTCTCCTGACTTCTTCTGGACCAGGTGTAGGGGAGAGGACCAACTGCTTTTGGAAGGTCTTATTATCCCAAGATCTATCATAAGCTGGAATTCCGATTTGGCAGCTTTCAGTTTGTCCGGGGCAAGACGTCTGGGTTTTGCAAACACAGGGGGACCTTTTGTTGTAATGTGATGGGTAATGGTGTGCTTAATGGTATCACCCATCTGCATCGGTTGAAGAATTCCTGGATATCGCTGGAAAAGGCACTGGTACATGGAATTAGGGGGAACGAGGGAAAGTGCAGAGTTCGAGGCGTCCGGAAGGGCAACCTGTTTGGCAAGAACAGAAAGCAGTGTGGCCTGGTCGCATAAGCGTCGCTTGTCAAGATCCACCAGGAGTTTGAAATGCTGGAGGAAGTCAGCGCCGATTATGGGATGCTGCACTTGAGCACAGATGAAAATCCACTTGAAGGATCGGTGAAGGCCCAAGTTTAGTTCACGCGACTGAGTACCGTACGTGGGTATGCGTGAACCGTTAGCAGCGTATAGAGGCGGAGATTCCGAGTGCGTATGACCAGATTTTTGAGGGAATACACTGACTGACGCTCCGGTATCGACCAAGAAATTGACACCAGAGTTCCTGTCCTTTATGAATAACAGGTTGGCAGTGCGAGTACTAGACGCCATTAGGACTCGCTGCTGGGGTTTTCCGACGAAAAATTGCAAGGGGAGATGCACTTCCTAGCCTTCTTTCCAAATTTAGATTGGTAGAAGCAGATCTTCCCGGAACTCGAACGATGCCTCTTCGTAAATCTTGACCGAGAATGGCTTCTTTGCCGTTGATTTTGTAGCAGAGAACAAACGTGGTTGAGTTGTTGACTTAACTCTTCCACTTTCAACTCCAGTTCCGATTGTGTGTTCACGTTGTTGACCGGAGCTGTGTCAATCTCCACTACTTTGTCGGCAGTTTCTGCTAGTTTATCAACTGGAGTAGCAGGATCCATAGTGGCCAAGACACGCTGAGCTGATGGAGGAAGTTTCTGCAAGAACAACTGTCTAAAGATGTCCTTATCGAAGGTTTGTGCGCGTTCGCCTAGAGCGCACTGCATAGCCCTCAGCATTTGAGTGGGCTTACGGTCTCCAAGTTCTTCTTTTGAGATTAACTGATGTAGTTTCTCACGCTCGGAGACAGTGGTGCGGCACAGGATGGCAGACTTCAGATCGTTGTATGGGTCCTCACTCGTGGAAGTAGACACGATGACGTCACGGACTTCAGAGATGATGCTCGCTGGTAGAGAGGACAAAACATGATCGTATTTTGTCCTGCTAGCGGTGATCCTTCCCAAGTTGAATTGTGATTCCACTTGGTGGAACCAAATAAATGGATCACCCGGCCAGAAGACGGGGAGCTTTACGCTCAAGTGGGTGATGGCACCAGCGTCGTCAGGCATCTTCTCCTATGCTTGCTGACGTACAAGCAAGACGACAAGTTAGCAACGAAGGAGTGGAGGTTGAGACGAGCGCAGGCACAGAGCGCACGGGCAGGGGTGAGGGGCAGAGGGCACGAGCGACGTTACAGTCTGGTCCTAGTCGCTCGGGTAAAAAGGGGGGAATCCAACTCCGGGGTCACCAATTGTTGGTTTTCGTCGTCGTCGTCGTTGGGCCTAGGCAAGCTACGGCTTGGGACCGTAGCGCATCTATCCGGTATAGGTTAACCTGGATGATGTAGCCATAAGCACTGCCGCTGGTTAAGTGCCAACCAGTGATTATCTCACTAGCCGTATTGAGTCCGTTAGGCGAAACTGCGACAGTACCAAGGATGGAAAATATAACCCTTGGGTTTCTATTCTTTATTTGCAAAATGGACATGGTATTAGATTAAAATAATTATTTGAATATAAATAATTAACTGACAATTGTGATATATAATTAATTATGTTTACATACTGTACAATAAAATAATATAGTATACATAAAATTAGTATTAATGTGGTTTACAATTGAATTATGATGGGTAACTAATTTAAAATGAATTTATAGCTATTCCGAAATTCAAGACGGTAAAATTAACATTTATCTTGAAACTAAAATAAGAGTATTCACTACACCACCCTACAGAGACTCCAGAGACGTATAAAGCGAACTCGACCGGAGAGAAAACTGGAAGACGTCCTTCCTTTGCATGATAACTCAAGACCACACAAAAGTTTGCAAACAAGAGAGGCCATCACAAAAATGCGCTTGACTGTATTACCCCACCCTCCATACAGCCCGGATCTGGCACCTTCAGACTTCTAATTGTTTGGGCCAATGAAGGATGCTATTCGTGGAAGAAAGTTTCAGAGTGATGATGAGGTTGTTGAGGAGGTTAAGAGCTGAACATAGCGGACTTTTACGAGCAAGGAATAAAGGCCCTTGTTTCGAGGTGGAGGAAAGCCGTAGAAAAGAATGGAGACTATGTGAAAACATAAAAAATTGTAAAAAAGGTATGTTGTACTTGTGTACAAAATTTCTGGAACTTCCAAGGAAACTTGAAAAAAAAAAAAAAGGTGGGGCAAAATATATTGAGTGGCCTTTGTGTGTATATATATATATATATATATATATTATATATATATACAATAAAAGTGAACAAATATAGTACAAGATTTCATACAATATATTACAGTCTTATGAAAATAATTCAAAATTAAAAAAAAATTAAAAATTACATAAAATGTAGAGCGGTAAGATATAAAATAAGTGTTATCGGGTGAAACGAATATTGAAAATCAGACGCTTTTCAGGCTCGTCCCCGAGTAC
Organism: Bathynomus jamesi; assembly: GCA_023014485.1. NCBI lineage: Eukaryota > Metazoa > Arthropoda > Malacostraca > Isopoda > Cirolanidae > Bathynomus > Bathynomus jamesi. Next base: position 156,093 of record JAJOZX010000855.1, on the reverse strand, counting down.
TCTTTACGGCCTCCCTAAAATACACAAACCAAACTTACCCATTAGAGCTATCCTTTCCGCTTACACCACCCATAATTACCACCTAGCAAAATTCCTAATTCCCACCCTAACCCCCCTAACGCAGAATGAATATTCCGTCCCCAATTCTTACGAATTCGACAAAGAAATACAGACGGTGAACAATTCAAACAACCTCCATATGCACAGTTTTGACATAATATCCCTCTACACCAACGTACCAATTAAAGAAGCTATCGAAATCTGCATCAATAATTTATTTTCTAACAATCAGAGCACAGTCCTCAACCTAATGAAACAAGCATTTACCAGACTGCTAACCCTCGCCGCTTCAGACACCTACTTCTTTTTCAATAAACAACTTTACCAACAAGCCGATTCACTAGCCATGGGATCCCCCCTAAGTGCCACACTAGCTAACATCTTTCTCTGCTATCACAAAAACAACTGACTACTCCATTGCCCCACTCATTACAAACCACATTTATATAAAAGATATGTCGATGACACCTTTCTCCTCTTTCACAATGCTAACCACGCCCCTCTTTTTCTTAACTATCTCAATTCCCAGCATCAAACCATCAAGTTCACTAAAGAAGACGAATCTAACAACACCCTACCCTTCTTAGATATAACAATAACAAAACAAAATAATAAATTCAGCACTTCCATATCTCGAAAACCTATATATACAGGCCTAGGCACTAACTACTTAAGCCACATTCCCTTACTATATAAAATTAACAGCATTAAAATCTTAATCCACCGTGCTTATCAACTTTGTTCCTCATTCTTATCCTTCCACAACGAAATAGAATTCATCCACAGTTTCAGCATTAATAACTCTTTCCAAAACATTTACTGCAATCTCTAACTAGAAATTTTCCCAATAACATTTATCAACCCCCCTTTAAAGTCCCCGCTGTTAAAAAAGATATTCAATATTTTTCTTTTCCCTACTACGACTACATTAGTTATAAAATACAATCAGAACTTCGCCACCTACTTACCCTTCTTTACCCTCAAATTAACCTTTAATTTGTATTCACCAATAATAATAGCATTAAATCGTATCTCAACCATAAAGAAAAAAAAAACCAGCCCCTAGTTTCGTCCACCGTTTACTGTTTCAACTGTACTCGCTGCAAAGCGAGTTATATTGGCAGCACCATTCGCCAATATCAAACAAGAGTGGACGAACATCGCGGCATTTCCACTAGAACCTCACAACCTTTAAATAAACCATCGAAATCAGCAATAAGAGATCATTGCCACCTCCACAATCACCCATTGCTCCCCACCAATTTCAAAATTATCAATTCAGCATACCAACCAACCGACCTCCGCATCCTCGAATCCCTATACGTCCTTAGTACAAAACCAACCCTCAACGACTACAGTTCTGCCTTCAACTTAAACATAGCTAAATAATTCTTCTGAAACATTATTGCGCCACCACTCTTCGACTTCTAACATGGCCACTTCAACAGTCAACCATTCCCAACCTTCATACAATTAGCTTAAACCCCCCCTCGTACAATAATCCGGTAAGTTTTTATTTTCAATATTCATTTCACCCAATAACATTTATTTTACAGTATATATCTTACCACTCTACTTTTTATGTAATTTTTAAAAATTATTATCATAAGACTAATATATTGTAGAAAATCTTTTACTATATTTGTTCACTTTTATTTTTAATTTTTATTTCTTAGCACTGATGATGGACATTGAATTTCCGAAACGTCTGAGCAATAAACGTGTACCAACTTCTCGTCCTCTTATTCCTCACCAAGTTGCGTTTCCCCAAGAACAAACCCTTCAATCAAGTTATTATTATATATATATATATATAATATATATATGTTAAACAGAGACCGTGCATGGAACAAGGAACTCTTCTGGAAAATTAAATCCACTATAGTCCGAATAAGTAATGGTAAATGACAAATACCATAGTTTTTCTTTTTCATGATGCTAGCCCGACGTGGGCAACGGGTCTCTCGCAAAGAGATCCCATAAATATAGCTTCCCTCACCAGCTATCTGCAAAGCAGACAGGATCCAGCTTTGGGACATGGACCTAGGGTTTAAAGCAAGCCTAGTCCCTACATTCAGAACCTCTATATAAGTAAAAGACTCGTTGCATTCACGTCGGATTGAATAACAAAGAAAAAGGGGTAACTATTGTATTTTTTAGCCAAAAAAAACAAAACTTAAACCTCAACCGGGACATTGAGCGTCCACTTTTCAAGGCACGTAACACGTCCGTTTAATATACACAAACTCAGAATGGTCCCCTGAGAAATTTATATGTTAAACACAGACCGTGCATGGAACAAGGAACTCTTCTGGGAAAATTAAATCCACTATAGTCCGAATAAGTAATGGTAAATGACAAATACCATAGTTTTTCTTTTTCATGATGCTAGCCCGACGTGGGCAACGGGTCTCTCGCAAAGAGATCCATAAATATAGCTTCCCTCACCAGCTATCTGCAAAGCAGACAGGATCCAGATTTGGGGACATGGACCTAGGGTTTAAAGCAAGCCTAGTCCCTACATTCAGAACCTCTATATAAGTAAAAGACTCGTTGCATTCACGTCGGATTGAATAAACAAAGAAAAAGGGGTAACTATTGTATTTTTAGCCAAAAAAACAAAACTTAAACCTCAACCGGGACATTGAGCGTCCACTTTTCAAGGCACGTAACACGTCCGTTTAATATACACAAACTCAGAATGGTCCCCTGAGAAATTTATATGTTAAACACAGACCGTGCATGGAACAAGGAACTCTTCTGGGAAAATTAAATCCACTATAGTCCGAATAAGTAATGGTAAATGACAAATACCATAGTTTTTCTTTTTCATGATGCTAGCCCGACGTGGGCAACGGGTCTCTCGCAAAGAGATCCCATAAATATAGCTTCCCTCACCAGCTATCTGGTGCTGGCTAAAGAGATTGAAACGGTAAAATTGTCTTCCCTTAAAAAAAGTATAGCGGAAAAAAACGCAAAAGAATCAAATTCTAAAACCTTGTTTCTCTCGCGGTAAATCTGTAGTAATAAGAACGAGAAGGTCGATCACAAATGTAATTACATGAAATTAATCCCTTCCAAAGGGGAGTTACGGTTATAATGTTATAATGTTTCAGACCAACAAAGACCCTAGGGTCCACTCATGGCTGGTCTACCTAACTGTGTTCGTAATTGTGTATTGTGCATGTCCTCCGTGGTGGGGGAGGGGACCTACAATTTTACGTGGGTTCCGAACCACAAAGAACATAAGAACATATGAAATTTTTATAGTGGGCACACTAGGGGCCACTTCGGCCCATCGAGGTGGCTCCACTAAAAACTGCCTGTACATTGGCAACAACCAATTTTTACAAAACTAAATAATTATCAATTTAAAACTAATTAATTATCAATTTAAAACTAAAGATAGAATCTCTGGATCCAGAGGATCAAGTCATAATAGACTACTATCCACAAATATGTTACACTCTATATCTATTTATAACCGACATGCAAATATATCAGATCCAAAGAATCCAGTCAATTTCATTACGGTATCCATCAATACCAGTACCTTGCCAACCAAAAATAAGTCACGGTCCATATCAATTGCGGACCAAGTCACAATTTACAACCATATACATTACAATATATATACTTAGGAGGAAAAGTGTAGGTGTGGCTGTAAAGACTGTACAGTAATGTAGAAATGTGTGTGCACCCATTTGGGTCTCCCATTTAAAGGTGTTTGTGGGGCAAGTGAAGATCATGAGTTTTTCAATACCTCACAGTACTATGGGGGGCACCGCTCGGCAGAGGAATCTCTTTAAATGGGGTGTGTAAGGACAGAGAGTATCCCCTAACCCAAGATGCTGCCTCCCTATATCCCACAACACTTGTAAAACTATGTTTTCTTAAATTTGTTCTACATCTTGGCTTAAATAATTTCATACTATGACCTCTAGTCTGGTTATTGTGATCTTTAATGAAAAGAGAATCAAAATCTATCTTATCCAACCCTTAATTTTACTACCTTAAACTATACCCAATCTATCAACATATGCGTCTAATCGATTTTTAAACATGTTTATAGACGTGCTACTAATTACTTCTACCGGCAAACTATTCCAGCTATTTACTATTCTATGCGTAAAAAAGTTTTTGGCAACTGCTGTCTCGAACCTTCTACTTGTCAACTTACACCCGTTATTTCTAGTCCTATTATATTGAGATATTTCGAAAAAGCTATCTCTGTCTACGTTATCGAACCCATTCATAATTTTGAAAACCTGGATTAGATCACCCCTTAGCCTCCTAGTCTCGAGTGTAGTCAATTTTAACTCTTTAAGCCTATCCTCGTACGACTTTGACCTAAGCGACGGAATCATCTTAGTTGCTCGTCTTTGAACTCTTTCGATTTTGTCTATATCTTTGCGCATATGCGGATTCCAAAATTGGATCGCGTACTCCAAATGGGGTCTAACTAATGATTTATAAAGAGGAACTATAATATCGCGCGATTTGTACTCAAAATTCCGAGCTATAAAACCTAACACTTTGTTCGCTTTATTGACCGCTGCTGTACTTTGTTTCGCTACTTTTAAATCACCAGTGACTATAACTCCTAAATCTTTTTCCTGCTCTACGCTTATCAACTCTTTCCCTGACATACTATACGCAAAATTACCGTTACGCGAACCTATATGTAAAATTTTGCACTTATCGACGTTAAATCTCATTTGCCATGTGACTGACCAATCAACGATTTTATTCAGATCATTCTGGATTTTACCTCTATCTTCGTCATTAATCGCCCTACCACCCAGCTTCGTGTCATCCGCAAACTTTGAAACTGTACTGACTAGGCCGACATCTAAATCGTTAATATATATAAGAAAAAGCAAGGGGCCCAATACAGAACCCTGAGGAACGCCACTCGCTACATTAGCCCAACACGACTCCGCTCCATCAACGACCACCCTCTGTTTCCTACCTCGCAACCACTCTTCTATCCAATTTATTACTACACCCTGATTCCATGAGCCTTAGTTTTCTCAATGAGTCTTTTGTGCGGTACGGTGTCAAACGCTTTTTGAAAATCTAAATACACTACATCAACCGCCCGATGACTATCGTAAACGTCAACCACGCTTTGAAAAAATTCTAAAAGATTAGTTAAGCAAGATTTGTTTCGCCTAAAACCGTGCTGCGTATTTCTAACTAAGTTATGCAATTCTAAGTGTTCGACTATACGATCCCTAATTATTGATTCCAGTAGCTTACCTACAACAGACGTTAAACTGATTGGCCTATAATTTCCCGCCGCACCTTTATCGCCTTTCTTAAAGATAGGTGTTACGTTTGCTAACTTGAAATTATCTGGTACGCACCCCTCAGAAATAGACGCATTAAAAATCTTTGTTAGCGGCACAACAATGCTATCTTTTAATTCTTTTAGTTGTATGGGATATATGGAATCCGGCCCCGGTGATTTACGCGTTTTCATTTTATCAATATAGCGCATTACCTCCCCTTCACTAACCACAATATTATCCAAAATATTACCATTATCAAAGGGTATTATGTCTATGACCGTAGGGATATTCGTTACATCTTCTATAGTAAAAACTGACGTAAAGAATTCGTTTAGCAAGGTAGCCATTTCCTTGTTTTCAGAAACTAGATCTCCGTTAACATTTTTCAACGGCCCCAAGACACTTTTTACTGGATTTCTATTGTTGACGTATTGAAAGAATCGCTTGGGGTTTTCTTTACCGTCACGAGCTATGGAGATTTCAAATTCGCGCTTGGACTTTTTTATCACACTTTTCGCTTCACGCCTTAGAGATATGTAGTTGTTTCGTAACCACAAATTGTCTTTATCGCACTTATGTAGCCTATAAGCCCTATCTCTACTCTTTATAATGTCTCCTACTCTAGAAGTAAACCACAAGGGCTTGTTATTTACTTTCGCACGCTTAATTTTGTACGGTACACATTCCTCATTTATAGTCCTAAATACTGTTTCAAACGATTCCCACATTAGTTTTGCGTTGGAGTTCCCCATTACGTTTTCCAATTGACGTGTGACAATTTATTTCAAAATTTACAAAAGTCTGCGTGCTGGAAGTTAGGAATTTTAGTCGAGTTAGCTGGTTTCGAGTGACTTACTGAGAGGACAAACTCTACCATATTGTGATCGCTATTGCTTAACGGTTCTATTACTTGAAGATCAGTAATTAGCCTATCATCCGTAGTTATTACTAAATCTAAAATACTGTCCAACCTCGTAGGTTCCCCAACCTTTTGAATAAGAAAGCTATCCTCGAGAAAATTAACTAAACGATTACCTTCCGCGTCTCCCTGCATTGTATCGTAATTCACGTTGGCGCAATTAAAGTCACCCATAACTAAAGCCTGCTCACTACCTATTATTCTCTTTAGTTCACGATATAACGCTTCGTCCGTATCAGCTGTTTGATTAGGGGGCCTATATATAACCGCAACAACAAGTTTGAAATCGTTCAATTTAAGTTCTGCTATAGTCGAATCTATTGGTTCTGGAATTGTCTGCTTTACTTCTATAACGTTCGCAATATTATCTTTGATATATAACATAAAACCGCCTCCTCGCCTACCTATTCTGTTTTTAACAAAAAGTCTATAACCTCTAATTTGATACTCCCCTACAAAGTCACGTGTTTCAGTGCTAAGCCACGATTCATTTATCGCAATTAAATCATAGTCTTTACAAACAATTGAAGAAAAAAATTCGTTTATTTTATTTCGTAAGCTACGAGCATTTAAGGATAGAACCGTCAAATTGTTTGTAATTGCGACACCTTCGCGAGCGCAGGGGAAATTTGTGGAATTTACGCTGGGGCCGTTCGAGTTACGGCAGCCTGAAAAGAAGAGACAGTATTATGAAATAGTCTTCCTAAACGCGCAGCTCTAACGTCATTAAAATGAAGTCCATCTCCGAGGAACAAGTCCCTCCTGCCGTAGGAACTGTCCCCAAAATTTGCAAAATGCACTCCTTCCTTTTGGCAAAGAGACTTTAGGTTATTGTTAATATAGGTCGCTTTGCTGTAGAAATCACTACGTTGGATAATTCGAGGAAGTATACCTGTTAAAACAATCTTATTAGTTTTTCTTTTAATTGCTCTAGTAAGTCCCTGTACCTAGCCAGCAGTTCTTCCGATCTAGAATTTAAAACGTTATTAGTACCGACATGAATAACATACGTTGTGTCCTCGGTGGTACCGTCCGTAAAATGGTCAACACTATTAGTTATACCCTCCACCCTTGCACCAGGGTAGCAGTAACGGCGCCTACGATGAGGGTTTCTCCCACAGAATTCCTCGAGCTGCCCTCGAACAATGGAATCGCCAACGAGTCGTATTTCCGGTTCATCAGCATCTTCTAAACCTAAAACAGAAAACTTATTGTTTGTTATTACTGGTAGACAAGTCTTAGGTTTTCTCAATGGGGCTCCATTACGCACTCGAACGAAGGGTTTGGAACTAGGGGAAGAGAGAGGGCTATTAGTACTATTTATATTATTAGTAGAAACTGAGGCAGGAGGGATCGTAACTGGAGTCTCAAGGGATTCTAATTTTGCCGTCAGGAGCATCACCCTTTCTTCAAGCCTAACTCTGGCCTCCCTCTCACGTTCTAACTCCTTCCTCAGCACTTCCGTGCTTGAGCACCACCTGCAAACTAACTGTTCATTATTATTAGCCATTGTAAACGCGTAAGCGGCAAATTTCCCTTCACAGCAACTGCAAGTACTTGACGGGGGTGCCGCCATGCTCTTAATTAGTTAAAAAACAAATAAGATAAGTAGCTGACAATTCGTAATTATTGAAATTCATTCTTTATTCTATTAGCTCATACATTATACCATTTCACTTAATTGTCTTGTATTAATTTTGAATCTCAGAATTCTTAAGACAAAGGTCAGTTGTCTCAAATATCTTTTCTTTAAAGGAAGTAATTGATGTCAAAGTTCATATAATTGAAATGGTCAAAAAACCCGATAGGATTCAAATAATTCTATGAAATTGTATTATGTACAAAATACGGTCAAAAGGCCTGGTAGAGAACCAACGGTTACTCTAAAGATAATTCAGTCAAAATTGTAGCATGTATGCGTTTATTTATTTCAATGACCTTGCGTATTACAATGTGTGTTCAGTTAAATAACTACAAATTGTATGTTTTATTGTACATTAATATTTAAAAGAAAACCTGCATTGATGAAATCAAACTGATTGAAGACGCGAAACAAAGATTTTATATATTTGACGTAAATCAAATAATTTTTTTAATAATAATACTCAGTAAGTAAAATTATATTCATTAACTAACCTTTATACTCTTATTAAGCTAATTTAAATTATATATTTATGGTGGAGACGAATAAAAGAAAAAAGAAAAAAAGATAAGAATCATACTGAATAATTATATAAAAACTAAAAATTTTAATTCATACAGGATTTTAAATTTCTAAACTTGACAGACTCGTACAAAGATTAGAAAATAATGAAAAAACGCAACTATGAACTAATCTCGATGTGTCATTTTAATGATTGCTGTAACCAAGGTAAGCAATGCATACAACACAAACAGTTCATTTTAATGATTGCTGCTACCAAGGTCAGCAATGCATATGTTACGCCCAAACATCGAAATCGCTCAGTGAGCGAAAAAAATAGCTATTGCAGCAGATGGGTCTCTGTTCCAGTGATTTTCCAGAGTATTTAGTGCTTTTCGGTATTGTTGCAAGATATTGGACAATTTATGATAATCATCAGGTAACCAATCTAGAATGGTGCAATGCAGCTGTCTCGAATATACTAATATACTATATTTGCTTTCGGGGTGACATTTATTTATAATTCTGAAGAATTCGGCCCTTTTTTATTGTTTTCAAGCAAAAGTTCATCGATTGATGATACAGGAAACAATATTTATGGCAAAAAATTAAAAAGTCATAACCCTAATGACCACAACGCGTTGTGGACAATTTGAAACGACCACACACCGATGTCTTTCATCAAACTCTATTTAAACACTACGTATAAAGGTGGGTACATTTACTGAATATTATCACCTGTATAATTTAGGTCTCGGGGGCACGGGGTCCCCCGTACTCCCACCTCCTCTTTTTTTAAAAGGGTTTTTTTGCCTCTTAAAAAATTCTGGTAAGAAAATATGATAGCGTCAGCGGTTGTTTACATCATTAAAAGAGTTTTACGTCATTACTTAGATTAATCGGTGAATACGTCGATAAATATACGTCGTGTTTATATCATTTTACTTAGATGCATCCACAACGCGTTGTGGGTGTTTTTTTCGGTCACTGAGCGATTTCGATGATAGGGCGTATCACATACAACACAAACAGTTCATTTTAATGATTGCTGCTACCAAGGTAAGCAATGCATACAACACAACCAGTTCATTTTAATGATTACTGCTACCAAGGTGATCATTGCATACAACACAGACAGTTTGGTGATAAAAAAAAGAGAAAAAATACTCTATTCCAAATAGCGCATCTGTTGCTTTAAGCAATACATTTAAACCTATTGCCATAAGAGTTTTAGAAAAAAACTGTAACAATAACACTTCTTTTCGTTGTAATGGACATCACATAATTTCACGCAGAATAAATACAAAAATATGGACTCAATTTCATCTTTATATATATATATATATATAGTGCTCTACTTCTCGAATAAACACGGATGCAAAAAATTTGGTTTTCTACGGTTCTGCAGTGTGCTCGTAAACTGGCTTCAGATTGCATGCTTGGGTTTGATTGTCATATGGGTCCTGAAGAGCTGAGAAGGGTAGAGGAGGAAATGAATGTTCATATAGTTGTATTTGGAATGGATGCTAGTCGTAGGACTGTGTATGTTTTTAAAAGCAGTGCGAGAGATCGTACAAAACCCTACTTATTTCAGAATTGTCATGTTCAACGTATCTCTCCATCCGTAATATAAGGGACCTTTACGCGAGTTATGATAAAAGTAAAAAATATGGAAGGCATCATGATTTGTGTAAGGGATGTCTTGAGTTTGCGGATGATATTGTGAAACATTGTAGGGATTGCAACATGGTATGTCCGCAGTGTAAAAGCTCCAAATGTGAAAGCCGTATGGTTGAAGCAGAGAAGAGGGACTGTGATGTATGCAGACGCACATTTTTCAATAATAAATGTTTTGAGCTCCATAAGTCAATTGGCACGTGCAGGAAAATGAGAATCTGTGAATGTGGTATGTTTCATATGATGGATAATTGGGGGAATTTCAAGCATAAATGCAATGAAATTCACTGTTCTACATGCCATGAGAAATATAAGGCGGTGGGAGTAAAGCATATATGTTATATGAAAGACGCTAAGCCTAAAAATAGACCTTGTATAACTGTGTACTACGATATAGAAACATAAACGATTGCTGAAACCAAAGAGATTACCACCACATCTACTAGTAATCCAGACTATCTGCGATGAGTGCATGGAGGTTGAGTGTGATGAGTGTCACAAATGTGATAAACGGCAAACGTTTTTAAAACTGTCGCACATGAGAGTCCTGTGAAATTCTTTGTATCCTATATTGTCAAGTTAGCGGACAAGTTCAAAAAACTGACTGTGTATATTCTTGCCCATAACAGGTGATCCCTTGAAAAGAGGAAACAAACTTATACAGATGCAAGTAAGAGGTAATATTCAGTTTAAAGACACATTATTATTCACACTTTGTAAATTAGCAAAGTTACCCAAGTTAATGGGCATAACCTCCGAAGTTTCAAAAGGATATTTCCCCTACACATTCCTCACTAGCGAAACTTAAAATTAGGTAGGACTACCTCCACCCAAACAGTACTTTAACTATGAATGTATGAGTACAGCTGAACGTGAAGATTTTGACCGTTACTACAACCGTTTTAATGAATCTAATCCTTACAATATAGCTGATGAATGTGAGCGTTATTGCGTGAATGATATGCGCGTGCTTAGCGTATGTTTCCAGGCCTTTAGAAGGATGTACATTGTACATAGACCGTTTCAAATGCGATCCGTTGCAAGTTGCAACCACGATCGCCTCATTGTGCTTTACGGTGTTCAAGAACAATTTCATGCCTAAAGACACCTTAGCCGTCATTCACAGAAACAATCCCCGCAGTTATGGGGACAAGGCTATTTACTGGCTCATACACATACAGCAGCAGACAGGTGTATACATAAAGCATGCCCGCAACACGGGGGAAGTACCCATTAAGGTTATTGGTCGTGCTTTTTTGGTCGATGGTGTAAGCGAAAACCGTGCCACTGGTGAGAAGACTGTGTACTCCTTTAACGGTTGCTGGTGGCACGGTTGCCCCTGGCCTGGGTGTGGAATCGTAGGAGATATCCACGGTAGATCTCCTGCAAACCTTTTGCATGGACCCGCACCCGCGATCAGCTTATAGGCGCACAGTTCACTCACAAGTTCTTGTGGGAGCATGAGTATGATGCACGGATAGAAACAGATGGACAGTAAGTACCATGAAGAAATAAACACGTTCAAGCGTTCAATGGCATTGGATCCTCTCAAATGCGGTGATAGCTTGTTCGAAGGGCGGACAAATCCCTTCAAGCTATACTTTCCGCCTACGGAGGGCGTGAAACTCCATTACTACGACGTCTGTTCTTTATATCCCTACGTGATGAAGAACAATCAGTACCCCGTTGTTGCACCTGAAAAACTGGTGGCACCTGACCTGACCACCATCGAGGTGTTCTTAACAAATTTGAACAAGTACTATTTCGGTCTTTCTTTCGTACACGTGCTCCCCCCTCGCGATTTATGGATGCCGATCTTATCCGTCGTTATAGACCACAAGCTCATATTTCCCCTATGCCCCTATGCGTGAAGAGCGCAAAGGAGAACAATGGGGCTTGTAATCACACAACTAACCAGCGTAAGATCAGATGCGTATATACAAGACCTGAACTGTCCCTAACCGTTCATCATGGCGACAGAATATTGAAGATATATGAGGTGTGGAGGTTTCAGAAGCTACTCAACCTTTTCACACGTTACCGTGACCATGAAGGGATACAGCTTGACTGTTCCCAAATTGTAAATAACCCAGGCAAGCGCTTTAGTGCAAAGTTGTGTTTAAACAGTTTTGGGGGAAAACTTGCACAGAATACAAGCAAGGGAAATGTTCATTTGTACCAACCTTATAGTGAAGTCCTGGATTATGCAACGCTCCCGATAAAGAGGTCATGGAGATCGTGAATGTAGGTAATACGTACATAATAAAGTACAACATTACCGAATCGGCCACAGACACATCGTGTGTTACAAACATACCTGTAGCCAGCTTCACACGCACGTATCAAACTTTGGGGTCTATTGCATTCTCTTGGAGGGAGGGTTCTGTACGCTGATACAGAGAGTATGATATTCACAGCGAGGGAGGGTGAATACATGCCGCCTATTGGTGAATTCCTCGGAGAGATGACTGATGAGATTAAGGATGAGTATGGAGACATCGCATACGCTTACTCCTCTGTATCAACAGGGCCAAAATCGTATTGGGTACGGGTGAGGGTGGGGGAGGATATGAAATATATCGTGAAGGCTAAGGGTATCACGCTCAACCAGAAGAATCGGCGGGTCGTTAACTTTGAATCGTTGAAGGATCTAGTGTGCTTAGAAGATGAGGGCGACAAGCCACCCCAACTGACTGTGGGGACCCATAATTTTCGGGCGCAGAAGCTGAGGGGCGTGGAGGAACGTAGGGGTACGAAGGTTTGCCGTAACACCTATAGGAAACGTTACCAGGTGCCTGGTACCTATGATACCGTACCCTTTGGATACCATAATCCTTGATTGTTATATATATATATGTACAGGGCGTCCCAAAAAAATGTATACACACTTTAACAGCTGATAGCTCAATTGATGTTTCTTTCTTTCCAAGTTAAACTCATTAGAATTAATAATGGCAGTCAGACTAAGCTTTGAACAAAGGAAATTCATTCTAAATTGCTACTGGAAGTGTGAAAACGCAGTTGAAGTGCAAAGACAGTTTAGGAGGGAGTTTCAAACAGATCCACCAACGCGACTTACCATCACTCGAATTAGAGATAAGTTTGAAGCCGATGGAACTGTTCAGAATGTCCACAAGAAGCGTTCCGGAAGACCACGGACATCGACAAGCCCCACAAAGCAAGAAAGAGTACTGGAAACGTATCACCAAAGTCCAAGAAAATCTGTGCGGCAAGCGAGTCGTGAGGTAGGAATCTCAGAATCGTCTGTCCAACGCATTTTGAAGCGCTGTCAATGGAAAAGTTACATTCCAAGATTAGTCCATGCTATTAATGAAGATGATCCGGACCGAAGAGTGGAGTATTGCGAGTGGTACTTGGCACGATGTGGATGTGGATTGACGAAGGGTTTCCTAGAATACCTCCGCGTTCACCAGACCTCACACCACTAGACTTTTTTTTATGGGGATACTTAAAAGACAAAGTCTACGCTATAAAACCTGCAACAGTCGCTGAATTGAGAGCAGCCATTGAACGAGAATGCACACAAATACCAAACGAAATGTTTCGTGATGTTTGCGATTCCATTGCTTCGCGTTATCAGCAGTGCCTGGACCAGAACGGACGTCAGTTTGAAAACAGGCGTTGACAAAAACAATTAAATAATGTCTGTAGATTCTATTACATTTGAAAATGAAATGTATTTTAATAAACACTGCCTTTATAATTATTTAAAGTGTGTATACATTTTTTTGGGACGCCCTGTATATATATATATATATATATATGATGATCTAGGGTGACAATAAAAATCGAAAGTTGGAGTTTTTTATTGGCCATTTGTTCAATGCTGCTACTACATGAGAAAACAATGTACTGTAAAATATTAGGTCTTCAGATAATATTTAAGGGTGTCTCAAGTGAGGTAAATAATTCTCCTTGTAACAAAATTAATTGTTCATTACCTAGTAAAAATAAATTAATATTTTTTTAATTAACGTAAATAAACGTTAGTTTTAGTTCATAAAGTTTAAGTGCAGGCGTACTCCAATCGTAATAAGTAATTAAAAAAAATATTAATGAATAAGGAGAATTATTTACCTCACTTGAGACACCCTTAAATATTATCTGAATGACCTAAAATTTACAGTACATTGTTTTCTCATGTAGTAGCAGCATTGAACAAATGGCCAATAAAAACTCCATCTTTCGATTTTTATTGTCACCCTAATAGGGTGACAATAAAAATCGAAAGTTGGAGTTTTCTATTGGCCATTTGTTCAATGCTGCTACTACATGAGAAAACAATGTACTGTAAATATTAGGTCATTCAGATAATATTTAAGGGTGTCTCAAGTGAGGTAAATAATTCTCCTTATTCATTAATATTTTTTTTAATTACTTATTACGATTGGAGTACGCCTGCACTTAAACTTTATGAACTAAAACTAACGTTTATTTACGTTAATTAAAAAAAATATTAATTTATTTTTACTAGGTAATGAACAATTAATTTGTGTTATAAGGAGAATTATTTACCTCACTTGAGACACCCTTAAATATTATCTGAATGACCTAATATTTACAGTACACTATTTTCTCATGTAGTAGCAGCATTGAAACAAATGGCCAATAAAAAACTCCAACTTTCGATTTTATTGTCACCCTAAATTATATACACACAGTATATATATATAGATATATATATATATATATATATATAATATATATGTCTATTTACTTGTTAACGTTATGTTTATTTTATTTATTACACGTATTCATAAAAGACCCATTTATAAATATATACCTTGAATAATTCGATGATGTTTATTAAATAAATAGTGTTTCAATTAGCGTTTCACTTTCTCCTTTGTGTGTGTGTGTGTGTGTGTGTACAGGAGAACGTTATAAGCTCCGCCCCCTGTATGAGCGATCAATGGTCACGTGACTCCTGCTACTACATCGCCATATATCTACCCTGCGTGCTCAGTTGACCACTGCAAGCCCTGGATCTCAGACGTGCATTTGAAGAAATCTCACGTAGACGGAAAATAGTAATGGCTACTTTTAATATTGCGTGTTCGACGTTTATGAAGTGGCATTCGGTAAAGTGTGAAGATGTGTTGGATATTCAAAGACTCCCTATTCCACCCTCCTTTGATACTTTTAAGGCTACATTGAACTGTGCGAAGCTTGAGGAACAAGAGGTACATATACTCTACGGCTATTCTGGCGAGAGCATTGCAGGATTTCGTGGTAGAAGCGATGTACTGAACTATGTTGTATGACTAAACTTTACAAAAGCTTACATATACCGTTAAGTGGAAGAAACAACATGGGCAGAAGAAAAGCAACGGTTATCGTTAGAGAGTCTTGTTGATGGGTGGTGTTACAAGCGGTATTATTATCATGTTGCATCATACCGAGTACTCGTACTCCGCGGCTGAGAATGTAAATCTTGTCATAATGGAGAATCTTAAGTATTTTTACCACTACATTAATATATATCATGACGACGTTCACAGTGAGGTTGTGGCTAAAGGCCTGCGTGAGTTTTTAATAGAATTTAGAGAGGAGTATTGTCTGCTAAGCAAAAAGGAAAAATATGAGCATATGTTTCTCCCAAATAGTGCGCCGGAGTGTGAATAAAATGTGTTTATGGTGTGACTCACTCCTCGACACCTCCCGTTGAGCCGATCCGCCCACCTGTGGTTCACAGTCATCTCAGAGCTTAAACCGACTGGACGTGCACTCTTTACAATAGAATACGATGGCGCTTCCTTTGAGCAGCATTCTCAATGCCGTGTACGATGTGTCCATGACGAAGTCAATGCGCGTGTTCAGGCGTAAAACCAGTGCTATTAACTATGTACTGGAAACGACTTGTAGACAAACAAACTCTGGTAAACGGAATGTTGTTTATTTAAGTGTTGAGGAGATGAATAAAGTCTTCGTGGTAGTTGAGAAGTGGAGCGAGGAACGTTATAAAATATATACCTGCAGGTGTAGGTACAAGAAGAGAGTAGATTAGTGGTACCCCCTCATATGCCATTGTTTGTACGTTGTGTATGAATAACGATCAGCCATGCATTGATATACGATTGATGTGGAAGAATGCTTCTGCTAATAACGTTCTTGTCCCTACGCGAAACCGTTTCATCCTCGATAGAATGTTTAAAATCGTCGGTTTCCGCAAGCTGAAGCCTATATTAGACGCGCGTGTTACGGATATGTTTTTTATACGGTATACGCATACACCGCTCTGCTCGACGGGTTTACCGAGTGTAGGACTGAACAAGGCGAGAATGGTCTAGAGCTGGATAATTATTTAAAAGTTTTAGACTCTTCGAAATATCATGAACTTTGGTACAAAGGACCTGAGCGGTTCAGGACTTGAGCGTTCACCTTGAAGAATTGTATCGGAT
Source organism: Bathynomus jamesi (assembly GCA_023014485.1). Taxonomy (NCBI): domain Eukaryota; kingdom Metazoa; phylum Arthropoda; class Malacostraca; order Isopoda; family Cirolanidae; genus Bathynomus; species Bathynomus jamesi. Next base: position 139,578 of record JAJOZX010000855.1, on the reverse strand, counting down.
CGGTAAGAATAAACCCTCGGTTGGAAAGGAGTGTTTATAAACTTGAATTTAACACTACGGTAGTACCGTGGGGTGGTCAAACACCGTTAGTACCATGGAGCGTTTCAACACCCCAAATTCAAAAAATTCAAAAAAATTACTAACGTTTTTAATATATTCATATAGCTGCTTCAACATATTCCTCCACTCACTAATGAACAGATTAATTTCAATGTAGCTGAAATTTTTCATTTTTGTGTAAAAAAAACTGGTCGAACAAAAATAAAATAAAGTTTTGATTCTAAATACTCATTTATTAGGTAAAGGCGTGTAGGATTATACATGATATGATTTTTTTCTCCGTATCATTATAAATTGTAATTATAAAATTATAAACATAAGTATATAAAAGCACAATTGAGTTTAATTTTCTCATTCTTTACTACAATCCTAACTAAAGAGATCTGGCAATGTTGTGACATAAAAATAGCAAAAAGTTCTGTTACCGATTCCCTATAAAAAATATGTTGTTTATTCCTGCCAAAGTACACGAAGACAATAATAGAAAACAAAAAATAACAGAAAACTCATCAAAATAACCGCAAACTGTTCCAATAAAATGAAATGGCAAGAAAAATATAAGTGAGGTCATTACAAAACCATGCAAGAGAAGCTTGTTTCTGCCAAACATCCTCACCATTACCTATCACTCTGATTCATCACCTGATATTGTACCTTCGGACTCACTGCAACTGACAAGCAACTTGCTGTGTTCTCTACACACATGTTTACCACAATTGTTACACACTGTTTTCACCTTACGATCACGTAACCTGGCACAGAATGTACATCTCTTTGCCTCCCGTGATGTCTGTGGCTGGGAGGGTGTTGAGGACTCTACAGCTCTTGGCAACATTCTTTTAATTCCTTCTCTGAGATCCTTCTTCAGATGTATGTTCTGCATTCTTCTCTTCAGAGTGTCCTCTATAAGCTGAATAGATACATTCTTGATGAACAAGCAGCGCTTTAGCTTGTTCTGAGGGTTGTGACAGTATAGGATGTAGGAATTTATGTTTGAGATGTTCAGGAGAGTGCAGAAAACAGTCTTGGGCCAACGACGGCTATTTCTTGGAGTGTCATACTCCCCTGCCATCTGGTCGACCATATCAACGCCTCCTTTAGTTGAATTGTAGAAGGTGATAATTTCGGGTTTCTTCTTATCACGAGAATTTGGGTCAATTCTGTCATCATAGTGCATGCTGCTGACGAGAACAATATTTTTCTTCTTCTTACTGTCTGGCGTGTATGAGACTAGTGTCACTTTATCTGTAAAGCCGAACATACTGTCATACCTAGCTCTGTTCTTTACCTCTAAGAATTCCTTAGAAATCTCAGGTTTGTTTTTTCGGAGTGTGCCCACCGCACTCAATTGATGGTCATCAAGCAGCTTTTGGAGTAGTGGGTAAGTGGTATACCAGTTGTCAAACGTGACATTTCTGCCTGATCCTGAGATCTGTGAGGTAAGCCTTGTGACCACAGCAATGGATGAATTGTCTACCTTGAATGGGCCATCAGGCTGTTTTCCTGCATATATTTCCATTTTACATATATAGTAAGTTTTTGCATCAGTCATTGCCTGTATCTTTATTCCATACTTGGCTGGTTTGTTGGGTATATATTGTCTGAAGGGACATTTGCCCCTAAAGGCCGGAAGCATCTCATCAATTGTCACAAGCTCTGATGGGGAATAGTTCCTCAGACAGTTTTCAACAAACATCTCAAAGAGGTCTCTGACTGGGGCAAGCTTATCCACTTGCCTTCTTGAGGGTGTGTTGCTTTGTCATCGAATCGTATGCAACATAGGAGAAAACGAAAGCGATGCAATGACATTGTCATTCTGAATACCTCTACACCAGTGCCATCAGAATTCGACAGATCATCAAGGTTCATTCTGTTGCTGTGATAAAGACCAGCTAAAAGTAGTAGGCCAAGAAAGGCTTTCATTTCTACAATGTCAGTGTCACTTGCCTTGCTAGTCTGAGCATAATTCTGTCTCTTGTCACTGATGACCTGGTTAGTCTTGTCAACCAATAAATCCACTATTTCAGGAATGATGAAGAGTCCCCAGAAGTCAGTAGGTGACTGTGCATTTAGGGCTGGTCCTCTTGGTCCTACTCTCCCCCGGAAGACATTATGAGAACGGGTACGAACTGTTACATTACGTACTTTCTTCTCCCACCACATTTTCTTCTCTTTTCCCAGCCACCCATCACGTCTGGGCTGTTTCCGTTGGGGCTCTTGTGGTGGATCATCAGGCCCCGATTCATAGCAATCAGAGTCAGGAATATGCTCATCTTCCTCCACGAAATCTGATTCACCTTCACTGTCATCTTCTGGATCACTTGCAACGTCACATTCGTCCAACAACTTCCGAAACCTCTCCATCTCTCTTTCGTCGTCGGCCATCTTCTATCTGAAAAGTTAACATGAATTTTATAGCTCCAATCCATTAGAAATCTTCCATAAAGCAAATATTATTTGATAATCTGCATTATTATCTTAGATAAACTTATATTATTTTACTTATATTATTTTATATAAGTATTATTTTCCACTGAAAAGAAAATTAAAAAAAAATTTATAAATCATGAAAACTTACATGGTTAATACCGAGGGGTGACTGCACACCCCACGAGGACAAAATCTCGTCCACTTCTCACACAAGCAGGGGTAGGACTGCAGGACTCTTGGTGCTCCCTCCACTCACAGATTCAGGAAGGTACTGGGAAGAACAGGAATATTAGTGTTGCCAATTGAGAAATATGAGCAAAAAAAATTTAGGGGTGTTCAAACACCCCACGGTACTAACGAAGGGTTAATAATGATGTTGTGGCCAACGATGACTTCTTTGTACGTGCTTTTGATTGTATTATGTCCGTGTTTAAAGATAACTTCCAACGAATGTAAAGTGGGCACAAAAATAGTATTGAGCGAAATGAAGGACCTTTACATCGAGTATAGGCATCCCTATAACTTGAGCGGTGAAATAATGAAAAATCTTATTTATTGCATAGTGTAAAGCAACAATGCTGTAACTGTAGTATCAATCACGTGCGAGTTTAGTGTTTTAGTTAAGCGCAGTAGAACATAAAGTGTATATTTTTTAGGGTTTTTGCAGTATATTTATTTTCTATATATTTAATTATTTAATATAAATGTGTATATATAGATTTCTCCTTACTATTATTTTGAGGATTATATTCCATCGTTTAAAACTGTGTATTTCTAATATTATTATTCTTTATTTAATTTTTTTTTATATATATATATATATATATATATATATATATGTATTAAAAATGAACAATGAATAATCCATAATCATTTTTACATGAGAAACCAAAATCGCCTAAGCGAGTTTTGGATAGAATTTCGATTTGTACTTCTTTATTCATTACTGTATTTCTCTAATTCATCGTTTCTAATAATGACATACACTATGACGTCATAAAATAACTTAATTCTCGTTACGTTTCCCATACCTTGTACACTAAATCACGTGCTTAGTATATGAACATCTTCCGTATGCAATGTATGGTAAGTTCTTTAATAATAATGTTGTGGTGTTATGTAGTATAAATATTATTATTCAACCATATTCATCTGTACGTCCATATCTTATCTTGACCATTACGCTATATAAATTTTATTAAATATTCATTTTTTACTCGTGTCAGTCTCTGAAACGCAAAACTTTATGCATTCGTTCGAAAACGCACAAATACGTTCTCGTATTATTTTTTTATTTTTATTTTTTTATTCTATCACCTCCGGCAATGAACTCGAAAATGCTTAGGTAAGTAATCGAATTCGCTAATCACTGCAAAATCGAACGCTTCTAAGATAAATATCTCCTCTCGCTCTGATTTCAAATTTATAACATGTTATAACATATTATAACATATTATGTTGTATATAAATCCATACCGTATGTGCCCATGTACTTTGCATTATAATTAACATCTTAATTGTCTATTAATATGAAACACTGTAAAAAACAAAACAAAGTTATAGTAACTGTTTAATTGTAATTAACTGTAATACTTTAATTTAATATAACGTAATGTACTTTAATGAAACTGTAATTAATAATAACTTGTAATGTACTTCAATGAAACTGTAATTGAATGTAATGACTTAATATATAATGTAAGAATGTACTTTAATAGAACTGTAATGGACAATCATAAGCGAATGTGAAGTAATCCATAATTGTAATCGTAATTGTAATGAACCAAAATTAATACGTACTCAGTCATGTACTCAAATTGTACTTATGTACTACTATGAAATTATATCGCCTTCATAAATGTAGACTCGGCGAAAAATACAAATTAGTTTTTTATTTTTATTTTTTTTATTATTTTTATTTGGAATTTTTCAAACATCTGATCATGTGTTTAAAAGGGGGGAACTTAACCTTCAACGGCCTTCCCCCAACATTTAGGCTTATATTATACATGTATTTGTAAATTGAACTTCACTTCATTACGAGACTCTGCTTTGGTCACTGCTACGAACCTCCCTTGTTAGCAGCCTCGCTGCGAGGAGGGGGCAGAGGCCCCTTGCCTCCTTAACTTTTTAGATTTCGGCCTGAGCCATGGTCGAAAGAGGTCGAACCTCTACCCCTGTAAAATTGAGACCACTACCTGTAAATTTTTAAGAAGTAAATTACAGTAAGAGAAACTTTTATTTTCCCCCTCGAGTTGGGCTATCTTCAGAAGAACTTAGTCAGTTAAGTCGATAAGTTATAAAAGAAAAGTCGATAATTTTAGTATCAGAGAAAGTATCAGAGTATTATAAAAAGAGAAGAATTAACAACTGACGACCCAAGCACATAGAAGATATTGGCATAACAGTCTGGCGAGTCTGTAGCCAAGAGTTTAACAGAGTGGCGACCCACCATTTGACCGGCGGAAAAGAATTAGAGTGTTATAGAAGAAATATCCGTTGCTGCCTCCTAACCAGAACCCCGTCGACTCCGAACCACCCCAGGGCCATAGACGGAGGGGTTAACAAAATTGGCGACCCTATAGCCAGGATAAACATTTGGCGACCCTACTACCAAGATTATAAGAATATTTTAAGAAGAGGATTTTAACAAGTGGCCACTCTTTGGCCAGGATAGAAATTACCCTGCATCAGGATAAAACCATTTGACCGGCGTGTCACGACTTCTAGTTCGTAACATCCACCCTTGAACCGGTGTGTCACGACTCCAAGTTCTCCACGCCTAGTTTTCATCCAAGAAGAAGTAGCCAGCAAGACACGTTTTGAAGACACGTCTTCAGGACACGTCAAGGATTTCGCCGTAGAAATTTTAAGTACAGAGTTGGTTTTTTAAAGTAATTTGTAAACATTTGAAAAGTCAGTATTATTAACAGTTAATATTTAGTATTGAGCCAGAATTAACACAAAACACAGTGAACACTTCAGACACCAGTGATACATTTTTTTTAGTGAAAGTAATTTTCACAGAAGTTAAATGTAACAGAAGTTAAATGTAACAGAAGTTAAATGTAACAGAAGTTAAATGTAACAGAAGTTAAATGTAACAGGAGTTAATTTCAGAGAGTTAATTTCAGAGAGTTAATTTCAGAGAGTTAATTTCAGAGAGTTAATTTCACTATTATATTCAGTATAGAATAATTTTATTTTATGTACCAAACATAATAGTACCGTACCTTCACGTACATTCGAGTGAAGTGTTGTTTACATTTTTTATTTTTGTTTACAATTTTTTTCAAATTAGTGAATTGAATTGACTTGCAAATTAAGAAAGGGAGTGTTTATAAAGAGTTTATAGATTTAGAGAGATATTTGAATTCAGTTTTGAAGTCAGTTTTAGTTGCAAATAAGTTGCAAGTCAGTTTTGAAGTCAGTTTTAGTTGCAAATAAGTTGCAAGTCAGTTTTGAAGTCAGTTTTGAAGTCAGTTTTTAAGTCAGTTTTGAAGTCAGAAGGTTGCGCCAAGAGGGACAACCGCCCCAGAGATTTATAGAAATACTTGATAAGAGGTCAAGTCAGAAGGTTGCGCCAAGAGGGACAACCGCCCCAGAGATTTATAGAAATACTTGATAAGAGGTCAAGTCAGAAGGTTGCGCCAAGAGGGACAACCGCCCCAGAGATTTATAGAAACACTTGATAAGAGGTCAAGTCAGAAGGTTGCGCCAAGAGGGACAACCAAAACAGAGGTTAATAGTCTCCACTTGATAGAGATCAAGTGCAGTCATTTTCCATTTTCAGTTGTTTTTGAAGAAGTCAGTTTCTTTTTGAAGTCAGTTTTTTTTTTAAGAAGTCAGTTTTTTTTTGAAGAAGTCAGTTTTTTTTGAAGAAGTCAGTTTTTTTTTGAAGAAGTCAGTTTTTTTTGAAGAAGTCAGTTTTTTTGAAGAAGTCAGTTTTCAAGTCCCCAGTCATTTCAATGCAGTCAATTGAATTCAACTTTTTCTTTGTAACTTAAGAAAATTTAATTTAAGAAAATGTAATTTAAGAATTTAATTCAACCTTTTTTTTTGTTGTAAAAGAGAATTAAATTCAACCTGAATTGACATGTTTGTGTCTTTAGTTAATCTTTTTTTTTTGTTTGTGAGAAGGAAATTGACCGATTTGTCTTTTCTTTTCATGCCATTGTTGCGTATATAAATATATAGTTATGTATTTTATTATTTGTAACCAAAACAGTTCTTACAATTGTTTATAATGACTTTGATAATCATTGTAATGTATATGTGATAATAGTTGTGTAATAATTAATCGATCTTGTCCCAATGACTCCTTTTTAAATTACTATGCTGAGGAACATGCCGTCCCTCCATTTTGTTTGAACTCTTTCAATTTTTGTTCTAAGTAGTGTGACAAGCAATTTAAAAAAAAAAAAGCAAAGTGCTCACAAAAAGACGTAACTGTCAATTTCAGACTTATACCCCCCGCTTAGTCACTCAATCCCCCCCCCGAATGTAGTACTCCAAACTTTCTTTTTATTTTATTTTATTTTAACACCCCAACCCCAGTTGAACCCAGTGTCAACCAGAGAAATGGTTCAACCATGGTTAATTCCTCTTTGGTACTACGGAACCTAACCTCAATTTATGTTAAGTTGTTTTTTTTTATTTTTTAGAATATTATAAAATTATGTTTAGCTCATTGAAATGCATAATTGATTTATATTTTTAATTCGTATTCTTAATTTTCTTAATTCAATTATCGTACCGATACTTCTGGTTAATGTTAATGGTTATATAGTTCATATGGATCAAATGTAGAATTCGGACCCCAGCCTTCTTTAGTTAGCTTTATAAGGCTAACTAACGAAAATATCACGACCTAACCTAACCAATCGTTAGGTTAACTGTACGCCCTTGACGATTGGTTAGGTTAGGTCATGATATTTTCGTTAGGTAGCCTTATAAAGCTAACTAAAGAAGGCTGGGGTCCGAATTCTACATTTGATCCGTTCATATATAGCTAGGAATGTTACTAGTCGAATTTAATTCCACCTTCAAAATTTAATTTTTAATACCGCTAGATTTACTTTCATTACTTGTAAGGTCCTCTAAGTACGTTTTTTATTACCTTAATATACGTGTAACTGATTTAATTACGTAAAATCGATAATCCTAATTGAATTCTATTACTTTTCATACATATTCGAATTCATTTTCTGTCCGCACTTCAAGTCACTTTTACATGAAACTCATATGCATACACCATCATTAATACTACCTGTAATTAGATTTTAACAATAATTGACTTAAACTTAAAAGATTTTATAACCCTAACCCATCTTAAATTATTATAGATTATTTTTAAACTTTGTTCATTCAAAAACCTTCCAAATCCCTACACATACACACGCATGTATGCACACTATATATACTATATATACAAACCTTATGCTAAAATCATTGGATATCACAATAAACTATTCATTTCGCGTAAGTGCTAACTATGTAATTTAATCTTAATCATTTTTGCTTTCTAATATATCTTGCTCATGCATTTATTCAGTTAATTGAACAATCCTATCGGCTAATCTGTCCCTCGAAATTGTAAGATACACACTTTGTACCTAGTACACAAAAATACACATAGACCACAGGTATATACATCATTCACTACGTAATTCGATTTTTACTACACTAGTCAATAAAAATTACTTTATAGATTGTACGATTTACATTTTTCCCTTTACCTATCATTATGAATGTAATTTTCCCCACAGAAAAATAAAATTTTGCTAAAAATTTTACAATATCATTCTTTGTCTAACTTAATTGTTTGTCTAAATTAATGTATTAACCCTATTATTCTGTTTGCATAAATTAAAGTATTAATCTTTGAATTTTTTATATTTATAAGCAAGTGTCATTTTAAAGATTTGATTACTCTGCATTGTACTCAACCACCCGAACTCAATTGTTCTGTATAAAAATTTGTAATGTAAAGAAAAATTCGTCATCTAATTTGAATTCGTTAGATGTTATTTTCTCAATTGTATTGTATTAATTGTATTATATTATTGTATTAATTAATACCATTTTAGAGGGGGAACACTGTAAAATGAACAATGAATAATCCATAATCATTTTTACATGAGAAACCAAACTCGCCTAAGCGAGTTTTGGATAGAATTTCGATTTGTACTTCTTATTCATTACTGTATTTCTCTAATTCATCTTTTCTAATAATGACTTATATATACACTATGATGTCATAAAATAACTTAATTCTCGTTACGTTTCCCATACCTTGTACACTAAATCACGTGCTTAGTATATGGACATCTTCCGTATGCAATGTATGGAAATTCTTTAATAATAATGTTGTGGTGTTATGTAGTATAAATATTATTATTCAACCATATTCATCTATACGTCCATATCTTATCTTGACCATTACCCTATATAAATTTTATTAAATATTCATTTTTTACTCGTGTCAGTCTCTGAAACGCAAAACTTTATGCATTCGTTCGAAAACGCACAAATACGTTCTCGTATTATTTTTTTATTTTTTTTTTTTTATTCTATCACCTCCCGCAATGAACTCGAAAATGCTTAGGTAAGTAATCGAATTCGCTAATCACTGCAAAATCGAACGCTTCTAAGATAAATATCTCCTCTCGCTCTGATTTCAAATTTATAACATGTTATAACATATTATAACATATTATGTTGTATATAAATCCATACCGTATGTGCCCATGTACTTTGCATTATATTTCTAACATCTTAATTGTCTATTAATATGAAACACTGTAAAAAACAAAACAAAGTTATAGTAACTGTTTAATTGTAATTAACTGTAATACTTTAATTTAATAACGTAATGTACTTTAATGAAACTGTAATTAATAATAACTTGTAATGTACTTCAAAGAAACTGTAATTGAATGTAATGACTTAATATATAATGTAAGAATGTACTTTAATAGAACTGTAATGGACAATCATAAGCGAATGTGAAGTAATCCATAATTGTAATCGTAATTGTAATGAACCAAAATTAATACGTACTCAGTCATGTACTCAAATTGTACTTATGTACTACTATGAAATTATATCGCCTTCATAAATGTAGACGGCGAAAAATACAAATTAGTTTTTTATTTTTATTTTTTTTATTATTTTATTTGGAATTTTCAAACATCTGATCATGTGTTTAAAAGGGGGGAACTTAACCTTCAACGGCCTTCCCCCAACATTTAGGCTTATATTATACATGTATTTGTAAATTGAACTTCACTTCATTACGAGGACTCTGCTTTGGTCACTGCTACGAGCCTCCCTTGTTAGCAGCCTCACTGCGAGGAGGGGGCAGAGGCCCCTTGCCTCCTTAACTTTTTAGATTTCGGCCTGAGCCATGGTCGAAAGAGGTCGAACCTCTACCCCTGTAAAATTGAGACCACTACCTGTAAATTTTTAAGAAGTAAATTACAGTAAGAGAAACTTTTTATTTTCCCCCTCGAGTTGGGCTATCTTCAGAAGAACTTAGTCAGTTAAGTCGATAAGTTATAAAAGAAAAGTCGATAATTTTAGTATCAGAGAAGTATCAGAGTATTATAAAAAGAGAAGAATTAACAACTGACGACCCAAGCACATAGAAGATATTGGCATAACAGTCTGGCGAGTCTGTAGCCAAGAGTTTAACAGAGTGGCGACCACCATTTGACCGGCGGAAAAGAATTAGAGTGTTATAGAAGAAATATCCGTTGCTGCCTCCTAACCAGAACCCCCGTCGACTCCGAACCACCCCAGGGCCATAGACGGAGGGGTTAACAAAATTGGCGACCCTATAGCCAGGATAAACATTTGGCGACCCTACTACCAAGATTATAAGAATATTTTAAGAAGAGGATTTTAACAAGTGGCCACTCTTTGGCCAGGATAGAAATTACCCTGCATCAGGATAAAACCATTTGACCGGCGTGTCACGACTTCTAGTTCGTAACATCCACCCTTGAACCGGTGTGTCACGACTCCAAGTTCTCCACGCCTAGTTTTCATCCAAGAAGAAGTAGCCAGCAAGACACGTTTTGAAGACACGTCTTCAGGACACGTCAAGGATTTCGCCGTAGAAATTTTAAGTACAGAGTTGGTTTTTTTAAAGTAATTTGTAAACATTTGAAAAGTCAGTATTATTAACAGTTAATATTTAGTATTGAGCCAGAATTAACACAAAACACAGTGAACACTTCAGACACCAGTGATACATTTTTTTAGTGAAAGTAATTTTCACAGAAGTTAAATGTAACAGAAGTTAAATGTAACAGAAGTTAAATGTAACAGAAGTTAAATGTAACAGAAGTTAAATGTAACAGGAGTTAATTTCAGAGAGTTAATTTCAGAGAGTTAATTTCAGAGAGTTAATTTCAGAGAGTTAATTTCACTATTATATTCAGTATAGAATAATTTTATTTTATGTACCAAACATAATAGTACCGTACCTTCACGTACATTCGAGTGAAGTGTTGTTTACATTTTTTATTTTTGTTTACAATTTTTTTCAAATTAGTGAATTGAATTGACTTGCAAATTAAGAAAGGGAGTGTTTATAAAGAGTTTATAGATTTAGAGAGATATTTGAATTCAGTTTTGAAGTCAGTTTTAGTTGCAAATAAGTTGCAAGTCAGTTTTGAAGTCAGTTTTGAAGTCAGTTTTTAAGTCAGTTTTGAAGTCAGAAGGTTGCGCCAAGAGGGACAACCGCCCCAGAGATTTATAGAAATACTTGATAAGAGGTCAAGTCAGAAGGTTGCGCCAAGAGGGACAACCGCCCCAGAGATTTATAGAAATACTTGATAAGAGGTCAAGTCAGAAGGTTGCGCCAAGAGGGACAACCGCCCCAGAGATTTATAGAAACACTTGATAAGAGGTCAAGTCAGAAGGTTGCGCCAAGAGGACAACCAAAACAGAGGTTAATAGTCTCCACTTGATAGAGATCAAGTGCAGTCATTTTCCATTTCAGTTGTTTTTGAAGAAGTCAGTTTTTTTTGAAGTCAGTTTTTTTTTTAAGAAGTCAGTTTTTTTTGAAGAAGTCAGTTTTTTTTTGAAGAAGTCAGTTTTTTTTGAAGAAGTCAGTTTTTTTTGAAGAAGTCAGTTTTTCAGTCAGTCAAGTCCCCAGTCATTTCAATGCAGTCAATTGAATTCAACTTTTTCTTTGTAACTTAAGAAAATTTAATTTAAGAAAATGTAATTTAAGAATTTAATTCAACCTTTTTTTTTTGTTGTAAAGAGAATTAAATTCAACCTGAATTGACATGTTTGTGTCTTTAGTTAATCTTTTTTTTTGTTTGTGAGAAGGAAATTGACCGATTTGTCTTTTCTTTTCATGCCATTGTTGCGTATATAAATATATAGTTATGTATTTTATTATTTGTAACCAAAACAGTTCTTACAATTGTTTATAATGACTTTGATAATCATTGTAATGTATATGTGATAATAATAGTTGTGTAATAATTAATCGATCTTGTCCCAATGACTCCTTTTTAAATTACTATGCTGAGGAACATGCCGTCCCTCCATTTTGTTTGAACTCTTTCAATTTTTGTTCTAAGTAGTGTGACAAGCAATTTAAAAAAAAAAAAGCAAAGTGCTCACAAAAAGACGTAACTGTCAATTTCAGACTTATACCCCCGCTTAGTCACTCAATCCCCCCCCCCGAATGTAGTACTCCAAACTTTCTTTTTATTTTATTTTATTTTAACACCCCAACCCCAGTTGAACCCAGTGTCAACCAGAGAGAAATGGTTCAACCATGGTTAATTCCTCTTTGGTACTACGGAACCTAACCTCAATTTATGTTGTTTTTTTTATTTTTTAGAATATTATAAAATTATGTTTAGCTCATTGAAATGCATAATTGATTTATATTTTTAATTCGTATTCTTAATTTTCTTAATTCAATTATCGTACCGATACTTCTGGTTAATGTTAATGGTTATATAGTTCATATGGATCAAATGTAGAATTCGGACCCCAGCCTTCTTTAGTTAGCTTTATAAGGCTAACTAACGAAAATATCACGACCTAACCTAACCAATCGTTAGGTTAACTGTACGCCCTTGACGATTGGTTAGGTTAGGTCATGATATTTTCGTTAGGTAGCCTTATAAAGCTAACTAAAGAAGGCTGGGGTCCGAATTCTACATTTGATCCGTTCATATATAGCTAGGAATGTTACTAGTCGAATTTAATTCCACCTTCAAAATTTAATTTTTAATACCGCTAGATTTACTTTCATTACTTAAGGTCCTCTAAGTACGTTTTTTTATTACCTTAATATCGTGTACTGATTTAATTACGTAAAATCGATAATCTATTGAATTCTATTACTTTTCATACATATTCGAATTCATTTTCTGTCCGCACTTCAAGTCACTTTTACATGAAACTCATATGAACACATCATTAATACTACCTGTAATTAGATTTTAACAATAATTGACTTAAACTTAAAAGATTTTATAACCCTAACCCCATCTTAAATTATTATAGATATTTTTAAACTTTGTTCATTCAAAAACCTTCCAAATCCCTACACATACACACGCATGTATGCACACTATATATACATATATACAAACCTTATGCTAAAATCATTGGATATCACAATAAACTATTTCATTTCGCGTAAGTGCTAACTATGTAATTTAATCTTAATCATTTTTGCTTTCTAATATATCTTGCTCATGCATTTATTCAGTTAATTGAACAATCCTATCGGCTAATCTGTCCCTCGAAATTGTAAGATACACACTTTGTACCTAGTACACAAAATACACACTAGACCACAGGTATATACATCATTCACTACGTAATTCGATTTTTACCTACACTAGTCAATAAAAATTACTTTATAGATTGTACGATTTACATTTTTCCCTTTTACCTATTCATTATGAATGTAATTTTCCCACAGAAAAATAAAATTTTGCTAAAAATTTTACAATATCATTCTTTGTCTAACTTAATTGTTTGTCTAAATTAATGTATTAACCCTATTATTCTGTTTGCATAAATTAAAGTATTAATCTTTGAATTTTTTTATATTTATAAGCAAGTGTCATTTTAAAGATTTGATTACTCTGCATTGTACTCAACCACCCGAACTCAATTGTTCTGTATAAAAATTTGTAATGTAAAGAAAAATTCGTCATCTAATTTGAATTCGTTAGATGTTATTTCTCAATTGTATTGTATTAATTGTATTATTTATTGTATTAATTAATACCATTTTAGAGGGGGGAACACTGTAAAATGAACAATGAATAATCCATAATCATTTTTACATGAGAAACCAAACTCGCCTAAGCGAGTTTTGGATAGAATTTCGATTTGTACTTCTTTATTCATTACTGTATTTCTCTAATTCATCTTTCTAATAATGACATATACACTATGATGTCATAAAATAACTTAATTCTCGTTACGTTTCCCATACCTTGTACACTAAATCACGTGCTTAGTATATGGACATCTTCCGTATGCAATGTATGGTAAATTCTTTAATAATAATGTTGTGGTGTTATGTAGTATAAATATATTATTCAACCATATTCATCTGTACGTCCATATCTTATCTTGACCATTACCTATATAAATTTTTAAATATTCATTTTTTACTCGTGTCAGTCTCTGAAACGCAAAACTTTATGCATTCGTTCGAAAACGCACAAATACGTTCTCGTATTATTTTTTTATTTTTATTTTTTTTCTATCACCTCCGCAATGAACTCGAAAATGCTTAGGTAAGTAATCGAATTCGCTAATCACTGCAAAATCGAACGCTTCTAAGATAAATATCTCCTCTCGCTCTGATTTCAAATTTATAACATGTTATAACATATTATAACATATTATGTTGTATATAAATCCATACCGTATGTGCCCATGTACTTTGCATTATATTCTAACATCTTAATTGTCTATTAATATGAAACACTGTAAAAAACAAAACAAAGTTATAGTAACTGTTTAATTGTAATTAACTGTAATACTTTAATTTAATATAACGTAATGTACTTTAATGAAACTGTAATTAATAATAACTTGTAATGTACTTCAAAGAAACTGTAATTGAATGTAATGACTTAATATATAATGTAAGAATGTACTTTAATAGAACTGTAATGGACAATCATAAGCGAATGTGAAGTAATCCATAATTGTAATCGTAATTGTAATGAACCAAAATTAATACGTACTCAGTCATGTACTCAAATTGTACTTATGTACTACTATGAAATTATATCGCCTTCATAAATGTAGACGGCGAAAAATACAAATTAGTTTTTTTTTTTTTTTTTTTTTATTATTTTTATTTGGAATTTTTCAAACATCTGATCATGTGTTTAAAAGGGGGGAACTTAACCTTCAACGGCCTTCCCCCAACATTTAGGCTTATATTATACATGTATTTGTAAATTGAACTTCACTTCATTACGAGACTCTGCTTTGGTCACTGCTACGAGCCTCCCTTGTTAGCAGCCTCACTGCGAGGAGGGGGCAGAGGCCCCTTGCCTCCTTAACTTTTTAGATTTCGGCCTGAGCCATGGTCGAAAGAGGTCGAACCTCTACCCCTGTAAAATTGAGACCACTACCTGTAAATTTTTAAGAAGTAAATTACAGTAAGAGAAACTTTTTATTTTCCCCCTCGAGTTGGGCTATCTTCAGAAGAACTTAGTCAGTTAAGTCGATAAGTTATAAAAGAAAAGTCGATAATTTTAGTATCAGAGAAAGTATCAGAGTATTATAAAAAGAGAAGAATTAACAACTGACGACCCAAGCACATAGAAGATATTGGCATAACAGTCTGGCGAGTCTGTAGCCAAGAGTTTAACAGAGTGGCGACCCACCATTTGACCGGCGGAAAAGAATTAGAGTGTTATAGAAGAAATATCCGTTGCTGCCTCCTAACCAGAACCCCCGTCGACTCCGAACCACCCCAGGGCCATAGACGGAGGGGTTAACAAAATTGGCGACCCTATAGCCAGGATAAACATTTGGCGACCCTACTACCAAGATTATAAGAATATTTTAAGAAGAGGATTTTAACAAGTGGCCACTCTTTGGCCAGGATAGAAATTACCCTGCATCAGGATAAAACCATTTGACCGGCGTGTCACGACTTCTAGTTCGTAACATCCACCCTTGAACCGGTGTGTCACGACTCCAAGTTCTCCACGCCTAGTTTTCATCCAAGAAGAAGTAGCCAGCAAGACACGTTTTGAAGACACGTCTTCAGGACACGTCAAGGATTTCGCCGTAGAAATTTTAAGTACAGAGTTGGTTTTTTTAAAGTAATTTGTAAACATTTGAAAAGTCAGTATTATTAACAGTTAATATTTAGTATTGAGCCAGAATTAACACAAAACACAGTGAACACTTCAGACACCAGTGATACATTTTTTTTAGTGAAAGTAATTTTCACAGAAGTTAAATGTAACAGAAGTTAAATGTAACAGAAGTTAAATGTAACAGAAGTTAAATGTAACAGAAGTTAAATGTAACAGGAGTTAATTTCAGAGAGTTAATTTCAGAGAGTTAATTTCAGAGAGTTAATTTCAGAGAGTTAATTTCACTATTATATTCAGTATAGAATAATTTTATTTTATGTACCAAACATAATAGTACCGTACCTTCACGTACATTCGAGTGAAGTTGTTTACATTTTTTTTTTTGTTTACAATTTTTTTCAAATTAGTGAATTGAATTGACTTGCAAATTAAGAAAGGGAGTGTTTATAAAGAGTTTATAGATTTAGAGAGATATTTGAATTCAGTTTTGAAGTCAGTTTTAGTTGCAAATAAGTTGCAAGTCAGTTTTGAAGTCAGTTTTAGTTGCAAATAAGTTGCAAGTCAGTTTTGAAGTCAGTTTTTAAGTCAGTTTTTAAGTCAGTTTTGAAGTCAGAAGGTTGCGCCAAGAGGGACAACCGCCCCAGAGATTTATAGAAATACTTGATAAGAGGTCAAGTCAGAAGGTTGCGCCAAGAGGGACAACCGCCCCAGAGATTTATAGAAATACTTGATAAGAGGTCAAGTCAGAAGGTTGCGCCAAGAGGGACAACCGCCCCAGAGATTTATAGAAACACTTGATAAGAGGTCAAGTCAGAAGGTTGCGCCAAGAGGGACAACCAAAACAGAGGTTAATAGTCTCCACTTGATAGAGATCAAGTGCAGTCATTTTCCATTTTCAGTTGTTTTTGAAGAAGTCAGTTTCTTTTTGAAGTCAGTTTTTTTTTTAAGAAGTCAGTTTTTTTTTGAAGAAGTAGTTTTTTTTGAAGTCAGTTTTTTTTGAAGAAGTCAGTTTTTTTTTGAAGAAGTCAGTTTTTTTGAAGAAGTCAGTTTCAAGTCCCCAGTCATTTCAATGCAGTCAATTGAATTCAACTTTTTCTTTGTAACTTAAGAAAATTTAATTTAAGAAAATGTAATTTAAGAATTTAATTCAACCTTTTTTTTTTGTGTAAAAGAGAATTAAATTCAACCTGAATTGACATGTTTGTGTCTTTAGTTAATCTTTTTTTTTTGTTTGTGAGAAGGAAATTGACCGATTTGTCTTTTCTTTTCATGCCATTGTTGCGTATATAAATATATAGTTATGTATTTTATTATTTGTAACCAAAACAGTTCTTACAATTGTTTATAATGACTTTGATAATCATTGTAATGTATATGTGATAATAATTTGTGTAATAATTAATCGATCTTGTCCCAATGACTCCTTTTTAAATTACTATGCTGAGGAACATGCCGTCCCTCCATTTTGTTTGAACTCTTTCAATTTTTGTTCTAAGTAGTGTGACAAGCAATTTAAAAAAAAAAAGCAAAGTGCTCACAAAAAGACGTAACTGTCAATTTCAGACTTATACCCCCCTTAGTCACTCAATCCCCCCCCCCGAATGTAGTACTCCAAACTTTCTTTTTATTTTATTTTATTTTAACACCCCAACCCCAGTTGAACCCAGTGTCAACCAGAGAAATGGTTCAACCATGGTTAATTCCTCTTTGGTACTACGGAACCTAACCTCAATTTATGTTAAGTTGTTTTTTTTTATTTTTTAGAATATTATAAAATTATGTTTAGCTCATTGAAATGCATAATTGATTTATATTTTTAATTCGTATTCTTAATTTTCTTAATTCAATTATCGTACCGATACTTCTGGTTAATGTTAATGGTTATATAGTTCATATGGATCAAATGTAGAATTCGGACCCCAGCCTTCTTTAGTTAGCTTTATAAGGCTAACTAACGAAAATATCACGACCTAACCTAACCAATCGTTAGGTTAACTGTACGCCCTTGACGATTGGTTAGGTTAGGTCATGATATTTTCGTTAGGTAGCCTTATAAAGCTAACTAAAGAAGGCTGGGGTCCGAATTCTACATTTGATCCGTTCATATATAGCTAGGAATGTTACTAGTCGAATTTAATTCCACCTTCAAAATTTAATTTTTAATACCGCTAGATTTACTTTCATTACTTGTAAGGTCCTCTAAGTACGTTTTTTTTACCTTAATATACGTGTAACTGATTTAATTACGTAAAATCGATAATCCTAATTGAATTCTATTACTTTTCATACATATTCGAATTCATTTTCTGTCCGCACTTCAAGTCACTTTTACATGAAACTCATATGCATACACCATCATTAATACTACCTGTAATTAGATTTTAACAATAATTGACTTAAACTTAAAAGATTTTATAACCCTAACCGATCTTAAATTATTATAGATTATTTTTAAACTTTGTTCATTCAAAAACCTTCCAAATCCCTACACATACACACGCATGTATGCACACTATATATACTATATATACAAACCTTATGCTAAAATCATTGGATATCACAATAAACTATTTCATTTCGCGTAAGTGCTAACTATGTAATTTAATCTTAATCATTTTTGCTTTCTAATATATCTTGCTCATGCATTTATTCAGTTAATTGAACAATCCTATCGGCTAATCTGTCCCTCGAAATTGTAAGATACACACTTTGTACCTAGTACACAAAAATACACACTAGACCCAGGTATATACATCATTCACTACGTAATTCGATTTTTACCTACACTAGTCAATAAAAATTACTTTATAGATTGTACGATTTACATTTTTCCCTTTTACCTATTCATTATGAATGTAATTTCCCCACAGAAAAATAAAATTTTGCTAAAAATTTTACAATATCATTCTTTGTCTAACTTAATTGTTTGTCTAAATTAATGTATTAACCCTATTATTCTGTTTGCATAAATTAAAGTATTAATCTTTGAATTTTTTATATTTTATAAGCAAGTGTCATTTTAAAGATTTGATTACTCTGCATTGTACTCAACCACCCGAACTCAATTGTTCTGTATAAAAATTTGTAATGTAAAGAAAAATTCGTCATCTAATTTGAATTCGTTAGATGTTATTTTCTCAATTGTATTGTATTAATTGTATTATATTATTGTATTAATTAATACCATTTTAGAGGGGGGAACACTGTAAAATGAACAATGAATAATCCATAATCATTTTTACATGAGAAACCAAACTCGCCTAAGCGAGTTTTGGATAGAATTTCGATTTGTACTTCTTTATTCATTACTGTATTTCTCTAATTCATCTTTTCTAATAATGACTTATATATACACTATGATGTCATAAAATAACTTAATTCTCGTTACGTTTCCCATACCTTGTACACTAAATCACGTGCTTAGTATATGGACATCTTCCGTATGCAATGTATGGTAAATTCTTTAATAATAATGTTGTGGTGTTATGTAGTATAAATATTATTATTCAACCATATTCATCTATACGTCCATATCTTATCTTGACCATTACCCTATATAAATTTTATTAAATATTCATTTTTACTCGTGTCAGTCTCTGAAACGCAAAACTTTATGCATTCGTTCGAAAACGCACAAATACGTTCTCGTATTATTTTTTTTATTTTTATTTTTTTATTCTATCACCTCCCGCAATGAACTCGAAAATGCTTAGGTAAGTAATCGAATTCGCTAATCACTGCAAAATCGAACGCTTCTAAGATAAATATCTCCTCTCGCTCTGATTTCAAATTTATAACATGTTATAACATATTATAACATATTATGTTGTATATAAATCCATACCGTATGTGCCCATGTACTTTGCATTATATTTCTAACATCTTAATTGTCTATTAATATGAAACACTGTAAAAAACAAAAACAAAGTTATAGTAACTGTTTAATTGTAATTAACTGTAATACTTTTTTAATATAACGTAATGTACTTTAATGAAACTGTAATTATAATACTTGTAATGTACTTCAAAGAAACTGTAATTGAATGTAATGACTTAATATATAATGTAAGAATGTACTTTAATAGAACTGTAATGGACAATCATAAGCGAATGTGAAGTAATCCATAATTGTAATCGTAATTGTAATGAACCAAATTAATACGTACTCAGTCATGTACTCAAATTGTACTTATGTACTACTATGAAATTATATCGCCTTCATAAATGTAGACGGCGAAAAATACAAATTAGTTTTTTATTTTTATTTTTTTATTATTTTTATTTGGAATTTTTCAAACATCTGATCATGTGTTTAAAAGGGGGGAACTTAACCTTCAACGGCCTTCCCCCAACATTTAGGCTTATATTATACATGTATTTGTAAATTGAACTTCACTTCATTACGAGACTCTGCTTTGGTCACTGCTACGAGCCTCCCTTGTTAGCAGCCTCACTGCGAGGAGGGGGCAGAGGCCCCTTGCCTCCTTAACTTTTTAGATTTCGGCCTGAGCCATGGTCGAAAGAGGTCGAACCTCTACCCCTGTAAAATTGAGACCACTACCTGTAAATTTTTAAGAAGTAAATTACAGTAAGAGAAACTTTTTATTTTCCCCCTCGAGTTGGGCTATCTTCAGAAGAACTTAGTCAGTTAAGTCGATAAGTTATAAAAGAAAAGTCGATAATTTTAGTATCAGAGAAAGTATCAGAGTATTATAAAAAGAGAAGAATTAACAACTGACGACCCAAGCACATAGAAGATATTGGCATAACAGTCTGGCGAGTCTGTAGCCAAGAGTTTAACAGAGTGGCGACCCACCATTTGACCGGCGGAAAAGAATTAGAGTGTTATAGAAGAAATATCCGTTGCTGCCTCCTAACCAGAACCCCCGTCGACTCCGAACCACCCCAGGGCCATAGACGGAGGGGTTAACAAAATTGGCGACCCTATAGCCAGGATAAACATTTGGCGACCCTACTACCAAGATTATAAGAATATTTTAAGAAGAGGATTTTAACAAGTGGCCACTCTTTGGCCAGGATAGAAATTACCCTGCATCAGGATAAAACCATTTGACCGGCGTGTCACGACTTCTAGTTCGTAACATCCACCCTTGAACCGGTGTGTCACGACTCCAAGTTCTCCACGCCTAGTTTTCATCCAAGAAGAAGTAGCCAGCAAGACACGTTTTGAAGACACGTCTTCAGGACACGTCAAGGATTTCGCCGTAGAAATTTTAAGTACAGAGTTGGTTTTTTTAAAGTAATTTGTAAACATTTGAAAAGTCAGTATTATTAACAGTTAATATTTAGTATTGAGCCAGAATTAACACAAAACACAGTGAACACTTCAGACACCAGTGATACATTTTTTTTAGTGAAAGTAATTTTCACAGAAGTTAAATGTAACAGAAGTTAAATGTAACAGAAGTTAAATGTAACAGAAGTTAAATGTAACAGGAGTTAATTTCAGAGAGTTAATTTCAGAGAGTTAATTTCAGAGAGTTAATTTCAGAGAGTTAATTTCACTATTATATTCAGTATAGAATAATTTTATTTTATGTACCAAACATAATAGTACCGTACCTTCACGTACATTCGAGTGAAGTGTTGTTTACATTTTTTATTTTTGTTTACAATTTTTTTCAAATTAGTGAATTGAATTGACTTGCAAATTAAGAAAGGGAGTGTTTATAAAGAGTTTATAGATTTAGAGAGATATTTGAATTCAGTTTTGAAGTCAGTTTTAGTTGCAAATAAGTTGCAAGTCAGTTTTGAAGTCAGTTTTAGTTGCAAATAAGTTGCAAGTCAGTTTTGAAGTCAGTTTTGAAGTCAGTTTTTAAGTCAGTTTTGAAGTCAGAAGGTTGCGCCAAGAGGGACAACCGCCCCAGAGATTTATAGAAATACTTGATAAGAGGTCAAGTCAGAAGGTTGCGCCAAGAGGGACAACCGCCCCAGAGATTTATAGAAATACTTGATAAGAGGTCAAGTCAGAAGGTTGCGCCAAGAGGGACAACCGCCCCAGAGATTTATAGAAACACTTGATAAGAGGTCAAGTCAGAAGGTTGCACCAAGAGGGACAACCAAAACAGAGGTTAATAGTCTCCACTTGATAGAGATCAAGTGCAGTCATTTTCCATTTTCAGTTGTTTTTGAAGAAGTCAGTTTCTTTTTGAAGTCAGTTTTTTTTTTAAGAAGTCAGTTTTTTTTTGAAGAAGTCAGTTTTTTTTTGAAGAAGTCAGTTTTTTTGAAGAAGTCAGTTTTCAAGTCCCCAGTCATTTCAATGCAGTCAATTGAATTCAACTTTTTCTTTGTAACTTAAGAAAATTTAATTTAAGAAAATGTAATTTAAGAATTTAATTCAACCTTTTTTTTTTGTTGTAAAAGAGAATTAAATTCAACCTGAATTGACATGTTTGTGTCTTTAGTTAATCTTTTTTTTTGTTTGTGAGAAGGAAATTGACCGATTTGTCTTTTCTTTTCATGCCATTGTTGCGTATATAAATATATAGTTATGTATTTTATTATTTGTAACCAAAACAGTTCTTACAATTGTTTATAATGACTTTGATAATCATTGTAATGTATATGTGATAATAATAGTTGTGTAATAATTAATCGATCTTGTCCCAATGACTCCTTTTTAAATTACTATGCTGAGGAACATGCCGTCCCTCCATTTTGTTTGAACTCTTTCAATTTTTGTTCTAAGTAGTGTGACAAGCAATTTAAAAAAAAAAAAGCAAAGTGCTCACAAAAAGACGTAACTGTCAATTTCAGACTTATACCCCCCGCTTAGTCACTCAATCCCCCCCCCGAATGTAGTACTCCAAACTTTCTTTTTATTTTATTTTATTTTAACACCCCAACCCCAGTTGAACCCAGTGTCAACCAGAGAAATGGTTCAACCATGGTTAATTCCTCTTTGGTACTACGGAACCTAACCTCAATTTATGTTAAGTTGTTTTTTTTTATTTTTTAGAATATTATAAAATTATGTTTAGCTCATTGAAATGCATAATTGATTTATATTTTTAATTCGTATTCTTAATTTTCTTAATTCAATTATCGTACCGATACTTCTGGTTAATGTTAATGGTTATATAGTTCATATGGATCAAATGTAGAATTCGGACCCCAGCCTTCTTTAGTTAGCTTTATAAGGCTAACTAACGAAAATATCACGACCTAACCTAACCAATCGTTAGGTTAACTGTACGCCCTTGACGATTGGTTAGGTTAGGTCATGATATTTTCGTTAGGTAGCCTTATAAAGCTAACTAAAGAAGGCTGGGGTCCGAATTCTACATTTGATCCGTTCATATATAGCTAGGAATGTTACTAGTCGAATTTAATTCCACCTTCAAAATTTAATTTTTAATACCGCTAGATTTACTTTCATTACTTGTAAGGTCCTCTAAGTACGTTTTTTATTACCTTAATATACGTGTAACTGATTTAATTACGTAAAATCGATAATCCTAATTGAATTCTATTACTTTTCATACATATTCGAATTCATTTTCTGTCCGCACTTCAAGTCACTTTTACATGAAACTCATATGCATACACCATCATTAATACTACCTGTAATTAGATTTTAACAATAATTGACTTAAACTTAAAAGATTTTATAACCCTAACCCATCTTAAATTATTATAGATTATTTTTAAACTTTGTTCATTCAAAAACCTTCCAAATCCCTACACATACACACGCATGTATGCACACTATATATACTATATATACAAACCTTATGCTAAAATCATTGGATATCACAATAAACTATTTCATTTCGCGTAAGTGCTAACTATGTAATTTAATCTTAATCATTTTTGCTTTCTAATATATCTTGCTCATGCATTTATTCAGTTAATTGAACAATCCTATCGGCTAATCTGTCCCTCGAAATTGTAAGATACACACTTTGTACCTAGTACACAAAAATACACACTAGACCACAGGTATATACATCATTCACTACGTAATTCGATTTTTACCTACACTAGTCAATAAAAATTACTTTATAGATTGTACGATTTACATTTTTCCCTTTTACCTATTCATTATGAATGTAATTTTCCCCACAGAAAAATAAAATTTTGCTAAAAATTTTACAATATCATTCTTTGTCTAACTTAATTGTTTGTCTAAATTAATGTATTAACCCTATTATTCTGTTTGCATAAATTAAAGTATTAATCTTTGAATTTTTATATTTTTAAGCAAGTGTCATTTTAAAGATTTGATTACTCTGCATTGTACTCAACCACCCGAACTCAATTGTTCTGTATAAAAATTTGTAATGTAAAGAAAAATTCGTCATCTAATTTGAATTCGTTAGATGTTATTTTCTCAATTGTATTGTATTAATTGTATTATATTATTGTATTAATTAATACCATTTTAGAGGGGGAACACTGTAAAATGAACAATGAATAATCCATAATCATTTTTACATGAGAAACCAAACTCGCCTAAGCGAGTTTTGGATAGAATTTCGATTTGTACTTCTTTATTCATTACTGTATTTCTCTAATTCATCTTTTCTAATAATGACTTATATATACACTATGATGTCATAAAATAACTTAATTCTCGTTACGTTTCCCATACCTTGTACACTAAATCACGTGCTTAGTATATGGACATCTTCCGTATGCAATGTATGGTAAATTCTTTAATAATAATGTTGTGGTGTTATGTAGTATAAATATTATTATTCAACCATATTCATCTATACGTCCATATCTTATCTTGACCATTACCCTATATAAATTTTATTAAATATTCATTTTTTACTCGTGTCAGTCTCTGAAACGCAAAACTTTATGCATTCGTTCGAAAACGCACAAATACGTTCTCGTATTATTTTTTTTATTTTTATTTTTTTATTCTATCACCTCCCGCAATGAACTCGAAAATGCTTAGGTAAGTAATCGAATTCGCTAATCACTGCAAAATCGAACGCTTCTAAGATAAATATCTCCTCTCGCTCTGATTTCAAATTTATAACATGTTATAACATATTATAACATATTATGTTGTATATAAATCCATACCGTATGTGCCCATGTACTTTGCATTATATTTCTAACATCTTAATTGTCTATTAATATGAAACACTGTAAAAAACAAAACAAAGTTATAGTAACTGTTTAATTGTAATTAACTGTAATACTTTAATTTAATATAACGTAATGTACTTTAATGAAACTGTAATTAATAATAACTTGTAATGTACTTCAAAGAAACTGTAATTGAATGTAATGACTTAATATATAATGTAAGAATGTACTTTAATAGAACTGTAATGGACAATCATAAGCGAATGTGAAGTAATCCATAATTGTAATCGTAATTGTAATGAACCAAAATTAATACGTACTCAGTCATGTACTCAAATTGTACTTATGTACTACTATGAAATTATATCGCCTTCATAAATGTAGACGGCGAAAAATACAAATTAGTTTTTTATTTTTATTTTTTTATTATTTTTATTTGGAATTTTTCAAACATCTGATCATGTGTTTAAAAGGGGGGAACTTAACCTTCAACGGCCTTCCCCCAACATTTAGGCTTATATTATACATGTATTTGTAAATTGAACTTCACTTCATTACGAGACTCTGCTTTGGTCACTGCTACGAGCCTCCCTTGTTAGCAGCCTCACTGCGAGGAGGGGGCAGAGGCCCCTTGCCTCCTTAACTTTTTAGATTTCGGCCTGAGCCATGGTCGAAAGAGGTCGAACCTCTACCCCTGTAAAATTGAGACCACTACCTGTAAATTTTTAAGAAGTAAATTACAGTAAGAGAAACTTTTTATTTTCCCCCTCGAGTTGGGCTATCTTCAGAAGAACTTAGTCAGTTAAGTCGATAAGTTATAAAAGAAAAGTCGATAATTTTAGTATCAGAGAAAGTATCAGAGTATTATAAAAAGAGAAGAATTAACAACTGACGACCCAAGCACATAGAAGATATTGGCATAACAGTCTGGCGAGTCTGTAGCCAAGAGTTTAACAGAGTGGCGACCCACCATTTGACCGGCGGAAAAGAATTAGAGTGTTATAGAAGAAATATCCGTTGCTGCCTCCTAACCAGAACCCCCGTCGACTCCGAACCACCCCAGGGCCATAGACGGAGGGGTTAACAAAATTGGCGACCCTATAGCCAGGATAAACATTTGGCGACCCTACTACCAAGATTATAAGAATATTTTAAGAAGAGGATTTTAACAAGTGGCCACTCTTTGGCCAGGATAGAAATTACCCTGCATCAGGATAAAACCATTTGACCGGCGTGTCACGACTTCTAGTTCGTAACATCCACCCTTGAACCGGTGTGTCACGACTCCAAGTTCTCCACGCCTAGTTTTCATCCAAGAAGAAGTAGCCAGCAAGACACGTTTTGAAGACACGTCTTCAGGACACGTCAAGGATTTCGCCGTAGAAATTTTAAGTACAGAGTTGGTTTTTTTAAAGTAATTTGTAAACATTTGAAAAGTCAGTATTATTAACAGTTAATATTTAGTATTGAGCCAGAATTAACACAAAACACAGTGAACACTTCAGACACCAGTGATACATTTTTTTTAGTGAAAGTAATTTTCACAGAAGTTAAATGTAACAGAAGTTAAATGTAACAGAAGTTAAATGTAACAGAAGTTAAATGTAACAGGAGTTAATTTCAGAGAGTTAATTTCAGAGAGTTAATTTCAGAGAGTTAATTTCAGAGAGTTAATTTCACTATTATATTCAGTATAGAATAATTTTATTTATGTACCAAACATAATAGTACCGTACCTTCACGTACATTCGAGTGAAGTGTTGTTTACATTTTTTATTTTTGTTTACAATTTTTTTCAAATTAGTGAATTGAATTGACTTGCAAATTAAGAAAGGGAGTGTTTATAAAGAGTTTATAGATTTAGAGAGATATTTGAATTCAGTTTTGAAGTCAGTTTTAGTTGCAAATAAGTTGCAAGTCAGTTTTGAAGTCAGTTTTAGTTGCAAATAAGTTGCAAGTCAGTTTTGAAGTCAGTTTTGAAGTCAGTTTTTAAGTCAGTTTTGAAGTCAGAAGGTTGCGCCAAGAGGGACAACCGCCCCAGAGATTTATAGAAATACTTGATAAGAGGTCAAGTCAGAAGGTTGCGCCAAGAGGGACAACCGCCCCAGAGATTTATAGAAATACTTGATAAGAGGTCAAGTCAGAAGGTTGCGCCAAGAGGGACAACCGCCCCAGAGATTTATAGAAACACTTGATAAGAGGTCAAGTCAGAAGGTTGCACCAAGAGGGACAACCAAAACAGAGGTTAATAGTCTCCACTTGATAGAGATCAAGTGCAGTCATTTTCCATTTTCAGTTGTTTTTGAAGAAGTCAGTTTCTTTTTGAAGTCAGTTTTTTTTTTAAGAAGTCAGTTTTTTTTTGAAGAAGTCAGTTTTTTTTTGAAGAAGTCAGTTTTTTTGAAGAAGTCAGTTTTCAAGTCCCCAGTCATTTCAATGCAGTCAATTGAATTCAACTTTTTCTTTGTAACTTAAGAAAATTTAATTTAAGAAAATGTAATTTAAGAATTTAATTCAACCTTTTTTTTTTGTTGTAAAAGAGAATTAAATTCAACCTGAATTGACATGTTTGTGTCTTTAGTTAATCTTTTTTTTTGTTTGTGAGAAGGAAATTGACCGATTTGTCTTTTCTTTTCATGCCATTGTTGCGTATATAAATATATAGTTATGTATTTTATTATTTGTAACCAAAACAGTTCTTACAATTGTTTATAATGACTTTGATAATCATTGTAATGTATATGTGATAATAATAGTTGTGTAATAATTAATCGATCTTGTCCCAATGACTCCTTTTTAAATTACTATGCTGAGGAACATGCCGTCCCTCCATTTTGTTTGAACTCTTTCAATTTTTGTTCTAAGTAGTGTGACAAGCAATTTAAAAAAAAAAAAGCAAAGTGCTCACAAAAAGACGTAACTGTCAATTTCAGACTTATACCCCCCGCTTAGTCACTCAATCCCCCCCCCGAATGTAGTACTCCAAACTTTCTTTTTATTTTTTTTATTTTAACACCCCAACCCCAGTTGAACCCAGTGTCAACCAGAGAAATGGTTCAACCATGGTTAATTCCTCTTTGGTACTACGGAACCTAACCTCAATTTATGTTAAGTTGTTTTTTTTTTTTTTTAGAATATTATAAAATTATGTTTAGCTCATTGAAATGCATAATTGATTTATATTTTTAATTCGTATTCTTAATTTTCTTAATTCAATTATCGTACCGATACTTCTGGTTAATGTTAATGGTTATATAGTTCATATGGATCAAATGTAGAATTCGGACCCCAGCCTTCTTTAGTTAGCTTTATAAGGCTAACTAACGAAAATATCACGACCTAACCTAACCAATCGTTAGGTTAACTGTACGCCCTTGACGATTGGTTAGGTTAGGTCATGATATTTTCGTTAGGTAGCCTTATAAAGCTAACTAAAGAAGGCTGGGGTCCGAATTCTACATTTGATCCGTTCATATATAGCTAGGAATGTTACTAGTCGAATTTAATTCCACCTTCAAAATTTAATTTTTAATACCGCTAGATTTACTTTCATTACTTGTAAGGTCCTCTAAGTACGTTTTTTATTACCTTAATATACGTGTAACTGATTTAATTACGTAAAATCGATAATCCTAATTGAATTCTATTACTTTTCATACATATTCGAATTCATTTTCTGTCCGCACTTCAAGTCACTTTTACATGAAACTCATATGCATACACCATCATTAATACTACCTGTAATTAGATTTTAACAATAATTGACTTAAACTTAAAAGATTTTATAACCCTAACCCATCTTAAATTATTATAGATTATTTTTAAACTTGTTCATTCAAAAACCTTCCAAATCCCTACACATACACACGCATGTATGCACACTATATATACTATATATACAAACCTTATGCTAAAATCATTGGATATCACAATAAACTATTTCATTTCGCGTAAGTGCTAACTATGTAATTTAATCTTAATCATTTTTGCTTTCTAATATATCTTGCTCATGCATTTATTCAGTTAATTGAACAATCCTATCGGCTAATCTGTCCCTCGAAATTGTAAGATACACACTTTGTACCTAGTACACAAAAATACACACTAGACCACAGGTATATACATCATTCACTACGTAATTCGATTTTTACCTACACTAGTCAATAAAAATTACTTTATAGATTGTACGATTTACATTTTTCCCTTTTACCTATTCATTATGAATGTAATTTTCCCCACAGAAAAATAAAATTTTGCTAAAAATTTTACAATATCATTCTTTGTCTAACTTAATTGTTTGTCTAAATTAATGTATTAACCCTATTATTCTGTTTGCATAAATTAAAGTATTAATCTTTGAATTTTTTATATTTTATAAGCAAGTGTCATTTTAAAGATTTGATTACTCTGCATTGTACTCAACCACCCGAACTCAATTGTTCTGTATAAAAATTTGTAATGTAAAGAAAAATTCGTCATCTAATTTGAATTCGTTAGATGTTATTTTCTCAATTGTATTGTATTAATTGTATTATATTATTGTATTAATTAATACCATTTTAGAGGGGGGAACACTGTAAAATGAACAATGAATAATCCATAATCATTTTTACATGAGAAACCAAACTCGCCTAAGCGAGTTTTGGATAGAATTTCGATTTGTACTTCTTTATTCATTACTGTATTTTCTAATTCATCTTTTCTAATAATGACTTATATATACACTATGATGTCATAAAATAACTTAATTCTCGTTACGTTTCCCATACCTTGTACACTAAATCACGTGCTTAGTATATGGACATCTTCCGTATGCAATGTATGGTAAATTCTTTAATAATAATGTTGTGGTGTTATGTAGTATAAATATTATTATTCAACCATATTCATCTATACGTCCATATCTTATCTTGACCATTACCCTATATAAATTTTATTAAATATTCATTTTTTACTCGTGTCAGTCTCTGAAACGCAAAACTTTATGCATTCGTTCGAAAACGCACAAATACGTTCTCGTATTATTTTTTTTATTTTTATTTTTTTATTCTATCACCTCCCGCAATGAACTCGAAAATGCTTAGGTAAGTAATCGAATTCGCTAATCACTGCAAAATCGAACGCTTCTAAGATAAATATCTCCTCTCGCTCTGATTTCAAATTTATAACATGTTATAACATATTATAACATATTATGTTGTATATAAATCCATACCGTATGTGCCCATGTACTTTGCATTATATTTCTAACATCTTAATTGTCTATTAATATGAAACACTGTAAAAAACAAAACAAAGTTATAGTAACTGTTTAATTGTAATTAACTGTAATACTTTAATTTAATATAACGTAATGTACTTTAATGAAACTGTAATTAATAATAACTTGTAATGTACTTCAAAGAAACTGTAATTGAATGTAATGACTTAATATATAATGTAAGAATGTACTTTAATAGAACTGTAATGGACAATCATAAGCGAATGTGAAGTAATCCATAATTGTAATCGTAATTGTAATGAACCAAAATTAATACGTACTCAGTCATGTACTCAAATTGTACTTATGTACTACTATGAAATTATATCGCCTTCATAAATGTAGACGGCGAAAAATACAAATTAGTTTTTTTTTTTTATTTTTTTTATTTTTTATTTGGAATTTTTCAAACATCTGATCATGTGTTTAAAAGGGGGGAACTTAACCTTCAACGGCCTTCCCCCAACATTTAGGCTTATATTATACATGTATTTGTAAATTGAACTTCACTTCATTACGAGACTCTGCTTTGGTCACTGCTACGAGCCTCCCTTGTTAGCAGCCTCACTGCGAGGAGGGGGCAGAGGCCCCTTGCCTCCTTAACTTTTTAGATTTCGGCCTGAGCCATGGTCGAAAGAGGTCGAACCTCTACCCCTGTAAAATTGAGACCACTACCTGTAAATTTTTAAGAAGTAAATTACAGTAAGAGAAACTTTTTATTTTCCCCCTCGAGTTGGGCTATCTTCAGAAGAACTTAGTCAGTTAAGTCGATAAGTTATAAAAGAAAAGTCGATAATTTTAGTATCAGAGAAAGTATCAGAGTATTATAAAAAGAGAAGAATTAACAACTGACGACCCAAGCACATAGAAGATATTGGCATAACAGTCTGGCGAGTCTGTAGCCAAGAGTTTAACAGAGTGGCGACCCACCATTTGACCGGCGGAAAAGAATTAGAGTGTTATAGAAGAAATATCCGTTGCTGCCTCCTAACCAGAACCCCCGTCGACTCCGAACCACCCCAGGGCCATAGACGGAGGGGTTAACAAAATTGGCGACCCTATAGCCAGGATAAACATTTGGCGACCCTACTACCAAGATTATAAGAATATTTTAAGAAGAGGATTTTAACAAGTGGCCACTCTTTGGCCAGGATAGAAATTACCCTGCATCAGGATAAAAATTTGACCGGCGTGTCACGACTTCTAGTTCGTAACATCCACCCTTGAACCGGTGTGTCACGACTCCAAGTTCTCCACGCCTAGTTTTCATCCAAGAAGAAGTAGCCAGCAAGACACGTTTTGAAGACACGTCTTCAGGACACGTCAAGGATTTCGCCGTAGAAATTTTAAGTACAGAGTTGGTTTTTTTAAAGTAATTTGTAAACATTTGAAAAGTCAGTATTATTAACAGTTAATATTTAGTATTGAGCCAGAATTAACACAAAACACAGTGAACACTTCAGACACCAGTGATACATTTTTTTTAGTGAAAGTAATTTTCACAGAAGTTAAATGTAACAGAAGTTAAATGTAACAGAAGTTAAATGTAACAGAAGTTAAATGTAACAGGAGTTAATTTCAGAGAGTTAATTTCAGAGAGTTAATTTCAGAGAGTTAATTTCAGAGAGTTAATTTCACTATTATATTCAGTATAGAATAATTTTATTTTATGTACCAAACATAATAGTACCGTACCTTCACGTACATTCGAGTGAAGTGTTGTTTACATTTTTTATTTTTGTTTACAATTTTTTTCAAATTAGTGAATTGAATTGACTTGCAAATTAAGAAAGGGAGTGTTTATAAAGAGTTTATAGATTTAGAGAGATATTTGAATTCAGTTTTGAAGTCAGTTTTAGTTGCAAATAAGTTGCAAGTCAGTTTTGAAGTCAGTTTTAGTTGCAAATAAGTTGCAAGTCAGTTTTGAAGTCAGTTTTGAAGTCAGTTTTGAAGTCAGTTTTTAAGTCAGTTTTGAAGTCAGAAGGTTGCGCCAAGAGGGACAACCGCCCCAGAGATTTATAGAAATACTTGATAAGAGGTCAAGTCAGAAGGTTGCGCCAAGAGGGACAACCGCCCAGAGATTTATAGAAATACTTGATAAGAGGTCAAGTCAGAAGGTTGCGCCAAGAGGGACAACCGCCCCCGAGATTTATAGAAACACTTGATAAGAGGTCAAGTCAGAAGGTTGCGCCCAAGAGGGACAACCAAGACAGAGAGTGACAAGACCAAAACAGAGGTTAATAGTCTCCACTTGATAGAGATCAAGTGCAGTCATTTTCCATTTTCAGTTGTTTTTGAAGAAGTCAGTTTCTTTTTGAAGTCAGTTTTTTTTTTAAGAAGTCAGTTTTTTTTTGAAGAAGTCAGTTTTTTTTTGAAGAAGTCAGTTTTTTTGAAGAAGTCAGTTTTCAAGTCCCCAGTCATTTCAATGCAGTCAATTGAATTCAACTTTTTCTTTGTAACTTAAGAAAATTTAATTTAAGAAAATGTAATTTAAGAATTTAATTCAACCTTTTTTTTTTTGTAAAAGAGAATTAAATTCAACCTGAATTGACATGTTTGTGTCTTTAGTTAATCTTTTTTTTTTTGTTTGTGAGAAGGAAATTGACCGATTTGTCTTTTCTTTTCATGCCATTGTTGCGTATATAAATATATAGTTATGTATTTTATTATTTGTAACCAAAACAGTTCTTACAATTGTTTATAATGACTTTGATAATCATTGTAATGTATATGTGATAATAATAGTTGTGTAATAATTAATCGATCTTGTCCCAATGACTCCTTTTTAAATTACTATGCTGAGGAACATGCCGTCCCTCCATTTTGTTTGAACTCTTTCAATTTTGTTCTAAGTAGTGTGACAAGCAATTTAAAAAAAAAAAAGCAAAGTGCTCACAAAAAGACGTAACTGTCAATTTCAGACTTATACCCCCCGCTTAGTCACTCAATCCCCCCCCCCGAATGTAGTACTCCAAACTTTCTTTTTATTTTATTTTATTTTAACACCCCAACCCCAGTTGAACCCAGTGTCAACCAGAGAAATGGTTCAACCATGGTTAATTCCTCTTTGGTACTACGGAACCTAACCTCAATTTATGTTAAGTTGTTTTTTTTTTTTTTTTAGAATATTATAAAATTATGTTTAGCTCATTGAAATGCATAATTGATTTATATTTTTAATTCGTATTCTTAATTTTCTTAATTCAATTATCGTACCGATACTTCTGGTTAATGTTAATGGTTATATAGTTCATATGGATCAAATGTAGAATTCGGACCCCAGCCTTCTTTAGTTAGCTTTATAAGGCTAACTAACGAAAATATCACGACCTAACCTAACCAATCGTTAGGTTAACTGTACGCCCTTGACGATTGGTTAGGTTAGGTCATGATATTTTCGTTAGGTAGCCTTATAAAGCTAACTAAAGAAGGCTGGGGTCCGAATTCTACATTTGATCCGTTCATATATAGCTAGGAATGTTACTAGTCGAATTTAATTCCACCTTCAAAATTTAATTTTTAATACCGCTAGATTTACTTTCATTACTTGTAAGGTCCTCTAAGTACGTTTTTTATTACCTTAATATACGTGTAACTGATTTAATTACGTAAAATCGATAATCCTAATTGAATTCTATTACTTTTCATACATATTCGAATTCATTTTCTGTCCGCACTTCAAGTCACTTTTACATGAAACTCATATGCATACACCATCATTAATACTACCTGTAATTAGATTTTAACAATAATTGACTTAAACTTAAAAGATTTTATAACCCTAACCCATCTTAAATTATTATAGATTATTTTTAAACTTTGTTCATTCAAAAACCTTCCAAATCCCTACACATACACACGCATGTATGCACACTATATATACTATATATACAAACCTTATGCTAAAATCATTGGATATCACAATAAACTATTTCATTTCGCGTAAGTGCTAACTATGTAATTTAATCTTAATCATTTTTGCTTTCTAATATATCTTGCTCATGCATTTATTCAGTTAATTGAACAATCCTATCGGCTAATCTGTCCCTCGAAATTGTAAGATACACACTTTGTACCTAGTACACAAAAATACACACTAGACCACAGGTATATACATCATTCACTACGTAATTCGATTTTTACCTACACTAGTCAATAAAAATTACTTTATAGATTGTACGATTTACATTTTTCCCTTTTACCTATTCATTATGAATGTAATTTTCCCCACAGAAAAATAAAATTTTGCTAAAAATTTTACAATATCATTCTTTGTCTAACTTAATTGTTTGTCTAAATTAATGTATTAACCCTATTATTCTGTTTGCATAAATTAAAGTATTAATCTTTGAATTTTTTATATTTTATAAGCAAGTGTCATTTTAAAGATTTGATTACTCTGCATTGTACTCAACCACCCGAACTCAATTGTTCTGTATAAAAATTTGTAATGTAAAGAAAAATTCGTCATCTAATTTGAATTCGTTAGATGTTATTTTCTCAATTGTATTGTATTAATTGTATTATATTATTGTATTAATTAATACCATTTTAGAGGGGGGAACACTGTAAAATGAACAATGAATAATCCATAATCATTTTTACATGAGAAACCAAACTCGCCTAAGCGAGTTTTGGATAGAATTCGATTTGTACTCTTTATTCATTACTGTATTTCTCTAATTCATCTTTTCTAATAATGACTTATATATACACTATGATGTCATAAAAATAACTTAATTCTCGTTACGTTTCCCATACCTTGTACACTAAATCACGTGCTTAGTATATGGACATCTTCCGTATGCAATGTATGGTAAATTCTTTAATAATAATGTTGTGGTGTTATGTAGTATAAATATTATTATTCAACCATATTCATCTATACGTCCATATCTTATCTTGACCATTACCCTATATAAATTTATAAATATTCATTTTTACTCGTGTCAGTCTCTGAAACGCAAAACTTTTATGCATTCGTTCGAAAACGCACAAATACGTTCTCGTATTATTTTTTTATTTTTTATTTTTTTATTCTATCACCTCCCGCAATGAACTCGAAAATGCTTAGGTAAGTAATCGAATTCGCTAATCACTGCAAAATCGAACGCTTCTAAGAATAAATATCTCCTCTCGCTCTGATTTCAAATTTATAACATGTTATAACATATTATAACATATTATGTTGTATATAAATCCATACGTATGTGCCCATGTACTTTGCATTATATTTCTAACATCTTAATTGTCTATTAATATGAAACACTGTAAAAAACAAAACAAAGTTATAGTAACTGTTTAATTGTAATTAACTGTAATACTTTAATTTAATATAACGTAATGTACTTTAATGAAACTGTAATTAATAATAACTTGTAATGTACTTCAAAGAAACTGTAATTGAATGTAATGACTTAATATATAATGTAAGAATGTACTTTATAGAACTGTAATGGACAATCATAAGCGAATGTGAAGTAATCCATAATTGTAATCGTAATTGTAATGAACCAAAATTAATACGTACTCAGTCATGTACTCAAATTGTACTATGTATACTATGAAATTATATCGCCTTCATAAATGTAGACGGCGAAAAATACAAATTAGTTTTTTATTTTTTTTTTTTTTATTATTTTATTTGGAATTTTTCAAACATCTGATCATGTGTTTAAAAGGGGGGAACTTAACCTTCAACGGCCTTCCCCCAACATTTAGGCTTATATTATACATGTATTTGTAAATTGAACTTCACTTCATTACGAGACTCTGCTTTGGTCACTGCTACGAGCCTCCCTTGTTAGCAGCCTCACTGCGAGGAGGGGGCAGAGGCCCCTTGCCTCCTTAACTTTTTTAGATTTCGGCCTGAGCATGGTCGAAAGAGGTCGAACCTCTACCCCTGTAAAATTGAGACCACTACCTGTAAATTTTTAAGAAGTAAATTACAGTAAGAGAAACTTTTATTTTCCCCTCGAGTTGGGCTATCTTCAGAAGAACTTAGTCAGTTAAGTCGATAAGTTATAAAAGAAAAGTCGATAATTTTAGTATCAGAGAAAGTATCAGAGTATTATAAAAAGAGAAGAATTAACAAACTGACGACCCAAGCACATAGAAGATATTGGCATAACAGTCTGGCGAGTCTGTAGCCAAGAGTTTAACAGAGTGGCGACCCACCATTTGACCGGCGAAAAGAATTAGAGTGTTATAGAAGAAATATCCGTTGCTGCCTCCTAACCAGAACCCCCGTCGACTCCGAACCACCCAGGGCCATAGACGGAGGGTTAACAAAATTGGCGACCCTATAGCCAGGATAAACATTGGCGACCCTACTACCAAGATTATAAGAATATTTTAAGAAGAGGATTTTAACAAGTGGCCACTCTTGGCCAGGATAGAAATTACCCATGCATCAGGATAAAAACCATTTGACCGGCGTGTCACGACTTCTAGTTCGTAACATCCACCTTGAACCGGTGTGTCACGACTCAAGTTCTCCACGCTAGTTTTCATCCAAGAAGAAGTAGCCAGCAAGACACGTTTTGAAGACACGTCTTCAGGACACGTCAAGGATTTCGCCGTAGAAATTTAAGTACAGAGTTGGTTTTTTTAAAGTAATTTGTAAAACATTTGAAAAGTCAGTATATTAACAGTTAATATTTAGTATTGAGCCAGAATTAACACAAAACACAGTGAACACTTCAGACACCAGTGATACATTTTTTTTAGTGAAAGTAATTTTCACAGAAGTTAAATGTAACAGAAGTTAAATGTAACAGAAGTTAAATGTAACAGAAGTTAAATGTAACAGAAGTTAAATGTAACAGGAGTTAATTTCAGAGAGTTAATTTCAGAGAGTTAATTTCAGAGAGTTAATTTCAGAGAGTTAATTTCACTATTATATTCAGTATAGAATAATTTTATTTTATGTACCAAACATAATAGTACCGTACCTTCACGTACATTCGAGTGAAGTGTTGTTTACATTTTTTATTTTGTTTACAATTTTTTTCAAATTAGTGAATTGAATTGACTTGCAAATTAAGAAGGGAGTGTTTATAAAGAGTTTATAGATTTAGAGAGATATTTGAATTCTTGAAGTCAGTTATTGCTTGTTTTGAAGTCAGTTTTAGTTGCAAATAAGTTGCAAGTCAGTTTTGAAGTCAGTTTTAGTTGCAAATAAGTTGCAAGTCAGTTTTGAAGTCAGTTTTGAAGTCAGTTTTTAAGTCAGTTTGAAGTCAGAAGGTTGCGCCAAGAGGGACAACCGCCCCAGAGATTTATAGAAATACTTGATAAGAGGTCAAGTCAGAAGGTTGCGCCAAGAGGGACAACCGCCCCAGAGATTTATAGAAATACTTGATAAGAGGTCAAGTCAGAAGGTTGCGCCAAGAGGGACAACCGCCCCAGAGATTTATAGAAACACTTGATAAGAGGTCAAGTCAGAAGGTTGCGCCAAGAGGGACAACCAAAACAGAGGTTAATAGTCTCCACTTGATAGAGATCAAGTGCAGTCATTTTCCATTTTCAGTTGTTTTTGAAGAAGTCAGTTTCTTTTTGAAGTCAGTTTTTTTTTTAAGAAGTCAGTTTTTTTTTGAAGAAGTCAGTTTTTTTTTGAAGAAGTCAGTTTTTTTGAAGAAGTCAGTTTTCAAGTCCCCAGTCATTTCAATGCAGTCAATTGAATTCAACTTTTTCTTTGTAACTTAAGAAAATTTAATTTAAGAAAATGTAATTTAAGAATTTAATTCAACCTTTTTTTTTTGTTGTAAAAGAGAATTAAATTCAACCTGAATTGACATGTTTGTGTCTTTAGTTAATCTTTTTTTTTTGTTTGTGAGAAGGAAATTGACCGATTTGTCTTTTCTTTTCATGCCATTGTTGCGTATATAAATATATAGTTATGTATTTTATTATTTGTAACCAAAACAGTTCTTACAATTGTTTATAATGACTTTGATAATCATTGTAATGTATATGTGATAATAATAGTTGTGTAATAATTAATCGATCTTGTCCCAATGACTCCTTTTTAAATTACTATGCTGAGGAACATGCCGTCCCTCCATTTTGTTTGAACTCTTTCAATTTTTGTTCTAAGTAGTGTGACAAGCAATTTAAAAAAAAAAAAGCAAAGTGCTCACAAAAAGACGTAACTGTCAATTTCAGACTTATACCCCCGCTTAGTCACTCAATCCCCCCCCCGAATGTAGTACTCCAAAC
Organism: Bathynomus jamesi; assembly: GCA_023014485.1. Lineage (NCBI taxonomy): Eukaryota > Metazoa > Arthropoda > Malacostraca > Isopoda > Cirolanidae > Bathynomus > Bathynomus jamesi. The sequence continues at coordinate 101,205 of JAJOZX010000855.1, read as the reverse complement.
TTTCTTTTTATTTTATTTTATTTTAACACCCCAACCCCAGTTGAACCCAGTGTCAACCAGAGAAATGGTTCAACCATGGTTAATTCCTCTTTGGTACTACGGAACCTAACCTCAATTTATGTTTTTTTTTTTTTTATTTTTTAGAATATTATAAAATTATGTTTAGCTCATTGAAATGCATAATTGATTTATATTTTTAATTCGTATTCTTAATTTTCTTAATTCAATTATCGTACCGATACTTCTGGTTAATGTTAATGGTTATATAGTTCATATGGATCAAATGTAGAATTCGGACCCCAGCCTTCTTTAGTTAGCTTTATAAGGCTAACTAACGAAAATATCACGACCTAACCTAACCAATCGTTAGGTTAACTGTACGCCCTTGACGATTGGTTAGGTTAGGTCATGATATTTTCGTTAGGTAGCCTTATAAAGCTAACTAAAGAAGGCTGGGGTCCGAATTCTACATTTGATCGTTCATATATAGCTAGGAATGTTACTAGTCGAATTTAATTCCACCTTCAAAATTTAATTTTTAATACCGCTAGATTTACTTTCATTACTTGTAAGGTCCTCTAAGTACGTTTTTTATTACCTTAATATACGTGTAACTGATTTAATTACGTAAAATCGATAATCCTAATTGAATTCTATTACTTTTCATACATATTCGAATTCATTTTCTGTCCGCACTTCAAGTCACTTTTACATGAAACTCATATGCATACACCATCATTAATACTACCTGTAATTAGATTTTAACAATAATTGACTTAAACTTAAAAGATTTTATAACCCTAACCATCTTAAATTATTATAGATTATTTTTAAACTTTGTTCATTCAAAAACCTTCCAAATCCCTACACATACACACGCATGTATGCACACTATATATACTATATATACAAACCTTATGCTAAAATCATTGGATATCACAATAAACTATTTCATTTCGCGTAAGTGCTAACTATGTAATTTAATCTTAATCATTTTTGCTTTCTAATATATCTTGCTCATGCATTTATTCAGTTAATTGAACAATCCTATCGGCTAATCTGTCCCTCGAAATTGTAAGATACACACTTTGTACTAGTACACAAAAATACACACTAGACACAGGTATATACATCATTCACTACGTAATTCGATTTTACCACACTAGCAATAAAAATTACTTTATAGATTGTACGATTTACATTTTTCCCTTTTACCTATTCATTATGAATGTAATTTCCCCACAGAAAAATAAAATTTTGCTAAAAATTTTACAATATCATTCTTGTCTAACTTAATTGTTGTCTAAATTAATGTATTAACCCTATTATTCTGTTTGCATAAATTAAAGTATAATCTTTGAATTTTTTATATTTTATAAGCAAGTGTCATTTTTAAAGATTTGATTACTCTGCATTGTACTCAACACCGAACTCAATTGTTCTGTATAAAAATTTGTAATGTAAAGAAAATTCGTCATCTAATTTGAATTCGTTAGATGTTATTTTCTCAATTGTATGTATTAATTGTATTATATTATTGTATTAATTAATACCATTTTAGAGGGGGGAACACTGTAAAAGAACAATGAAAATCCATAATCATTTTTACATGAGAAACCAAACTCGCCTAAGCGAGTTTTGGATAGAATTTCGATTTGTACTTCTTTATTCATTACTGTATTTCTCTAATTCATCTTTTCTAATAATGACTTATATATACACTATGATGTCATAAAATAACTTAATTCTCGTTACGTTTCCCATACCTTGTACACTAAATCACGTGCTTATATGGACATCTTCCGTATGCAATGTATGGTAAATTCTTTAATAATAATGTTGTGGTGTTATGTAGTATAATATTATTATTCACACCATATTCATCTATACGTCCATATCTTATCTTGACCATTACCCTATATAAATTTATTAAATATTCATTTTTTACTCGTGTCAGTCTCTGAACGCAAAACTTTATGCATTCGTTCGAAAACGCACAAATACGTTCTCGTATTATTTTTTTTATTTTATTTTTTTATTCTATCACCTCCCGCAATGAACTCGAAAATGCTTAGGTAAGTAATCGAATTCGCTAATCACTGCAAAATCGAACGCTTCTAAGATAAATATCTCCTCTCGCTCTGATTTCAAATTTATAACATGTTATAACATATTATAACATATTATGTTGTATATAAATCCATACCGTATGTGCCCATGTACTTTGCATTATATTTCTAACATCTTAATTGTCTATTAATATGAAACACTGTAAAAAACAAACAAAGTTATAGTAACTGTTTAATTGTAATTAACTGTAATACTTTAATTTAAATAACGTAATGTACTTTAATGAAACTGTAATTAATAATAACTTGTAATGTACTTCAAAGAACTGTAATTGAATGTAATGACTTAATATATAATGTAAGAATGTACTTTAATAGAACTGTAATGGACAATCATAAGCGAATGTGAAGTAATCCATAATTGTAATCGTAATTGTAATGAACCAAATTAATACGTACTCAGTCATGTACTCAAATTGTACTTATGTACTACTATGAAATTATATCGCCTTCATAAATGTAGACGGCGAAAATACAAATTAGTTTTTTATTTTATTTTTTTTATTATTTTATTGGAATTTTTCAAACATCTGATATGTGTTTAAAAGGGGGGAACTTAACCTTCAAGGCCTTCCCCAACATTTAGGCTTATATTATACATGTATTTGTAAATTGAACTTCACTTCATTACGAGATCTGCTTTGGTCACTGCTACGAGCCTCCCTTGTTAGCAGCCTCACTGCGAGGAGGGGGCAGAGGCCCCTTGCCTCCTTAACTTTTTAGATTTCGGCCTGAGCCATGGTCGAAAGAGGTCGAACCTCTACCCTGTAAAATTGAGACCACTACCTGTAAATTTTTAAGAAGTAAATTACAGTAAGAGAAACTTTTTATTTTCCCCCTCGAGTTGGGCTATCTTCAGAAGAACTTAGTCAGTTAAGTCGATAAGTATAAAAGAAAAGTCGATATTTTAGTATCAGAGAAAGTATCAGAGTATTATAAAAAGAGAAGAATTAACAACTGACGACCCAAGCACATAGAAGATATTGGCATAACAGTCTGGCGAGTCTGTAGCCAAGAGTTTAACAGTAGTGGCGACCCACCATTTGACCGGCGGAAAAGAATTAGAGTGTTATAGAAGAAATATCCGTTGCTGCCTCCTAACCAGAACCCCCGTCGACTCCGAACCACCCCAGGGCCATAGACGGAGGGGTTAACAAAATTGGCGACCCTATAGCCAGGATAAACATTTGGCGACCCTACTACCAAGATTATAAGAATATTTTAAGAAGAGGATTTTAACAAGTGGCCACTCTTTGGCCAGGATAGAAATTACCCTGCATCAGGATAAAACCATTTGACCGGCGTGTCACGACTTCTAGTTCGTAACATCCACCCTTGACCGGTGTGTCACGACTCCAAGTTCTCCACGCCTAGTTTTCATCCAAGAAGAAGTAGCCAGCAAGACACGTTTTGAAGACACGTCTTCAGGACGTCAAGGATTTCGCCGTAGAAATTTTAAGTACAGAGTTGGTTTTTTTAAAGTAATTTGTAAACATTTGAAAAGTCAGTATTATTAACAGTTATATTTAGTATTGAGCCAGAATTAACACAAAACACAGTGAACACTTCAGACACCAGTGATACATTTTTTTAGTGAAAGTAATTTTCACAGAAGTTAAATGTAACAGAAGTTAAATGTAACAGAAGTTAAATGTAACAGAAGTTAAATGTAACAGGAGTTAATTTCAGAGAGTTAATTTCAGAGAGTTAATTTCAGAGAGTTAATTTCAGAGAGTTAATTTCACTATTATATTCAGTATAGAATAATTTTATTTTATGTACCAAACATAATAGTACCGTACCTTCACGTACATTCGAGTGAAGTGTTGTTTACATTTTTTATTTTGTTTACAATTTTTTTCAAATTAGTGAATTGAATGACTTGCAAATTAAGAAAGGGAGTGTTTATAAAGAGTTTATAGATTTAGAGAGATATTTGAATTCAGTTTTGAAGTCAGTTTTAGTTGCAATAAGTTGCAAGTCAGTTTTGAAGTCAGTTTTAGTTGCAAATAAGTTGCAAGTCAGTTTTGAAGTCAGTTTTGAAGTCAGTTTTTAAGTCAGTTATGAAGTCAGAAGGTTGCGCCAAGAGGGACAACCGCCCCAGAGATTTATAGAAATACTTGATAAGAGGTCAAGTCAGAAGGTTGCGCCAAGAGGGACAACCGCCCCAGAGATTTATAGAAACACTTGATAAGAGGTCAAGTCAGAAGGTTGCGCCAAGAGGGACAACCAAAACAGAGGTTAATAGTCTCCACTTGATAGAGATCAAGTGCAGTCATTTTCCATTTTCAGTTGTTTTTGAAGAAGTCAGTTTCTTTTTGAAGTCAGTTTTTTTTTAAGAAGTCAGTTTTTTTTTGAAGAAGTCAGTTTTTTTTTGAAGAAGTCAGTTTTTTTGAAGAAGTCAGTTTTCAAGTCCCCAGTCATTTCAATGCAGTCAATTGAATTCAACTTTTTCTTTGTAACTTAAGAAAATTTAATTTAAGAAAATGTAATTTAAGAATTTAATTCAACCTTTTTTTTTTGTTGTAAAAGAGAATTAAATTCAACCTGAATTGACATGTTTGTGTCTTTAGTTAATCTTTTTTTTTGTTTGTGAGAAGGAAATTGACCGATTTGTCTTTTCTTTTCATGCCATTGTTGCGTATATAAATATATAGTTATGTATTTTATTATTTGTAACCAAAACAGTTCTTACAATTGTTTATAATGACTTTGATAATCATTGTAATGTATATGTGATAATAATAGTTGTGTAATAATTAATCGATCTTGTCCCAATGACTCCTTTTTAAATTACTATGCTGAGGAACATGCCGTCCCTCCATTTTGTTTGAACTCTTTCAATTTTTGTTCTAAGTAGTGTGACAAGCAATTTAAAAAAAAAAAAGCAAAGTGCTCACAAAAAGACGTAACTGTCAATTTCAGACTTATACCCCCCGCTTAGTCACTCAATCCCCCCCCCGAATGTAGTACTCCAAACTTTCTTTTTATTTTATTTTATTTTAACACCCCAACCCCAGTTGAACCCAGTGTCAACCAGAGAAATGGTTCAACCATGGTTAATTCCTCTTTGGTACTACGGAACCTAACCTCAATTTATGTTAAGTTGTTTTTTTTTATTTTTTAGAATATTATAAAATTATGTTTAGCTCATTGAAATGCATAATTGATTTATATTTTTAATTCGTATTCTTAATTTTCTTAATTCAATTATCGTACCGATACTTCTGGTTAATGTTAATGGTTATATAGTTCATATGGATCAAATGTAGAATTCGGACCCCAGCCTTCTTTAGTTAGCTTTATAAGGCTAACTAACGAAAATATCACGACCTAACCTAACCAATCGTTAGGTTAACTGTACGCCCTTGACGATTGGTTAGGTTAGGTCATGATATTTTCGTTAGGTAGCCTTATAAAGCTAACTAAAGAAGGCTGGGGTCCGAATTCTACATTTGATCCGTTCATATATAGCTAGGAATGTTACTAGTCGAATTTAATTCCACCTTCAAAATTTAATTTTTAATACCGCTAGATTTACTTTCATTACTTGTAAGGTCCTCTAAGTACGTTTTTTATTACCTTAATATACGTGTAACTGATTTAATTACGTAAAATCGATAATCCTAATTGAATTCTATTACTTTTCATACATATTCGAATTCATTTTCTGTCCGCACTTCAAGTCACTTTTACATGAAACTCATATGCATACACCATCATTAATACTACCTGTAATTAGATTTTAACAATAATTGACTTAAACTTAAAAGATTTTATAACCCTAACCCATCTTAAATTATTATAGATTATTTTTAAACTTTGTTCATTCAAAAACCTTCCAAATCCCTACACATACACACGCATGTATGCACACTATATATACTATATATACAAACCTTATGCTAAAATCATTGGATATCACAATAAACTATTTCATTTCGCGTAAGTGCTAACTATGTAATTTAATCTTAATCATTTTTGCTTTCTAATATATCTTGCTCATGCATTTATTCAGTTAATTGAACAATCCTATCGGCTAATCTGTCCCTCGAAATTGTAAGATACACACTTTGTACCTAGTACACAAAAATACACACTAGACCACAGGTATATACATCATTCACTACGTAATTCGATTTTTACCTACACTAGTCAATAAAAATTACTTTATAGATTGTACGATTTACATTTTTCCCTTTTACCTATTCATTATGAATGTAATTTTCCCCACAGAAAAATAAAATTTTGCTAAAAATTTTACAATATCATTCTTTGTCTAACTTAATTGTTTGTCTAAATTAATGTATTAACCCTATTATTCTGTTTGCATAAATTAAAGTATTAATCTTTGAATTTTTTATATTTTATAAGCAAGTGTCATTTTAAAGATTTGATTACTCTGCATTGTACTCAACCACCCGAACTCAATTGTTCTGTATAAAAATTTGTAATGTAAAGAAAAATTCGTCATCTAATTTGAATTCGTTAGATGTTATTTTCTCAATTGTATTGTATTATTTATTGTTATATTATTGTATTAATTAATACCATTTTAGAGGGGGAACACTGTAAAATGAACAATGAATAATCCATAATCATTTTTACATGAGAAACCAAACTCGCCTAAGCGAGTTTTGGATAGAATTTCGATTTGTACTTCTTTATTCATTACTGTATTTCTCTAATTCATCTTTTCTAATAATGACTTATATATACACTATGATGTCATAAAATAACTTAATTCTCGTTACGTTTCCCATACCTTGTACACTAAATCACGTGCTTAGTATATGGACATCTTCCGTATGCAATGTATGGTAAATTCTTTAATAATAATGTTGTGGTGTTATGTAGTATAAATATTATTATTCAACCATATTCATCTATACGTCCATATCTTATCTTGACCATTACCCTATATAAATTTTATTAAATATTCATTTTTTACTCGTGTCAGTCTCTGAAACGCAAAACTTTATGCATTCGTTCGAAAACGCACAAATACGTTCTCGTATTATTTTTTTTATTTTTATTTTTTTATTCTATCACCTCCCGCAATGAACTCGAAAATGCTTAGGTAAGTAATCGAATTCGCTAATCACTGCAAAATCGAACGCTTCTAAGATAAATATCTCCTCTCGCTCTGATTTCAAATTTATAACATGTTATAACATATTATAACATATTATGTTGTATATAAATCCATACCGTATGTGCCCATGTACTTTGCATTATATTTCTAACATCTTAATTGTCTATTAATATGAAACACTGTAAAAAACAAAACAAAGTTATAGTAACTGTTTAATTGTAATTAACTGTAATACTTTAATTTAATATAACGTAATGTACTTTAATGAAACTGTAATTAATAATAACTTGTAATGTACTTCAAAGAAACTGTAATTGAATGTAATGACTTAATATATAATGTAAGAATGTACTTTAATAGAACTGTAATGGACAATCATAAGCGAATGTGAAGTAATCCATAATTGTAATCGTAATTGTAATGAACCAAAATTAATACGTACTCAGTCATGTACTCAAATTGTACTTATGTACTACTATGAAATTATATCGCCTTCATAAATGTAGACGGCGAAAAATACAAATTAGTTTTTTATTTTTATTTTTTTTATTATTTTTATTTGGAATTTTTCAAACATCTGATCATGTGTTTAAAAGGGCTTAACCTTCAACGGCCCCAACGGCCTTCCCCCAACATTTAGGCTTATATTATACATGTATTTGTAAATTGAACTTCACTTCATTACGAGACTCTGCTTTGGTCACTGCTACGAGCCTCCCTTGTTAGCAGCCTCACTGCGAGGAGGGGGCAGAGGCCCCTTGCCTCCTTAACTTTTTAGATTTCGGCCTGAGCCATGGTCGAAAGAGGTCGAACCTCTACCCCTGTAAAATTGAGACCACTACCTGTAAATTTTTAAGAAGTAAATTACAGTAAGAGAAACTTTTTATTTTCCCCCTCGAGTTGGGCTATCTTCAGAAGAACTTAGTCAGTTAAGTCGATAAGTTATAAAAGAAAAGTCGATAATTTTAGTATCAGAGAAAGTATCAGAGTATTATAAAAAGAGAAGAATTAACAACTGACGACCCAAGCACATAGAAGATATTGGCATAACAGTCTGGCGAGTCTGTAGCCAAGAGTTTAACAGAGTGGCGACCCACCATTTGACCGGCGGAAAAGAATTAGAGTGTTATAGAAGAAATATCCGTTGCTGCCTCCTAACCAGAACCCCCGTCGACTCCGAACCACCCCAGGGCCATAGACGGAGGGGTTAACAAAATTGGCGACCCTATAGCCAGGATAAACATTTGGCGACCCTACTACCAAGATTATAAGAATATTTTAAGAAGAGGATTTTAACAAGTGGCCACTCTTTGGCCAGGATAGAAATTACCCTGCATCAGGATAAAACCATTTGACCGGCGTGTCACGACTTCTAGTTCGTAACATCCACCCTTGAACCGGTGTGTCACGACTCCAAGTTCTCCACGCCTAGTTTTCATCCAAGAAGAAGTAGCCAGCAAGACACGTTTTGAAGACACGTCTTCAGGACACGTCAAGGATTTCGCCGTAGAAATTTTAAGTACAGAGTTGGTTTTTTTAAAGTAATTTGTAAACATTTGAAAAGTCAGTATTATTAACAGTTAATATTTAGTATTGAGCCAGAATTAACACAAAACACAGTGAACACTTCAGACACCAGTGATACATTTTTTTTAGTGAAAGTAATTTTCACAGAAGTTAAATGTAACAGAAGTTAAATGTAACAGAAGTTAAATGTAACAGAAGTTAAATGTAACAGAAGTTAAATGTAACAGGAGTTAATTTCAGAGAGTTAATTTCAGAGAGTTAATTTCAGAGAGTTAATTTCAGAGAGTTAATTTCACTATTATATTCAGTATAGAATAATTTTATTTTATGTACCAAACATAATAGTACCGTACCTTCACGTACATTCGAGTGAAGTGTTGTTTACATTTTTTATTTTTGTTTACAATTTTTTTCAAATTAGTGAATTGAATTGACTTGCAAATTAAGAAAGGGAGTGTTTATAAAGAGTTTATAGATTTAGAGAGATATTTGAATTCAGTTTTGAAGTCAGTTTTAGTTGCAAATAAGTTGCAAGTCAGTTTTGAAGTCAGTTTTAGTTGCAAATAAGTTGCAAGTCAGTTTTGAAGTCAGTTTTGAAGTCAGTTTTTAAGTCAGTTTTGAAGTCAGAAGGTTGCGCCAAGAGGGACAACCGCCCCAGAGATTTATAGAAATACTTGATAAGAGGTCAAGTCAGAAGGTTGCGCCAAGAGGGACAACCGCCCCAGAGATTTATAGAAATACTTGATAAGAGGTCAAGTCAGAAGGTTGCGCCAAGAGGGACAACCGCCCCAGAGATTTATAGAAACACTTGATAAGAGGTCAAGTCAGAAGGTTGCGCCAAGAGGGACAACCAAAACAGAGGTTAATAGTCTCCACTTGATAGAGATCAAGTGCAGTCATTTTCCATTTTCAGTTGTTTTTGAAGAAGTCAGTTTCTTTTTGAAGTCAGTTTTTTTTTTAAGAAGTCAGTTTTTTTTTGAAGAAGTCAGTTTTTTTTTGAAGAAGTCAGTTTTTTTGAAGAAGTCAGTTTTCAAGTCCCCAGTCATTTCAATGCAGTCAATTGAATTCAACTTTTTCTTTGTAACTTAAGAAAATTTAATTTAAGAAAATGTAATTTAAGAATTTAATTCAACCTTTTTTTTTTGTTGTAAAAGAGAATTAAATTCAACCTGAATTGACATGTTTGTGTCTTTAGTTAATCTTTTTTTTTTGTTTGTGAGAAGGAAATTGACCGATTTGTCTTTTCTTTTCATGCCATTGTTGCGTATATAAATATATAGTTATGTATTTTATTATTTGTAACCAAAACAGTTCTTACAATTGTTTATAATGACTTTGATAATCATTGTAATGTATATGTGATAATAATAGTTGTGTAATAATTAATCGATCTTGTCCCAATGACTCCTTTTTAAATTACTATGCTGAGGAACATGCCGTCCCTCCATTTTGTTTGAACTCTTTCAATTTTTGTTCTAAGTAGTGTGACAAGCAATTTAAAAAAAAAAAAGCAAAGTGCTCACAAAAAGACGTAACTGTCAATTTCAGACTTATACCCCCCGCTTAGTCACTCAATCCCCCCCCCGAATGTAGTACTCCAAACTTTCTTTTTATTTTATTTTATTTTAACACCCCAACCCCAGTTGAACCCAGTGTCAACCAGAGAAATGGTTCAACCATGGTTAATTCCTCTTTGGTACTACGGAACCTAACCTCAATTTATGTTAAGTTTTTTTTTTATTTTTTAGAATATTATAAAATTATGTTTAGCTCATTGAAATGCATAATTGATTTATATTTTTAATTCGTATTCTTAATTTTCTTAATTCAATTATCGTACCGATACTTCTGGTTAATGTTAATGGTTATATAGTTCATATGGATCAAATGTAGAATTCGGACCCCAGCCTTCTTTAGTTAGCTTTATAAGGCTAACTAACGAAAATATCACGACCTAACCTAACCAATCGTTAGGTTAACTGTACGCCCTTGACGATTGGTTAGGTTAGGTCATGATATTTTCGTTAGGTAGCCTTATAAAGCTAACTAAAGAAGGCTGGGGTCCGAATTCTACATTTGATTCGTTCATATATAGCTAGGAATGTTACTAGTCGAATTTAATTCCACCTTCAAAATTTAATTTTTAATACCGCTAGATTTACTTTCATTACTTGTAAGGTCCTCTAAGTACGTTTTTTATTACCTTAATATACGTGTAACTGATTTAATTACGTAAAATCGATAATCCTAATTGAATTCTATTACTTTTCATACATATTCGAATTCATTTTCTGTCCGCACTTCAAGTCACTTTTACATGAAACTCATATGCATACACCATCATTAATACTACCTGTAATTAGATTTTAACAATAATTGACTTAAACTTAAAAGATTTTATAACCCTAACCCATCTTAAATTATTATAGATTATTTTTAAACTTTGTTCATTCAAAAACCTTCCAAATCCCTACACATACACACGCATGTATGCACACTATATATACTATATATACAAACCTTATGCTAAAATCATTGGATATCACAATAAACTATTTCATTTCGCGTAAGTGCTAACTATGTAATTTAATCTTAATCATTTTTGCTTTCTAATATATCTTGCTCATGCATTTATTCAGTTAATTGAACAATCCTATCGGCTAATCTGTCCCTCGAAATTGTAAGATACACACTTTGTACCTAGTACACAAAAATACACACTAGACCACAGGTATATACATCATTCACTACGTAATTCGATTTTTACCTACACTAGTCAATAAAAATTACTTTATAGATTGTACGATTTACATTTTTCCCTTTTACCTATTCATTATGAATGTAATTTTCCCCACAGAAAAATAAAATTTTGCTAAAAATTTTACAATATCATTCTTTGTCTAACTTAATTGTTTGTCTAAATTAATGTATTAACCCTATTATTCTGTTTGCATAAATTAAAGTATTAATCTTTGAATTTTTTATATTTTATAAGCAAGTGTCATTTTAAAGATTTGATTACTCTGCATTGTACTCAACCACCCGAACTCAATTGTTCTGTATAAAAATTTGTAATGTAAAGAAAAATTCGTCATCTAATTTGAATTCGTTAGATGTTATTTTCTCAATTGTATTGTATTAATTGTATTATATTATTGTATTAATTAATACCATTTTAGAGGGGGAACACTGTAAAATGAACAATGAATAATCCATAATCATTTTTACATGAGAAACCAAACTCGCCTAAGCGAGTTTTGGATAGAATTTCGATTTGTACTTCTTTATTCATTACTGTATTTCTCTAATTCATCTTTTCTAATAATGACTTATATATACACTATGATGTCATAAAATAACTTAATTCTCGTTACGTTTCCCATACCTTGTACACTAAATCACGTGCTTAGTATATGGACATCTTCCGTATGCAATGTATGGTAAATTCTTTAATAATAATGTTGTGGTGTTATGTAGTATAAATATTATTATTCAACCATATTCATCTATACGTCCATATCTTATCTTGACCATTACCCTATATAAATTTTATTAAATATTCATTTTTTACTCGTGTCAGTCTCTGAAACGCAAAACTTTATGCATTCGTTCGAAAACGCACAAATACGTTCTCGTATTATTTTTTATTTTTATTTTTTTATTCTATCACCTCCCGCAATGAACTCGAAAATGCTTAGGTAAGTAATCGAATTCGCTAATCACTGCAAAATCGAACGCTTCTAAGATAAATATCTCCTCTCGCTCTGATTTCAAATTTATAACATGTTATAACATATTATAACATATTATGTTGTATATAAATCCATACCGTATGTGCCCATGTACTTTGCATTATATTTCTAACATCTTAATTGTCTATTAATATGAAACACTGTAAAAAACAAAACAAAGTTATAGTAACTGTTTAATTGTAATTAACTGTAATACTTTAATTTAATATAACGTAATGTACTTTAATGAAACTGTAATTAATAATAACTTGTAATGTACTTCAAAGAAACTGTAATTGAATGTAATGACTTAATATATAATGTAAGAATGTACTTTAATAGAACTGTAATGGACAATCATAAGCGAATGTGAAGTAATCCATAATTGTAATCGTAATTGTAATGAACCAAAATTAATACGTACTCAGTCATGTACTCAAATTGTACTTATGTACTACTATGAAATTATATCGCCTTCATAAATGTAGACGGCGAAAAATACAAATTAGTTTTTTATTTTTATTTTTTTTATTATTTTTATTTGGAATTTTTCAAACATCTGATCATGTGTTTAAAAGGGGGGAACTTAACCTTCAACGGCCTTCCCCCAACATTTAGGCTTATATTATACATGTATTTGTAAATTGAACTTCACTTCATTACGAGACTCTGCTTTGGTCACTGCTACGAGCCTCCCTTGTTAGCAGCCTCACTGCGAGGAGGGGGCAGAGGCCCCTTGCCTCCTTAACTTTTTAGATTTCGGCCTGAGCCATGGTCGAAAGAGGTCGAACCTCTACCCCTGTAAAATTGAGACCACTACCTGTAAATTTTTAAGAAGTAAATTACAGTAAGAGAAACTTTTTATTTTCCCCCTCGAGTTGGGCTATCTTCAGAAGAACTTAGTCAGTTAAGTCGATAAGTTATAAAAGAAAAGTCGATAATTTTAGTATCAGAGAAAGTATCAGAGTATTATAAAAAGAGAAGAATTAACAACTGACGACCCAAGCACATAGAAGATATTGGCATAACAGTCTGGCGAGTCTGTAGCCAAGAGTTTAACAGAGTGGCGACCCACCATTTGACCGGCGGAAAAGAATTAGAGTGTTATAGAAGAAATATCCGTTGCTGCCTCCTAACCAGAACCCCCGTCGACTCCGAACCACCCCAGAGCCATAGACGGAGGGGTTAACATATATATATATATTAGGGTGTGTCAATTTTAGTAAAGTCAAAACTACTAATGCTCAAATGATGTCATATTATCTAGTAAACTTAGAAATATCTTTAGTGTTGTTTAAAAAAGCCATTTACCTACTTATATTTGACCATAAAGGTTTGAAATATGACCTAAAGATGACTGTAGCATCAGATATCAATGTGCCATTGATATGTGTGGTCAACTTTGGTTATTTTTGGTGTGCAGTATGGTTTTTAAGTTTCACATCTACAGATCTACAGAAGCTAAGGCTAACAAAGACCCTAAGATCCACTCTAAGGTTAGCCCGAGAGAAAGGAAGAGTAGGGGGTTAAGAGAAGAGAAGAGAATAAGGGGTTAAGTAAGTAGGAACACCTATCACTCATGGGTTAACATTCATTCAGAAAAAGAGAAAAAAAGACTCACCATCATCATCCGCCGGCCACTGCCGATAAGTCAGAAAAATAGTCGGAGAGAATAGGAGAGGGGTGAAAGATGAAAAGATGTAAAATAGAACGCTTACAAACCATGCAAACACAGTCTTAACTCACTGTCATACCATGCAAACTACAAACATGTAAGTAAAGACAGTTACAGACATGCAAGTAAGGAGAGGATAAGAAAAAATAAAAAGTAGGTAAAGTTAAACAAAAAGTGGGTTAGTTTACTCTACGAGCTATATCTACGTTCGTGTTAGTCTATTTTTTTTTTTTTATTATTGCTGGTATCACACGCTGGCTTGTCACAAGCTGGCATTAATCGTCAACACTCATCCTCGACCACCACCCCCAGAGCTCCTGTTACTAATTGTTTTTTATTTTAAACAACGTTAATATTTATAAAATGCCTATCTAAACGGTTGTTAAACATATTAGGTCATCCGATAAGTAATGCGACATTTTTTAATTTTTTTTTTTTCCATTTTTATCATTATTTTACGGATAGAAATCAAACAACTCTTTGAAGTTATTTATATTTAAAAAAATATTTATTTAAATATAAATAACTTCAAAGAGTTGTTTGATTTCTATCCGTAAAATAATGATAAAAATGGAAAAAAAAAAATTAAAAAATGCCGCATTACTTATGGGATTAACGCTGGTAGAATGAACGACTGACGCGGGAAGATTATTCCATTTATCAATTACTTTAAACGTAAAGAAGTTTTTAGCGATATTAGTAATGAAACGTCTGCCACGCAACTTAAATCCGTTATTACGAGTATTGCTATTATCGAAAGTGAACAGTTTGTGAAAATTTACGTTATCGATGTTATTAACGATTTTGAAAACTTCAATAAGCTCCCCCCTTAATCTCCTAGTTTCGAGTGAATGCAAGTCTAACTCTTTTATCCTATCTTCATAAGGCTTGTTGCGCAATGACGGAATTAGTTTCGTGGCACGACGCTGAATTCTTTCTAACCTATCAATATCCTCGCGCAAATACGGGCACCAAAACTGAACGGCATATTCGAAATGAGGCCTGACTAGGGACTTGTAAAGGGGCAATATAATATCCTTCGATTTAAATTCGAAATTACGCGCTATGAAGCCTAACATCCTATTAGCTTTTGCGCAAGACTCCAGGCACTGGCTACTAACTTTTAAATCCTTAGATACGCGTACGCCTAAATCTACTTCCTCGTCAACGCTCGCTAACTCTCCATCATCCATCGTGTACGTGTAATTATTGTTACTACGTGCAAAACTTTACATTTGTCTACGTTAAATTGCATCTGCCACTTATCCGTCCACTCCATAATCCTATTTACATCGTCTTGGAGCCTATTTCTATCGTCCTCGTTAACAACCTTACCGCCTATTTTAGTTTCGTCCGCGAATTTTGACACGTTACTAGTCAATCCGACACCTATGTCGTTAATGTAAATTACGAATAGCAATGGGCCTAACACTGAACCCTGTGGGACACCGCTCCCTACATCCAACCACCCCGATTCACTACCATTAACTACGACCCTTTGCCTCTTAGCACGAAGCCATTCTTCTAACCAGTCAGCTACCTGACCGCGTATACCGTGCGCTTTGACCTTCGCAATTAATCTCCTATGCGGAACTGTATCGAACGCCTTTTTAAAATCTAAATAAATAACGTCAGCCGCAAACCCATGCTGACTACTATTAATCAAATCTCTACTTTCTAAGTGATCGATGATACGATCCCTAACTACGGATTCCAAAAGTTTACCTACAGTTGACGTTAAGCTAATGGGCCTAAAATTACTAGGTACCGTGCGGTCACCTTTTTTTAAAAATGGGCGTGACGTTAGCTAATTTGAAGTCTTCAGGAATAATCCCCCTTTCGAGTGACGGATTAAAAATCTTCGTTAAGGGGCCTACAATAACGTCTTTCAAATCTTTCGAATGTCTGGGATAAAAAGCGTCAGGGCCTGGAGCCTTGCTAACTTTTAGCCTATTGATATAATACGCAATCTCACCCTCGTAAACAGTTATTTCATCCAAAATAGTCTCGCTACTAAATGGAACGATATCGTCCACGTCGGGGACATTATTTACGTCTTCTATGGTAAAAACTGTCGCAAAAAAGTTATTGAAAATACCCGCCATCACCTGAGCGTCAGAAGCCAAAACGCCGTTACCATCCACTAGAGGGCCTGTTATCTTTTATCGGCTTACGATTATTAACGTATTCAAAAAACTTTTTGGGATTATGTTTACTATCCGTAGCTATAAGTATCTCTAAATTACGTTTGGCATTCCTAACTGATCTTTTAACCTGATGTCTAAGCTCGACATATTTATTAAAGTTAGCTGCCGTGCCATTGCGCTTATTAAGTCTATACGCTCTGTTACGCTCGTTTATGAACTCGCCTATTTCCCTGGTCCACCACTTGGTCCTACCATGATTTCTAGCGCGCTTGGGCCTACGAGGAATAAACTCCCTTTCAGTATTCCTAAAACTTTCTTTAAACGCCACCCAATGCAAATTTGTGTCATTATCCATAAATAAGTTATCCCAGTCCACTACTTTCATCCTATCCGCAAAACTATCAAAATTAGCCCTAAGAAAATCAGGGACTTCTATTACGTTACTATCCTTAGTGTTTTCTATCAATAACTTAAACCTAAGAATTTGATGATCACTACATCCTAAACTCTCGCCTACTTCTAAACCTTCGACTATATTCTCGCCGTTCGTCATCACCAAATCTAAAATATTATCACCGCGCGTTGGTTCGGTAACCATTTGTCGTAAAAAGTTATCTTCCATAAACTCAATCAATCTCAAACCCTCCTCATTACCAGTAAAAGTCTCATAATTAACATTAGGGCAGTTAAAGTCTCCAACAATTATACTATTCCGATTGTCAATAAAGTTACCAAGAACTGAGTAAAATCTAGTATCTGTATCAAGGGGTTGAACGGGAGGTCTATAAACAACAACAAAATTAAAACTAATACTACGCGCCCTAACTTCAACACATATCGCATTAATTGCTGCCGGAAAATCTAACTTAACTTCGATAGCCCTAAGGGAATTACGAATGTACAGCAAAACGCCTCCACCAAACCTATGTAACCTATCATTAGTAAAGAGTTTAAAACCCGGTATATCAAGTTCCCCCAACAAGTCCCGAGTCACGGTATTTAACCAAGTTTCAGTGATAGCAACTATGTCGTAGTTGCCGGAATAAATTAACGCCTTAAATTCATTTAATTTATTTCTAATACTACGCGCGTTACAATAAAAGACGTTTAAGTTATTTTTTAACACGGGCTCGCGTTTTAAACTATTTTTCACGTCGGGCCCGCGTTCCCCGGACCCACAACGTTTAAAGAAGGCTTCGACCTATACAGCTTTCCCACGTTTTCGTCTATTAACCTACCTAGTCTAGCATTACCTATTTCATTAAAATGCACCCCATCTTTTATAAAAAGGCTAGGATCACTGAATTCGGACCACAGCTTTACGAAGGGTACATTTTCCTCAGCACAAATCTCTTCTAATTTATTATTCAAAAATATTGATTTGACGTAATCCTAAGACCCAACCCGTGCCTAGGGGTAATACCTAGAACTAAAGACCTATCTGACCTCGCATTCAGGGACCTAATTAACCCCGTATATCTCTCCAAAAGGTCAGGTACTCTCGTATCGGGCCCATACGAGTCGTTGCCTCCCACCATCGTCACCAACATCGAGTGACGGGATGCAACGTCAATCCTATCCACTTCGTCTCTAACTCTGTCAACCCTGGCCCCTGGGAGACAGACCCTCCTCCTCTTGGTTGGATGCCGTTCAACGAACTCTTTGTCCATATGGCGCACTAAAGAGTCCCCAATTAAAATAGTTTCCCCCTCATTCACGTCCCTTTCCAAATGGGCGAAAGGGTTCGAAACCTCGATAGGGGGGGATTCCTATCACCTAACGTACGCCGCCTAACTCCACCCTTAACCCTTTACTGCCCAAATATTTTGTAGGGTTAAGTTATGAATGCGTGTATTTGAAAGGTTACAAATTTGTCCTTTTGGGCAGTAAAGGGTTAACTTCTCTAAATCCCTCCCCATCTACTACTCTCGGACTAACCTTAACCCCTTCCTCAACTCTCTCCAACCTTCCCGACAAGCTACCTAAACTAGAAACTAGGTTACGCACCTCACCCTTCAAATTACTAACGTCTTCAACGTTAGTACTGGTTCGGCTTCCGTCAACCGTAGCCCTACCCCTGCCCTCATCAAGCGTTGCAAGTCTCTCCGTTACCTCACGTACACTGCGTTTTATGTCAATTATTTCCTCCATTAACTCGCAAAAGAAACAAACTGATCTCTCGGTAATCGCATAGGACCGCCGTTATAATCTTTAAATTTTGAATACCACCAGTTTACCCTACACCTAACACACGACGCTTTCTGCGACGGCATCGCGCAGTTAAAAATTAGTTTAAACCGTCACAAGTTTAAGTTAAATTAAGCCGGCACGCTAAAGTTAAATTAAGCCGGCACGCTGGAGTTTTGATTGTGAATGTGTGTTTTCCCTCCTTTTTGACAATTTTGATTACTTCGTAATGTAAATATTGGGTAATTCAAATTATTCGAAATGTTATGTGTGACCCAAACTTTCTGTATATTTTGATATCATAAGTAGATACATGAAATTGGCATTACTTTGAATAATTAAGTCTTGTACCTATAACAACACAACCTTTTATCTGAGCTTATAGGAAGATATTAAGAATTTCAATTAACTTAACTTTACAGTAAGTAATCATAATCAGTCGGCCTATCCAAATTTCAATGACATTTCTTTTGTTCACATGTCCACAGGATGAGTCAGAAAGAAATCAGAACCCGAAGCAAATCAAGTTGTCGCCTAAGTCATTTGGTGGGGACTGGGAGGGAACTTCCCCCTGCTGAGCTGCCCACAGCCAGAGATCTGCTGAGGTATGGTTTATTGAGGAGAGAGATGAGTGAGGAAGACAGAAGGAATTACCCAGTTAATGACCTGATTAACAACGGCATTGTTTCAGGGCTACTGGCTCAGTGGAGAAAGGCCAACGTTCGCTCTATTCACAGGACCTGTACTCAACACTGAGGTCAGGATCAGGGCTAAAGTGAAGGCACTGTGGGATGAGGCAGTGAAGGTATCCATTGGCAATGTGAAGCTAGAGGTCAAAGAGAGGTTCATGATGAAACTGGACAAATTGGTGGACATCCTGACCTGTCACTGTGTGACCAGGAGCTGCAGTGAGATTGGGTGCAACCCTGTCTGCAAAACAGTGAGGTTCACATTGACTGCAGCTGCAGGAGCGAGTAGAAGATACCAGTGCAGGAGCTTGCCTTCATTAAAGGTCAGAGAGAAAAGGTGGGAAGTGTGGGGGCACACCAGTTGGGTCTAGCTGATCACCCTGAGACCAGGAGACAGGAAGCAGTGCTGCAGGGACAGGAGCAGAGAAGGAAGGCCGAGGAGAAGAGGAGGAGGAAGGCAGTGGAGTCAGCCAAGAAAGAAGAGGAGTTGAGGGAGGAGCAGGCCTAAATCTAACATGTTAACTGGGTGGGTGATCACCCACCCAGTAAAGGATTTCACCCACCCACTAAATAGATTTAACCCACCCAGTTAAAAAACCAAAATAATACTGTATTCAATCATCTAAAAAAAACTGTCAAATCCATGGATAAAGCAGCCAAAAGAATACAGCCAAAGTCGCCAACTTGGCTATAAATCTAATTGGTAGTTTGGCATTTGTCATAAAATCCATTGTAAACAAGACCCATGCTGGCCCTAATACTAAAGCAATGAGTGTAATAGCCAGCTTGATCTGTTCATTTCTGTTTCTTTTAATTTATGCGCTTTTAAAGGGGATAGAGGTAAATAAATAACTTTGTTTTCTATAAGTTCTATTACATAGTTTAATTTTACTCATATTATATTGCAGTATTAAGATACTGACTTGCTAATGCTGCCTTGGTATATAATTGTAATGTAATGGAATCATGGATGGCGGCCTAACTTTGACTATTGAAGCAAATATGAAACAACCTATTTCCTATGTTTATGTGATTGAAATTATTTATTCTAATGCAATTATGCATTTATGTATTCATTTGCATGACTCTATTACATAATGGTTGATATGCAGGTAGCAGGTACGCATAGCTACAGCTACACGGCCTAATTATGCCAATCTTGAGCAAGTGACACATGAATGCATGTTTGGGTCTTTTACAGTGGCAATTTTTTATATTTTTTTATATTGCATAATTGTATATTTGCATACTGTTTATCCTATTTTATTCTATTTACCTAGTTCAAAATATAATAACACTGTGTAACACTGATTCTGTTTATATAGAATTTTTTTTATTTTATATGCATTTGTGGGCGCTGAGTCCAAATCTGTCCTTGGTTTGTGTGTATCATCAATGGTTTCAGAGATAATCCATTTTTCATGTTTTACCAGTATAATGTTATTATGGGCGCAGCAATATCAGAATAATCAGGAATTGTTGAGAAAAATCCGGATGTTCGTTGACAGTTTCTTGCTCTAGAAATTGCCCGAAATTTCCACTGTGCTATATAAAGAAGAGCGCAGAGTCTGAGAAGTCAGTAAGTGTGAGCACACAAAGAAAGCAGGTTGTTTGTCTGATGGTTACCAGCACTGAGGTACTGTGTTTCTGTGCTTCTCTGTGCTGACGATTTGAGTGTTATCGATCCTTTTTTATTGCGAACATTATTTCAGTGTTGTGAATACATCTTTTTTCTGGAATCTTTAATCTGTTGCAGATTTAATAACTCTTCTCTCTATATCTGCAGGTTATGATTAATGTAGTACAGTTTGGTTAAGAGAATGGCAACTAGAGCTTGTAAACATTCGCTGGATATATTCTGCTACGTTTGTGGGTATTACATAAGCCCCAAGCAAGTATCGCACAAGATTGTGAAAAACACCGAGTTCTGGATCGCGTATCGGCTCTATTTTGGTATGCCTATGGGTGACCAAGATAAGCCATGGGCACCCCATGTGAAGGGTGGCTGCGGGGAGTACGCAAGACAATGCCCTTTGCGGTACCCAGAATATGGAGAGAACCAAAGAGCCACCACGACGATTGCTACTACTGCATGATAGATGTTTCTAAGTACAGGAAAGTTAAAGGAAGGCAGACTCTTCAGTATCCAAGCATAACGTCGTCCATAGCTCCTATACCACATGGCGAAGGTCTTCCAATACCACGTCCACCAGAACAGGTATCTATCCATTACTTTACCTTCTGTATTTACAGACTGTGGGTCATTATGTGTCGATTTTTCTTAGTGCTGATGCTCTTCTACATATATAGCTATGCCTATATTTTGTTTCTTTGCTTTGCAGGTTGAAAATGAGGATGCAGCTAGCTCATCTGAGATGTCGGCTGGTGAGGACAGTCATGATGAAGAATATACAGTAACTTTCAGTACAAACCCTCACTTTCCAAATCAGAGGGAATTGGACGACTTAATTAGAGATTTGGGTCTGACGAAATCAGGGTCTGAGTTTCTGACCACCAGACTCAAAGAGTGGAATTTGCTTGGAGAAGACTGCAAGAGCACTGTATACCGAAAGCGGCATGAAGAGTTTGCAAGGTTCTAAGATGTCAATGGCTCTCTCTGTTATTGCAGTGAGGTTAATGGTCTATTCACAGCTATTGGGTTAACACATATACCCTCAGAGTGGCGCCTGTTTATTGACAGTTCAACTCGGAGTTTAAAAGCTGTTCTACTCCACAATTGGAACAAATATCCATCTATACCAGTTGCACATTCTGTTCAAATGAAAGAGGACTATGAAAATGTCAAACAACTGCTCACTCAAATCAGGTATGAACAATATAACTGGGACGTGTGTGGTGATTTCAAAATGATTGGTTTCCTGTCAGGTTTACAAGGAGGGTTTACTAAATAGTCATGTTTTCTTTTCCTGTGGGATAGCAGGGCTTCAACTGAGCACTATAAAATAGTTCAGTGGCCTCCACGTGAAGGACTGCAACCAGGAAAGTACAATGTACTCAGGGAACCTCTTGCGAAGCCTGACATAGTTCTGCTACCACCTCTCCATATTAAGTTGGGTCTAATTAAGCAGTTTGTAACTGCGTTAGATTTTGGAGGGGAAGTTTTCCAACAGATTCGGTTCATGTTCCCTAAACTCTCTGAGGCCAAAGTCAAGGCTGGCATCTTTGTAGGACACAAGTCAAGGCGCTGTTGAATTCAAAGAACCTTGAAGCCAAGATGGCTCCGATCGAAAAAGAGGCTTGGTGTTCTTTCCGTGATGTGGTTCGTGGGTTTTTAGGCAACCATAAAGCACCAAACTATAAGGAGTTAGTGTCAAACTTGATTAAGTGCGATGGCAAAATGGGGTGCCGTATGTCTTTAAAATTACACTATGATAACCTGGGCGATGTGATGAAGAACATGGCGAAAGATTCTATCAAGATATTCAAACGATGGAGAAAAGGTACCAGGGCCATTGGGATGCTTCCATGATGGGAAACTACGTATGTTCGCTGATCAGAAAGGATAAGAATGTTCATACGCGGAAGTCGCGTTCTTCAGTGCATTTTTAAGGAACGCACACTGCATAACGAGGCTTCTTATTCTCTTATCGGTTCTCCTCATGATATACAGGGGTTGGACAAAATAATATGAACACCTTGATAAATGGCGGTTTTTATTCTTAATATGGAGTTGGTCCTCCTTTAGCGGCAATAACAGCTGCAATGCGTCGGGGAATTGATTCATACAGCTTTTGGATGGTGGCTAGAGGAATCCTGAGCCATTCTTCGAGCAAACCCTGCTCCAGTTCCTCCAAAGACGCCGGCGGTGGGAATCGGCTTCTGACCTGCTGCTCCAACTGACACCACAGATGCTCGATAATGTTAAGATCCGGGGATTGTGGAGGCCAATCCAAGCGTTCTACTTCACTAACATGCTCTTCAAACCAGTTTTTAACGACCCCAGCGGTGTGGATTGGTGCATTATCATCCTGGAAGACGGCGCCGCCATTGGGAAACAGCGTTTGGACCATGGGATGGACCTTGTTAACCCTACCATGCAGTACTACAGCTGGGCCAAGAGTATTCCACGATATTGCTGCCCAAACCATCACAGATCCGCCTCCATGCTTAACGGTTGGGGTCAGGCAGTCGGGGTCATAAGCATCTTTAGGCTGTCTCCAGACGTAAACTCGACCGGAAACATGGAAATAGCGTAAAGGAGGATTCGTCGGAGTAGACTACATTCTTCCACCGGTCCATTGACCAATTCTTATGGTTATTACACCATTTTCTGCGCCGCTCAATGTTGATGTGCGAAAGGAATGGTTTGGCAATTGCAGCCCTCCCATGGTATCCAGCTCCATGGAGCTCGCGACGTACAGTTCTGGTCGATACCGGGCTTGCAAGATGCTGGTTAAGCTCTGCAGTCACTTTTGGAGCTGTGGTCTTATGGTTCTTTGTCACAATGAGCTTTAGCACCCGGCGGTCTCGATCACACAGCTTCTTCTTGCGTCCACTATTGCATTTGTCGGTGCTTGTCTTTCCATGGTTTTGGTATGCAGACATGACCATAGAGACAGTTCCTCTGGATACATTGAACATCTGAGCGGTTTTCGTCACCGATGCACCAGCCATCCGCGCTCCGACAATTTGCCCTCTTTGGAAGTCTGACAGGTCTTTCATAACTGCTAATTCATAATTCACTCAGATCTGTAAAAACAACGTGAGGGTTATAACATGACGTATACACTCTCTGTTACGCATTTAAATAGGTTTGCCAGTCATTTGACCGTTTACTTTGTGTCTGAGCAGTCCGTAAAGATAACCGGTGAAATCGGCGGGTGTTCATATTATTTTGTCTAACCCCTGTATATTACTTATATCCTTTGCACCATTTTGGGTTTGTCAAAAAATTTTGGCTCAATAAACATTAATTTCCAATAGTGTTTTTATTTTCAGAAAATATTTGTTAGCCTTCTTTATATACTTTGCCATATGAAAAGTGTGATAACCTATATTTTTGAAACGGTTGATGATAGAGCAAAACCAATATCATTTTTGGAATCAGTGCCCCGAAATCATTAAGAAACGACAGAAAAATCACAATAAACAGAAAATTTTTCAAATTTTGCTACCCAGTGTAATTGGTTGTTTTATTATCCATAATATTTATCACAATATTTTTATTTTCATACATAATGAGACCATATACAGTATAAACAATATTACAGTACATGGTATTACCTACAAATGTATATTATTTTTTCGTTAAAAATTATTGAATACTTTATTTATGCTTCTTGTAGGTTCTTCTTCTTGTAGGTTATCTCCCCCCCCCCACTATTAATATTTGTTATTAATATTGGAGGGGGGGGAGATAACCTACAAAACTAATATTTACTACTAATACACTATTAATAATACACAATTACTAATACACAAGACTAATACACTATTAATATTTGTTATTAAATAATAGTGGGGGTTTATATAGGTTATATTTATAGTTTATATCGGCATATCAGATTATTGAAACCAATCAGATTTTTTATTGATATTCATTGCTCTTTCAATTAGCTATAAATTTACTTTATTGTTGTTTATTTTATTTCTACTAAAAATATGTTTACTATGTTTTATAACCAATTCACTTTATTATGCTAAATTAAATTCATACATCAATAATATTGGTTGTCTATTAGACTATTACAGATTGTATTTGAATACTAAAATGTCTAGTCGTAAAAAATTAGAAAAAGATGATTCTGTTGGTTCAATGGATATATCTAGTTTTTTCAAGTCGAACAATAAAACATAGTAAAGAACCTCAGTCTGTTGGAATTACAGCTAATGAACGACCATTGACATCTACAACGGCCAGTGATACAGGGTTGACAGGTTCTTCAATTATGTCATCTGACTGTTCAAATACAGCCTCTTCTGAATGTCCATACCCAGAGACCTCAGCTTCAAGTATTGGTCAAGATGCGGATGTGGTCAATTCATCTTCCACTTCTACTGGTTCCACATCGTACTATATGGGCTTACCTCTTAATATTAACAGATTGTTCAACATGTATTCATCGGATTCGGTTCTTACAAGAATTAAAAACAAGGATAAAAGACAAACTCGATTGTTTGTTAAGTGTAATGTTTGTTGCAGTTTCATAGATGATGCTGAGGTTTCATTGAACAGAAGTGTGTACCTTATGCATCCAGTACGGGAGCACGAACAGAAGGTAAGCTTGGAGCACAGCGCTTAATTGAGCATCTTCAGGGTAAACTACATGCAGCTGCATTAGAGGCAAGCAAATTACATGATCAGTTTCAAAAGCAGAGCGACAAACATCCTTGGCTGAATCTCTTCAAGAGATATAGAATCCAGGAAGTTTCACAACTACTTCGCCTGGCAATGGACTGCTACAATGACACTCAGTGTGAAACCATATCAGAATATTCCTGGCCATCAAGGTGTCTCACCAATATCTTTTCCGACCAACTTGTACAGAAGTTTTCCCAAGACCGGGATTGCAATATGGAACCATTTAGACCCACAGGTTCATATATGCACTATCGCACGACAAATATTTACTATGAAAT
Organism: Bathynomus jamesi; assembly: GCA_023014485.1. Classification (NCBI taxonomy): domain Eukaryota; kingdom Metazoa; phylum Arthropoda; class Malacostraca; order Isopoda; family Cirolanidae; genus Bathynomus; species Bathynomus jamesi. The sequence goes on along the minus strand of JAJOZX010000855.1, from coordinate 75,425 downwards.
GTTGTCATGCATTGGTGATGTATTTAAGGAGAATCTCATCGAAGAAATAAATCAGTGCGATGCTTTAGGAATACAAATTGATGGATCATGTGATCGTCAACAACTAGGCATTAAGTTTGTGACTGCAAGATTGGTGAAAGATGGCGTTATTACTACACGTTTTCTTGCAGCTGTGGAGCCTGTTGAAGGAGGAGCTAATGGCTTACTGGAGGCTCTCGGTAGAAGCTTAGCGAGGCCTGGCGATGTATCATTTCAGTATAATAATCTAGCGCCAGAAGGCCAAGATTGAAGCGATGATGACGACACCGAGAGCGACAACATGAATGAAATTAACTTCAATGCACCTGTTTTCGACAAGCTGTTATCCCTTACAACTGATGGTGAAGCAGCCAACACCGGTATCAATTCTGGGTTGTGGAAGAAACTGAATGGTGAACTACAACGGCTGGTTCCTTGCATATGGTGTGTGTGCCATAGAACTGATTTGGTGTTTCACGAGTTAATCACAACTGTTCCTGAATTGAAGCGATGGTATTCCCAGGTGAAAGATACTGTTAAATATTTTCATGTGTCTTCTGTCCGTACCAAGCGTGTGAAAATTGAATGCAAAAAACTAGGGTTGACGTTCAAACAGTTTATTAAATCCACCAGAAGTACGATTTGCCCAACATGTCCAAGCAATGTGCGTCAGTCTACTTAACAATTTGCCAGCATGTGTTGCTTTCTGGGAAATCATCTCCACTACTGACGATAGAATCACTAAGCAACAGGCGGCTGGTTTTTTGCGTATGTGGGAGGCAGGAGGTCAGCAATATAGACTGACTGGTTTAATGGCTGACAATCATCACCACCTTGCCTGTCTACAAAAGGAATTCCAAAAAACAGACCTACTGTAATACTGTTCGATATTCCGGCAATCCAAACTCGATACATCGAGCGTATCACGACGATGGTGGACAAACCATATATCGGTGGTTGGGAGGAGAAATTGGGAGATGTAGACGAAGTTGCAGTAACAAGTAAACCGACAACGGATGGCGATCAACATAAGGAGGCAAGAAAAGATACAGGTGCAGTTAGAAGGAGAACAAGAAGAGCAATTTCTAATCAGTTCGTCACGTTATCAAATCACTCTTTCAGTACTATTAGGCATGAGACACTTGAGTCAATTAAGAATTTCTTGCGAAAGAGAATGGGCGAAGGAGCAAATGCGTCGTTAAAAGAAATTTCAGAGGTTTTTAATTCGACATCTCCTGAAGTTATGGCCAGAAAGGCTAACATTCTTCTTCGGAAAATGAACAGACATTTTGACTCTATGAAACTTACTGACGATTGTATTGATATTTTTATCAACAATCCGAGGTTGAACGAACATGAAGACATCAACACGAAATTCAAACGTATTTCTGAAGCTGTGACCAAAAATCCTGACTCTCTACTTACAGCACTCGTGAATCTTGTTCTCACTGCAGCTCCACATTCAATGGCAGTAGAAAGAGTGGTATCGCATTATAATATTTTCCGTAGTGACAGAAGGCTTGCGATGTCATTGCAGGGTGCCAACAACAGATTGCTTATTGCATTAAATGGTGTTGGTGCAGGTCATTTTGATCCACGTCCAGCAGTAGCAAAATTTCTTCAGGCTAAGCGTCGACGATACAAAGAGCCACAAACATCAACCTATAAAAACAATCCAGCTGTAAAAAGGTTTTCCGTGGTAGTGACGAAATATCTAATTGAGCTCACATACTAGGGAGCTCTCGCGTAACACGAGCACTCTTGAAAACCATCGTGTAACTTAAAATCGTATTAAACAACAAGAAAATTAGGAATATGTTTCTCTTTACTGAAAGATTGTCTTGTAAAATTTATTGCTAATGATTACACTGTATCTCGTTTTTTTCCGAAATTGTGAAATATGAATTCGCGTTAAGCAATAGCTAACTGTAATAATTACTGACAGATGATAAATTAATGATGTATTACATACGTTATATGCATCTATGTAATGAATAATTTTTTGTATTTTTGTGCTTATTTTAAACTGCCATTATTTTTCATTGAATGACTTATTATTCACTTGTTACTGTGGAGGCAATATGAATATAATTATAAATGAAAATGTAGGTATATATGTTGAAAAAACTTCCTTAGTCTTACAAATACAGTTTACTAATTGATTGCATTTTCTTATACGTTATCCATTGTTTTCATGAACAGCTGTGTTTTAATTTTGCAGATATTATTTCCATCAATATGTAATATGTATTTCACTTCTCAAAATTTACATGCAGTCTGATGATGTCAAGAAGACAAGATTTTAAAATTGTTTCAAATTAAATGCTGAGCCAATTCTGCAATCGCCTACTGGGAGTGCTGTTACTGGTTGCAAAGATGTTCAGTACCGACGTTTGTACTTATGTGGATACTTGTGTAGTCTTAAAATTTTGGACTATAAACTTGTTAGGTTGGAAAGTTTTCTGTATTGTACAAACAATACAGAAAAGGTGTATTTTAATGCAACATCACAATGACGAGTTTATGAAATCACCCACCCACTAAAAAATCCATAGGTTTAGCACTGGGGAGGAGTCACTGCTGGAGATGGAGTTGGAGGAGACTGGAGATATACTGGAGGAGGCAGGGATGAGAGAGGAGGACGAAGACTTCATACCGGAGGCTGCGACAACTTCTTCCTTGCCTGTGGCTAAGAAGAAGAAATACAACACTGAAGATATCACCAACATAGCGCTGGCTAGCTTGAGACATCACACTGGGTTGAGAGAGACTGCAGAGATTGCCACTGCTGCCTGGATTGATGCGGGTCTTATCACAGAGATGGACACAGCACTGGTGATTGACCACAACAAGGTGAGGAGGGCTCAGGAGAGACTGACTAAGGAGCTGGTCAAGAAGTTTGATGAAGAGATTAGGGAAAATGGCATCATCTGTATCTTCTTTGATGGGAAAAGAGATGACACCAAAGTGATGATGGAAGCTGAGGGCAGTGACAGGCAGTTTCCTGGCCTCATTAAGGAAAAACACTACACAGTGTGCAATGAACCAGGTGGGAAATATTTGTGGTATTTTGTACCAGAGGAAGCTGCAGAGGAGAGAAGTCATGCTGAGGTCATTGCTGATCATCTGGTGAACTGGCTAAGAGAGAGAGGAGCAGGCCAGACCCTTTTGGCCATAGGAGGTGACAGTACTAATGTGAATACTGGCTGGGAGGGAGGAGTAATGCATTATGTGGAGGCCAAGCTTAGCAGGAAGTTGGTGTGGATTTGTCTGTGACTTGCACACTGGGGAGCTGTCTCAGACTCCTGGTGACTGCAATGGATGGCAAGACATTAAGCAACAACAAGTGGTCTGGGCCCCTAGGGAAGGTGTTAGACACTGCCACTGAGCTGGAGATCAACCCAAACTTCACGAGGATCACTGTTGGTCCTCCTCTACCCGCTCTCAGTCAGGAGGTAGTCAAGGACCTCAGCACAAACCAATCATATGGCTACAGAATCATCACTGTCATCAGATCGGGAGAGGTACCTCAGAGTCTAGCTCTCCTGGAGATTGAGCCAGCTGTCACAGTAGGTGGCTCACCACGGCTCTAAGGTTCTGCAGATTGTGGATTTCCAAAGATGGGCTGAAGGGCTAGGTGGAGGGTCCCACCCATGTACTGTACCAGCTGGAGTTGCTCAGAAGTCAGAAGAAGGAGGTGATAGGAATAGTGGTGCCTACAGTGAAGAGATCAGCCTAGTATGTACACTCTGAGGCTGTGCTCGAGGCCATGCTCTGCAGTGAGGTGGAGGAGATGAGGGAAGCAGTGAAGAGGATACTGGAAATCAAAGGTGAAGGAGGTGAGGACACAGGTAGGAGACTGCAGTGTCAGACCCAGGAAGACTCCTGACATCAACCCAGATGCCACTAAACTGTCGGAGCTTATTGACTGGAACTCTGGGGTGACTGAGCCTCCTCTGATCTGCTCCCTCACCACTGCTGCAATCAAGGAGTTTCTGGATAGACCAATGGAAGTTCCTGCATGGCCATCACACACACACAGTCAGTAGAGAGGTGTGTAAGGATGACAACTGAAGCAGCACAACATGTTTACTCACAAGAGAGGAGGGAGGCGTACATCAGTGGCCAGGTGACCAGTAGGGAGCTCATGTCCAGGAAAAAGAGCAAGGCAGACATGGCATCCTTGGCAAAGTTCAAGAAACCTATCTATATTTCTAAGTTTTATTATTGAAATACAATCAAAATGTCTTTAATTGTACGTAATGTAAGTAAATGTAGTTATATACAATAAAAAAAATACTTGCAAAAATTGCTGATTTTTCGTAAACTTCAACTTCAAATATAAGTAGCTAGCATTGGTCAAATCTGGATTTTAAAGCCATATTTCGATTTAGCACATAAAAATGCATCATTTGGTCACTAGGAGTCTTTGAAAATCTAAAGATTTCACTTTGCTCCCTAAAATTGACACACCCTTATATATCATATATGAAAATGAAATGAAAATGAAAAGGTTTATTGGCAGACTATAGTCCATATGACAAATATTATTAATACAATGACAGTTCATATACTAAGGATACAAAATATATACAATTGATTAGAAATAATACTGTAATGTCGAAGTTAAGTGGAGCTACAGACAGACGTTTTCGTACCAAGAAGTCCATAGCTGAGAGGATAAATGGCAGGATTCATGGATAGCTTGGATGATCGGGTTGGTTGATTTTTTAATTCTTTGCATTAGACTGTGTTGAGCACGTTTTGTTACCTCCGGGAAGCTCGGGACATTGCGGGTAGCAAACATTTGCGAAGCTGAGCATCTCGGGGGTAATTTATTTAGGAGTCTGAAAGACCTGTTGTACAGCAAATTTAGAGTTCTGCCAGAACCTTTTTTATAATTCACCCACAGTTGCTGTCCGTATATATTACTGCAGAAAGTACGAAAGAGAATCGAAAGTTTCTTATGGTCATATTCGCTTTAGTACACAGGCTTCGAGATTGTTTTCTTATATCCGAGTCATCACTCAAGGAGCTGGTAATAGTTTGACCCAAATACTTAAACTCTTGTACTTCCTTAATTATTTCACCATTCATTTTAAACCTTATATCAGCTGGCTGATTACAGCTTTTAGGATGAAATTGCATAACCTTAGTTTTTGTAACATTAAAAAGAATATCATGTTTCTGCGAATACACTTCGTAGACTTTTAGTAGCCGATCCAGACCTTTAATAGAGGGACTTATTAACACCATATCATCGGCATAAACTAAGTTGTTTATCCTTGTGTTATCTATATAACATCCCACTGTTGCCTCATTAAGTGAAGCAATTAATCCGTCGATATACACATTAAACAGCATAGGGGAGAGCAAGGAGCCTTGTCTCACCCCGCAAGAGGAGCCAAAACACTCGGAGAGTACATTGCCCCACCTAACAGTGAAAGATTGGTGGGAATACCAAAATTTCAATAAATATAATATGTACATGAGAACCTTCCTGTCTTCTAGTTTTGCAAATAAAATATTGTGATTCACCCTATCATATGCCTTACTTATATCTAGGAAACAGCTATAAACAGTTGAATTACTGTCAATGTATTTAGATATTGTTTCGTTAAGTACATAGATTCACAGGTCAGTTGAGTGGGACCTTTTAAAGCCAACCTGATTAGGAGATGTCCATAGGAAATCATTTAATGGGCGTAACAAGAGTTTTTCTAGTAGTTTCGAGAAGCAGGAAGCGACAGCAATAGGCCTGTAATTATTGCTGGACAGAATGTCTCCGTACTTATTTTTGACCAGGGGCAAGATATATACCCTCATGAACTCTGCAGGGATATAGCTATGAGCCAGCATGGCTGATAGGAGGAATGATATATGCAGACATACTACGTCATTTGCATATTTTAAGTGCTCATTCGATAAGTCATCTACCCCTGACGCAGAACCAGTCTTTAACTCTAATTAACCTCTTTACTTCAGAAAATGATATCAAAGTATTTCCCTTGTCCCTCCCACAATCGTTTCGTTGCAATCTATAAGATTATCCCTACTCACACTGTTAAGAATGTTAGAATAGTGGTTTTTCCACAGCTTTGCAATCTCATCCTTCCCCAACACCCCATCGATTGTCGGAGGGAGGACATTTTTGGCACCCGTTTGATTCTTAACAAATTTCCAAAATTTGTTATAGCGTCTTTCGATTCCCTCTTCAGGGGGGCAATAAAATCATTCCATCCAGGAATGATCTTAGTATGATAGTTGTAAGATTTAACCAGGGGGCTTCCTGCTTCTCTTAACAGGGATATTATCTTACTATAATACCTCTCTATGAGTTTACAGTGAGAATCATTTCAGCAAGGATTATTACAGGCAAGGTGCAAAATTTCTAAATTATTAAAGAGTTGACTTGTTTTGTCTTTGTATTCTATTCTCTGCTGCATCGTAACATTGGACCAATCGACGCGATTATTCTTACCTATTGAGTTCTTGTTAAGTCGTGTTGCGCATAAATTGGTAACGTTAATTAATATTTCTAATGGTCTAAAAGAAGGAAATCATGCAGAATATGAACTCTAACAATTTGATCCTTTAGATTATTACTAGTGAGACAATGATCAATCCACCTGGTGGTCCCACTCATATCACTAACGTATATAAAATTACCACTGGCTACCCCTAATACATCTACATCACTTATACTTAAATTGGCCGACTCGCACATGTTACCCAATTCTACAAAGAATTCCGAGTTCACATGTACGTTAAAGTCCCCATTATTATACAGTGAGAATATTTGGGGTTATCTGATAATGACTTAATTTTGTACAGCAAATCAATGTATTCATCTAGATTACTGCCGTTGTTATATGGTAAATAGCAGTTTACAATTAATATGCAATCATTGTTTACTTGTAATTCAATGCCTAACAACCTTACATTATCGCTTGTTAAAAATTTTATATGTTTTGACAAATTTTTCCTTATTAAGAAAGCAACACCACCAAAAGGCCTACCGTATATTAATTCATCTGACAAGTCTAATGCTGATGACGCATGGTACATAAAGTCATCATGGATGGTAGAGAGCGATTTTAGCTCTTGCTTAGGTAGCCAGTGCTCATGCAGGAGTATCAAATCTGCACTGTCGCAGATTTTATGAACATCTACAGTTGAATTCCTCACTGACCTTACATTATGGGACTATTTTCAACAAGTTATCCGCCATGACTGATAGAGAATTTATTATTAGTAAGGTTATTATTATTTTACACAGTACAACTTTCAGGCATTACCGTTAGGGCGCCTATTATTATTATTATTATTATTATTATTATTTTGCCTGTTATCAAATCTCCTGGAAAAGTGAATAAACTCCTTAACAATAATACCGTCTGGCCATTGACTCATATTATACGGGTTGAAATGCGCATTTACACCTTTAATTATTACTTTAAATGAGTTATAGTAATACGGAGATTTCGTGTTTAGTTTATTAACTATCAATATACTGTTCACCAATGACTTCTTCCATCATGTGTCGAATATCGCTTGCCTCGTTCGAGAGCTGAATTCGCGACAGAAAGAGGGTGAGATTCCCCATCGGTGGCCTCGCCGCGGAGACCGGTTGAGGAAACCTTCGGGAATGGCGCCTGTTAACAGTTACCCACCCATCGTCCTACTCCCTCGATCTCCCTGAGGCAGGGTTCGCCTGCCTGGGGGATGGGTGGCACAACCTTTGGGGGATAGGAGGCCCCTCCCTTACTCTGTGGCTTGGTGAGGGTCAGTTAGCGGTGTTTATAACCTGACGGCCAAGCTTGCTCCTCCTTCTTCGGTTGGAAGGGGGGGGGGGAACTGCGCACCGAGCGAGGCGTAATCGAACACCTCTCTTCTGCAGTGGGAGGTAGGGAAGAGGGCAATGATGCCTCGTCTCTCGGCATTGGACCGTCCCTGTTCCTCATTGTGAAATCGGGAGCAGGGGTCCTTTCCTGAACGGAAGGTGGGTTGACCGCTACCCCTGCATGCTGCGTTTCCACCCCACCTTCAGGGGGGGAGTTGGAGGCGGGGATTTCGTTTCCCTCGCTGCCCGACGCGCTTCTTGGAGATCTGGCTTGCTGAACTACTTCCGAGTAACTGGGCTTTGGGAGGAGAGTCTCTTTCAACGCATCTAACTCTGACCGGAATTGTTCTAGCGAAATCGCGTTTTTCTGATTTGACACCACGTGTTAGTGTTTCAGTTCAACTATCGACTTTTGTACCTCATTATACTGTTTGAGGAGCACCGAGACGTCTACGTTACCCATAGAGATTACCGGTATTCTATGAAAGTTAGTAACGTAAAAGGTAATATTGTTCTCATTATCCCGGAGGGTCGACACTTTATTTATAATGTCTTTCAGGGTATTCTCGTTTCTAGAATTACCTCTACGAGTTGGGAGGGTAGCACTGAACAGGGTGTTTAATTGTACCCTCGCATGTTCTATTTCTTCTGAATCAAAAATCATGACAGACAGATACAAGAAGGTCTGACCTAGTATGATCTACTTTGTCAAATATAAAACATAACAATGGATTTTCTGCAAGATTCACAGCAGACGACCCCATTGTATCTGTAACTTGCGGGGGAGCGTAGCTGGTGGGGGTGGCTGGGGGTGGAGATGGGGGGGAACGCCGAAAGGGGTCCCACTTCTCGTCCCTTTAAATCATGCTCGGGATACCAAAGGTTCGATGCTCAGGTATCTTTTCACATTAATTATGTAATTATTACTAACTATGACACAAAAAGTATACACGCGGAGTCACTGTACGATTATATCGTAATGAAACATACATTTCCCGCGATCACCGTCAAAACTTTTACTATTAAACGGAAGATTCGCAATGTATATGGTGGGGGTAGGGCGAGAGAGGGGAACGGGATGGGGATGCTAAAAGGAGCCCACTCCTTGTCCCTTTAAATCATGTAAGCGTGTAAGTTTGTAAATATATCTAAAGTAATATAACCTATTTATTTGCTTAGTCTTTCATTTAAGATTTCAGAGCCTTTACCTGGCCTTTTGAAAATATTTTGAAATGTTTATGTAGTTAAAATTCACTCGTTCATTCGTTCCGTTCGTTCATTCGTTCGTAATTTTAAAGGGCTCACTCGCTCGTTCGTTCGTATGCCCGTTATTTCAAGGTCACTGTTTCATACCTCATAGGTCCAAGAAGGTAGTGCCGGATGTCGCTAGGAAATTTTGAGGATATATTATATGTATTATTATTAATTAAGTATTGTGGACCATCTAATAAGATTGTAACTAAGTAATCTTGGAACATTTACAAATTTTATTGTATACGTAACATACCGGTTCACTGACTTTAAACCCTGTTAATTTGATAGTGCGTCACTGGCACTGGCACTTATATATATATATATATATATATATATTAATATATATTCTTCGTTCAACTTTTGTATTTCTTATATTATTATTATTTTTTGATTGTATATATATATATTCTTCGTTCAACTTGTGTATTTCTTATACTATTACTATTTTTATTACATATATTTTTATTACATATATTACATATATTTCCAATAATTCGTTTAAATAAACAGAATGAAGTTATGGTGTTTTATTTTATTCTTTTGGCTGTATATATAAACGATATTATTTAATTAAATAAATATATACGAGTGTGTGTGTGTGTATATACACCAAATGGTAGGTTATGCTGCTTAAGACTTCTAAGCCAACTCTCATGTATATATGCTTTAATTAAATAAATAGTGCAAACCGGCAACTCAAAATAATAATGTGCACCTGAACAAGTCATTTACGCCTTCTAAGCCAACCTTCTCTCTCTATCTCCCTCTTCGGGACGAGTTTATGGTGCTGCAGTCTGCTGCCATACCCTCAAAACCGGTTACCCCTGCTTCAACGCAGCCTAAGTGGTTCAGTCGTGACATCGCTTCGGCTATCCGAAATAGGAAAGTAGCGTATAGGAGGGCGAAGGCCAATGCTTCCCACGAGAAAAATGAAGCGTATGTCCGCCTGTGTAGGGAAGTGAAGGCGAAGATTAGGCTTGCGAAACGTAACGAAGAACAACGGGTGGCAAGCTTCTGCAAGGGGAACCCTAAGGAGTTCTTCAGTTATGTTAATAGTAGAAAGCCCGACGACATTGCTAATGTGCTAAATGAGTACTTTGCGGGAATGTTTACCAGGGATGACACCCGCGTCATCCCCGAGCCAGGCATCAGGCACGAAGGTGCTGGCCTGGATAGTGTTAGATGTACCGCGACAGTCGTTGCCGATAGAATAGACAAACTGAGCGCTCTTAAGGCTCCTGGCCAGACCAGTTTCTCCCCAGAGTGTTGGGGGAAGTGCGCGACCAGCTGACCCGTTGGAGACGGGCCAGGTGCCTGGTGACTGGAAGGAAGCCAACGTGAACACTATCTTTAAGAAAGGGGATCAGGAAAGTCCAGGGAACTATCGTCCCATTAGTCTCACTTCGGTTGTAGGTAAATTACACTGGTCAACAAAGATTTTTCATCAGAGTAAAATTTGTGGTGGCTGGATAGCATTTTTCACGCTGATTCCAAAACTGCATTCAGATTTTTTCTAGCACGTATAGTTTTCAAGATGAAGGCATATATATAACTACACAGATTTAACCATTTTAAATAGGCAAAATACTAATATTTCAACATTTGATTGTGTTTATTTTATTGTGTTTTTTTAGTTTATTCATCTTATTTATTTCAATTATCTTAATTATACATCTTATGTATTTCAGGTGTGAGCTTTTACGTCTAGCAGCATTGTGATTCAGGCAACAACGCCGTGCTTTGTGTGTCAAAAGATCAGTCCAATCCAAAAACTTGTTGTGTCAAGTTGGTGTACATTTTTTTTTAATTTATAGTTTGCTCAGGTCAGTCAACATGCCTCGAAAATGTAAGAATGACCCCGACAAGTTCTGTTTCGTATGCGGCCAGTTGACAACTAAAACACAGCGACGAAGTATTACAACCGACATTAAGAAAATATACAAGCTATACTTTGGTTGCCATCTAGGTGACCAAGATAAACCATGGGCGCCACATCAAATCTGTTCTGGCTGTTCAAATGGATTACGTGATTGGCTTAACAAAAAGAAAGCTTCAATGCCATTTGCCATACCCATGATATGGAGGGAGCCGAGAGATCATCATGAAGACTGTTATTTTTGTAGTGTGAACTTAATGGGGTTTTCTGCCAAGAACAAACACCAGATTGCATATCCAAACTTGGATTCAGCACGTAGACCAGTAAAACATGATGAAACATTGCCCATTCCAATTCCCCCAAGTAATAGGCTAGATTCTATCATAGATGACATGGAAAGTGATGAAGGTGCAACTGGCGTTTCCGGACCATCTACAGAACCAGAGTACACTTTTGAAGGTAGATATTTAGAGCCTAAAAAGTTAACCCAAGGACAGTTGAATGATCTTGTGAGAATTATCGCTGTCTAAAGAGAAATCAGAGCTTCTCGCCTCAAGACTAAAGGAGAACAATTTACTTGAGAACAATGTTCGTATTAGTTAATACCGAAAGCGGAATTTTGAATTAACAGCATTCTTTTCAGTAGACGGTCCTCTCTGTTATTGCCATGACATCAATGGACTATTTACAGCCATATCTCAGACGTATGTGGCATTTGAGTGGCGCCTCTTTATTGATTCGTCGCAGAGAAGCCTGAAAGCAGTTCTTTTGCATAATGGTAATATAATGCCATCCATCCCCATTGCCCATTCCGTCCATCTAAAAGAGACATATGACAATATGGATATACTACTTAAGGCAATCAAATACGACAGTCATCAATGGAATGTTTGTGGAGATCTAAAAGTTATAGGAATGCTTATGGGTATGCAGTCAGGATTCACAAAATTTTGTTGTTTCCTTTGCCTGTGGGACAGTCGTGCCACTATAGAACATTACACCAAAAGTGACTGGCCACTTAGGTATACATATGTCCCAGGGATAAGCAATGTCCAGTCTGTCCCTTTAGTGGATCCCCAAAAGATCTATCTGCCACCTCTTCACATTAAACTTGGTTTAATGAAGAATTTTGTTAAAGCAATGGGTAAAGTCAATTCTGAAGGGTTCCAATACCTTTCAAGGAAATTTCCGAAGGTTACTGCAGCAAAATTGAAGGAAGGAATTTTTGTTGGGCCACAAATAAGGGAGGTTTTGAATGACACTGAATTTGAAAAAGTTCTAAGTCCGCTGGAATTGAAGGCTTGGCTGGCGTTCAAATGGATATGTGAAAACTTTCTTGGAAGCAACAAGTCACCTGCGTATAAGGATGGAGTCAAGAACCTCCTTGATGCCTTCAAAGAAATGGAGTGTCGAATGTCGTTAAAAATTCACTTCCTGCATTCCCACTTAGATTTCTTTCCTAAAAACCTTGGTGCAGTGAGTGACGAGCAAGGAGAGCGCTTCCATCAAGATATTCAGATGATGGAGAAGCGCTACCAAGGATATTGGAATGAAAGCATGATGGCGGACCATTGTTGGATGCTGTATCGTGACAATCCAGGCCAAATTTACAAAAGGAAATCACACTCACAGCGCTTTTAATAAAATAATGTATATATTCTTTATTTATAAGTACATTGAATAAGGTATATGATGTATTTGTTGTTTAGCATTCCTAAGTGTGATCTATACATCCATAAATTTTCTTATAGCAATATCAAAAACTTAAAAATATCAAAACCAGTGTATCTATATAACTATACGTGCTAGAAAAACAATAAAACCAGATTCGGAATCAGCGCGAAAAATGCATTAAGAAAAGTGTGATCATGTTTGTGATGAGGAAAAAAAGTTTCATTTTGTTGGCCAGTGTTATTAGATGGGTAGGGTGTGTCAATTTTAGGGAGCAAAGTGAAATCTTTAGATTTTCAAAGACTCCTAGTGACCAAATGATGCATTTTTATGTGCTAAATCGAAATATGGCTTTAAAATCCAGATTTGACCACTCCTAGCTACTCATATTTGAAATTGAAGTTTAGAAAAATCAGTAATTTTTGGAAGTATTTTTTTTATTGTATATAACTACAGTTTACATATATTATATACAATTAAAGACATTTTGATTGTATGTCAATATTAAAACTTAGAAATATAGATAGGTTTCTTGAACTTTGCCAAGGATGCCATGTCTTCCTTTCTCTTGTTCCTGGACATGAACTTCCTACTGGCCACCTGGCCACTGATGTACGCCTCCCTTCTCTCTTGTGAGTAAACATGTTCTGCTGCTTCAGTTGTCATCCTTACACACTAGGGTGGATCGATTTTACATTGTTTTCGATTTCCATATTCTAATAGAGACAAAAACTTGCGCATGCATGAGAAATTAGCCTCTGCAAAATCTTAGCTTAATAGGTAATCATCTTCTGCCCCCGGCAGAGCGATGAAAATCATATTTTAGTAGTCAAAAACGTATTTTTAAACCCTAGTCATAAAATTTTGCGTGTGTGTTATTTCATGCCTAAGCAACGATATAAATGCTATGGAAAATATATAAATGCATTATTTAAGACAAAGAGCCGATCAGAAAATATGTATAATATACATATATTCAGATCGGCTCTTTGTCTTAAATAATGCATTTATATATTTCCCATAGCATTTATATCGTTGCTTAGGCATGAAATAACACACACGCAAAATTTTATGACTAGGCTAGGGTTTAGAAATACGTTTTTGACTACTAAAATATGATTTTCATCGCTCTGCCGGGGGCAGAAGATGATTACCTATTAAGCTAAGATTTTGCAGAGGCTATTTTCTCATGCATGCGCAAGTTTTTGTCTCTATTAGAATATGGAAATCGAAAAAAATGTAAAATTGATCCACCCTATTACACACCTCTCTACTGACTGTGTGTATGAAGGCCATCCAAAAACTTCTTGATTGCAGCAGTGGTGAGGGAGCAGGTCAGAGGAGGCTCAGTCACGCCAGAGTTCCAGTCAGTAAGCTCCGAGGGTTTGGTGACATCTGGGTTGATGTCAGGAATCTTCCTGTGTCTGACACTGCAGTCTCCTACCTGTGTGTCCTCACCTCCTTCAACTCTGATTTCCAGTATCCTCTTCACTGCCTCTCTCCTCTCCTCCTCCACCTCACAGCACAGCATGGCCTCGAGCACAGCCTCAGAGTGTACATACCAGGCTGATCTCTTCACTGTAGGCATCACTATTCCTATCACCTCCTTCTTCTGACTTCTGAGCAGCTCCAGCTGGTACAGTACATGGGTGGGACCCTCCACCCAGCTGTGATTTAACTTGATGTTGAACCAGTTTGGCATGTAGACTCCCACTATGAATTGCATCTCAGATTCTTCAGGTTCCTACCCTTCAGCCCATCTTTGGAAATCCACAATCTGCAGAACCTTAGAGCCGTGGTGAGCCACCTACTGTGACACACTGGCTCAATCTCCAGGAGAGCTAGACTCTGAGGTACCTCTCCCGATCTGATGACAGTGATGATTCTGTAGCCATATGATTGGTCTGTGCTGAGGTCCTTGACTACCTCCTGACTGAGAGGGGGTAGAGGAGGACGAACAGTGATCTTCGTGAAGTTTGGGTTGATCTCCAGCTCAGTGGCAGTGTCTAACACCTTCCCTAGGGGCCCAGACCACTTGTTGTTGCTTAATGTCTTGCCATCCAGTGCAGTCACCAGGAGTCTGAGACTCAGCCCCCCAGTGTGCAAGTCACAGACAATCCACACCAACTTCCTGCTAAGCTTGGCCTCCACATAATGCATTACTCCTCCCTCCCAGCCAGTATTCACATTAGTACTGTCACCTCCTATGGCCAAAAGGGTCTGTTCTGCTCCTCTCTCTCTTAGCCAGTTCACAAGATGATCAGCAATGACCTCAGCATGACTTCTCTCCTCTGCAGCTTCCTCTGGTACAAAATGCCACAAATATTTCCCACCTGGTTCATTGCACACTGTGTAGTGTTTTTCCTTATTGAGGCCAGAAAACTGCCTGTCACTGCCCTCAGCTTCCATCATCACTTTGGTGTCATCTCTTTTCCCATCAAAGAAGATACAGGTGATGTCATTTTCCCTAATCTCTTCATCAAACTTCTTGACCAGCTCCTTAGTCAGTCTCTCCTGAGCCCTCCTCACCTTGTTGTGGTCAATCACCAGTGCTGTGTCAAACTCTATGATAAGACCAGCATCAATCCAGGCAGCAGTGGCAATCTCTGCAGTCTCTCTCAGCCCAGTGTGATGTCTCAAGCTAGCCAGCGCTATGTTGATGATATCTTCAGTGTTGTATTTCTTCTTAGCCACAGGCAAGGAAGAAGTTGTCGCAGCCTCTGGTATGAAGTCTTCGTCCTCCTCTCTCCTCCCTGCCTCCTCCAGTATATCTCCAGTCTCCTCCAACTCCATCTCCAGCAGTGACTCCTCCCTCAACTCCTCTTCTTTCTTGGCTGACTCCACTGCCTTCCTCCTCCTCTTCTCCTCGGCCTTCCTTCTCTGCTCCTGTCTCTGCAGCACTGCTTCCTGTCTCCTGGTCTCAGGGTGATCAGCTAGACCCAACTGGTGTGCCCCCACACTTCCCACCTTTTCTCTCTGACCTTTAATGAAGGCAAGCTCCTGCACTGGTATCTTCAACTCGCTCCTGCAGCTGCAGTCAATGTGAACCTCACTGTTGCAGACAGGGTTGCACCCAATCTCACTGCAGCTCCTGGTCACACAGTGACAGGCCAGGATGTCCACCAATTTGTCCAGTTTCATCATGAACCTATCTTTGACCTCTAGCTTCACATTGCCAATGGACACCTTCACTGCCTCATCCCACAGTGACTTCACTTTAGCCCTGATCCTGACCTCAGTGTTGATTACAGGTCCTGTGAATAGAGCGTTGGCCTTTCTCCACTGAGCCACTAGCCCTAGAGCAATGCCGATGTTAATCAGGTCATTAACTGGGTAATTCCTTCTGTCTTCCTCACTCATCTCTCTCTCCTCAACAAACCATACCTCAGCAGATCTCTGGCTGTGGGCAGCTCAGCAGGGGGAAGTTCCTCCCAGTCCCCACCAAATGACTTAGGTGACAACTTGATTTGCTTCAGGTTCTGATTTCTTTCTGACTCATCCTGTGGACCTGTGAACAAAAGAAATGTCATTGAAATTTGGATGGGCCTACTGATTATGATTACATAAAGTTGAGTTAATTGAAATGCTTAATATCTTCCTATAAGCTCAGATAAAACGTTGTTTTTATAGGTACAAGACTTAATTATTCAAAGTAATGACAATTTCATATACTGTATCTATCATAACAAAATATACAGAAAGTTTGGGTCACAAATAACATTTCGAATAATTTGAATTACCCAATATTTACATTACGAAGTAATCAAAATTGTCAAAAAGGAGGGAAAACACATACATTCACAATCAAAACTCCAGCATTTGTGACTATGTGAAACTTAAAAACCATACTGCACACCAAAAATAACCAAAGTTGACCACACATATGAATGGCACATTCATATACGATGCTACAGTCATATTTAGGTTATATTTCAAACCTTTATGGTCAAATATAAGTAGGTAAATGGCTTTTTTAAACAACACTAAAGATATTTCTAAGTTTGCTAGATAATATGACATCATTTGAGCATCATTAGTAGTTTTTGAATTTTTGACTTTACTAAAATTGCCACACACTATTAGAGGGGATAATAGCGGATAGGATCGTTGACCATTTGGACTCCTACAAGCTGCTTGGTAGGGTGGCCCACTTTTCAATTTTTTTTTAAAAGTATAGGTTATCGTAGTTTTTCCCATTATTTGGCACTATACTAGCACATTGGTACCATTTTTACAAAAATTGATCAATATTTAGGGGTCTCGCATCGGCCTTGAAATTACGAGTTGTTTTTTTTTAAATGCGTACTTTTTAACTTTTTACTGAATCAAGATAAATCATTAAGTAGGGATGTTTTCTGAATCCTCTTGATGAGAGAAGTCGTTTGGTGTGCCTTCCAATGTCATACAACTAACGGTTTAAAAGTTGTGCCTGTATACATGTAACACCAATGTGCTAGTTTTGTGCCAAATAATGGGAAAAACCACGATCACCTATACTTTTCAAAAAAATCAGCAAATAGCAGACAAATAAGGAAGAAAGAAACAATAACTTAAACAATCACTTTTGCACTGTATTGACCACTATCACACGTCACTGGCTGCAACGTTGTCCCTCTGTGCTATGTCATCGTGGCGAGTGATGACTTCTTGAAGTCGCCGAGCTCTTTCCGGTTCTTTTCCACCACTTGCAGAAGATCCTGCAGCTGTGCCTCGTCCTTTGTGACCGTGTTCGCATAGTCTTGTATCAGTTGACTCCTCTTTCAGCGACGTCATATGGTGACCTGGAGATTAGAGATCACATCCTTCAGACGACAAAAGTCCTCGTTCTCGTCCCACTTATCAGTTGGCAGGGTGAGCCACGAAGACCCATACATCTTCAGACCTGCAAATAAGAACCAGGAGGACTCGTCGATCAGGTCGGTGAGTAGCGTCATCTCGTCGACTGAGACGTTCTCGTATGTGAAGTCTTTGGGTACAGGGAGGTGGGACAGCTTCTCTGCCATCTGTTGCTTCACAGTGCCATCCACCTTGTTGCTGCATAGAGCGAAGATGACGGTCTGAGGCCTCAGATACCAGAAGTGACGCTTCTGCCACCTCGCGGTCCAATGCCCTATAACTCAGAAAACGCTGGTATAGTACCAGGTCATTCAACGGCCGCCAACCAAGCTGGTACGTACAGAAGAGCGATGAACACCACGATCCTGTGCAGTTTGTCGACCAGCTCGGCGTCGAGCTCCAGCTGCCTACTGAACATCAGCAGTTTTGTGTAGTAGATGACCTGAAACAGAATAGGCACCATTGTAAGTAAGACAGGTTTATTGTTACCAATTACTTTGTTTGCGTTATAATGAAATGTTTATCTATGAATAACATTTAAACTTATCTCTAGATTATTTTTGTTTGAAAATACTAACTTTAGCCATCCATCTTGCGTGGTGGTAGGCTCCTGGGCGCATGAGGTGAATGCCACGGCGTGGTTGTGTCCCGAGTACCAGGAGCGTAATCTCTGCCACTTCCCGGTAATCGTCTCTGACGAAACCAGAAGTTGTGCTCAGGAAGCTGACCGCCGCGTCCCGGAGTTCTATTAGCCACGTACTCTCCGCCAGATTCTCGACCTGCAGCTTGCAGTAGGTCGAGAGATCGAGCTCGTCCCATCTTCAAACATAATAAACAAGAAAATTGTGTGAGAAAACGCTGAAGTTCCGGTTTGGCTTGCTGTTTTATAAACTAGTGGAATATCATGTGTGTCGTAACTTTACCTTGCACAAAAAATGAACTAACCTTCTCTTCAACTGCTGAAACAAAGGATCAGTTGGTGCCGTAGTCCTTCCGAGCAGGGTGACGGCTACTGCCCCCACTCTTTCCACAATGCCTCTAGCTTCCGTTCGCAGTTGAGCTTTGTGATTGTTTTAATGCGGGCCATGTTCCAAAACTTTAAGACGTTGTTTACGGTTTCTTTGAATGCGTCTTTCCTGTTAGCAGTGTACTGGATAACACTGAAGAAGTATTGCAAAACCTGCCGTGTTGTTGTCAATTTGCTACCACTGATGGAGGACGACGGTTGGCCAACTAAAAAAATTTCCGAGGCCGATCTTAGAGAAGGTAGCGATGTTATTTTCGCCTTTCCTTTTGATGACTCTCTATTTGTAGCTTCAAGAGTTCTTCCAGTTATGGTTGCCATCGATTTCTCCATGACAAAGGATGAGGAACTCAGACAGAATTTCAAAATGTTATGATCTGCAAAAAAAGAAATAGGTTAGGTACCTGGCACAGGCATAGTGCATTTTCTAATTACCTATATACATTATACATTCCGCCCGGGTATGGTGACTCATTTTTTTGAAAAGTATAGGTGATCGTGGTTTTTCCCATTATTTGGCACTATACTAGCACATTGGTATTACCTGTATACAGGCACAACCTTTAAACCGTTAGTCGTATGCCATTGGCAGGCACACCAAACGACTTCTCTCATTAAGAGGATTCAGAAAACATCCATACTTAATGATTTATCTTCATTCAGTAAAAAGTTAAAAAGTACGCATTTAAAAAAAAAAACTAGTAATTTCAAGGTCGATGCGAGACCCCTAAATATTGATCAATTTTTGTAAAAATGGTACCAATGTGCTAGTATAGTGCCAAATAATGGGAAAAACCACGATCACCTATACTTTTAAAAAAAAATTGAAAAGTGGGCCACCCTACAGTGCTTGGGGACTCCCAAATGGGTTGAGACGGCATAGGTCGTGTCTCACCAACTTGCTCGAGTTTTTCCACGTCATGTTGAGTGAGTATGATAAGAGTAGGGCGATTGATATACTTTATCTCGACTTTGAGAAAGCCTTTGATAAGGTACCTCACTGCCGGCTAATGGAGAAAGTGCGCGCGCTGGGTATCGGTGGGGAAGTAGGTAGGTGGATTCAAAACTGGCTGAATAGTAGGCGGCAGAGGGTTGTAATTAAAGGGGTTAGTTCGGGTTGGGCCTCGGTTACTAGCGGGGTTCCTCAAGGTTCCGTTTTAGGTCCACTGGTGTTAGTAGTGTGACCGCAAAATGGTAGAATGCAATGCAATTGCAAATGTTGCAAGAGTGCCACCCCACCCCCTTTTATTGCAAGTCACCCCTAAAATGGGGTTGCAAGGGGTTATTCAACTTGGAGGCGGAGTTATCCACCAAGCTGAACCCCCCAAAGGGAGACCTAACCTAAGAGAGAGAGAGAGAGAGAGGAGAGGTGTTCGCCCGACAGCTGTCAGACGCATATGAGGTCTTCAGCCGTGCCGTCGCTCTCTTATAGGCTGCTTAATCAGCCAGGTGGCTTAATCAGCCAGATGGCACATCAGCCAGTGTCTCCGGGCGCCACCAACCAGTTGGCTTAGAAGGATGAGTTGCCAGTTTGCGTTTATTTATTTAATTAAAACATATATTATTCCGCCAGTTGGCTTAGAAGGCTGAGTTGCCAGTTTGCGTTTATTTATTTAATTAAACCATATATTATTCCGCCAGTTGGCTTAGAAAGTTGAGTTGCCAATTTGCGTTTATTTATTTAATTAAGTATATATTAATTTGCCAATTGACTTTTCTTAGAAGGCATAAATGGCATGTATATAACCTTCGAGCGAATTAAAAGCGTACATACACTCACCGACTGTACACCCCTATTATCACACACACACACACACACACACACACACACACACACACACACAAAAGCATCACCAACAATCGTATAGACTTTTAGGAGCGCCAACAGGAGATGATGAAATGAGGGCTAAGACTTTTAGGAGCTCACCCCATCAAAAGGCGATGAGGGCTACGACTTTTTGGGAGCTCACCCCATTAACACCGCGTATCCGATATGAGGGCTACAACCAAGCGTCCAAATGATTGGTGGTGAAACCAACCATCAACCAACTCCTGGTAGACCGTCACTAAATACGTCCAATAGACAGACCTATTAAACAAATAGGAATATTGCAACGTTTGTTCATGTTGTTTATCTCCCTTTCTCAGTTGCCGTATGAGTTGCCAGTTTGCACTTATTTATTTAACAAATATTACGCATTAGAAATCCGCTTTAAAATCAATCAAAATGATATAATTATATACCGTGTACAAACAAAAAGGAATAAATAAAACGCCAATACGTCATTCTGATTATTTAGATGAATTAATGGAAATAAATATACAATCGGGTGTGTATATATATATATATATATATATTATATATATATATATATACACAGTATATGATCAAAAATAATAATAGCATCATGAATGGGAAATATATGATAAAAAATATATAAATCGGTGCATCGTCAATATATTAGTACAGGAAAAATATAGATATATATTAAATATATTGAAAATTTACAAGACGTATAATCACTTGCATAATAGTACAAGAAAAATATATAGTTATATTAAGTATATTGAAAATATACGAAACGTATAATCAAAATGCATATTAGTACAGGAAATATATATATATATATATATATATATACATATATATATATATATATATACATATATATATATATATATATATACACAATTTAAATATATATCCTTTAAGTTATAGGGTGCAAAACGCTAAACTCGCACGTAATAGTCTACATCCACATCGCCATTACTTTGTACGACGTGGTAAAACCGTCCGAGCATCACTTCACCGCTTAACTGATACGGAGGTCTATACTCGACATAAATGGCTTTCATAACATTCAACATTATTTTTGTGCCCACTTTACACCCGGCGGGCAAGTCATCTTTAAACACGGCTAGAACACAATCAAAAGCACGCACAAAGAGGTCATCGTTAACCACAACATCAAATACAAGTTTATAAACATGCCTTTCCAATCGGGGGTTTTTTCTTACCGTCCCGAGCTTTTCAATCGTGAACTCTTCTTCACTCAGCAAAGCGGCAATGGAAATAATCTTCCAAGTCGTAACGACACCTATCCACTATATAGAGGTACAACTCTTCAGAGTGAACAGTGTAGGCGAGCTCAGCTCTGTACCGCTCAAGTGCTTTGTACCAAAGCTCAGGATATTTCGAAGAATCTAAACCTTTTAACTATGCAACCAGATCTAGACCATTCTCCCCCTGTTCATTCCTACATTCAATAAATCCGTCGAGCAGGGCGGTGTATGCGTGTTCAAGAACCGTGTCAAAATAAATCATATCCGTTTCACTCCTGAACACGCGCAATGACTTCGTCACGGAGACGTCGTACGAGGCGTTGAGAATGCTTCTCAATGGGCGTTCCATCATATTCGCACGTCCACTCGGTGCAAGCGCTGAGATGACTATGAGTCACAGGAGGCAGGATCGGCTCGATGGGGCGGGGTGAGTCACACTGAAGATACGTGTATGGGTTTGTTCAAACTCGTATGCTCCGTGAGGTACACGGGTGGGCGGCACAGGATAGCGTCACACTGCTAAAGTGTGTACAGGCTTGTTCGAACACTCTTGGACAAACAGAATTCTCCGAAACGAGTTTAATGTTTTATCACTCACCATTTCCACAAACTAAATATCTTCACAACCCGGCGCGCTATTAGAGAGAAACATATGTTTATATTTTGTCTTTTTGTTTAACAAGCGATACTCATCTCTAAAGTCTGTTAAAAACTGACACAGCCCATTAGCCACAACCTCACTACAAACCTCATCATGATATATATTAATATAGTGGTAAAAATACTTAAGATTGTCCATGATGACACGATTTATATTTTCAATCGTAGGGTAGGTATGAGTAGTCGGTATGGTGTGACATGATATAATACCGCTTGTCATACCTCTCATCCACAAGACTCACTACCCATAACTGTTGTTTATCTTCTGAACGTGCTGCTTCTTCTACCTCGCGGGATATGTGTGCCTTTATAAAGCTTAGCTCTATAACATACTTCAATACATCGTCTGTACTGCGAAATCCTACAAACCCCTCGCCAGAATACCCGTAGATTATTTGAACATCTCGGTCCTTCGCACGGCTCAATACAGCCTTAAAAGAGGCAAAGGAGGAGGGAATAGGGAGTTTTTCAGTATCCACCAAATCTATGCACTTTGCAGAATACCACTTCATAAATGTTGAGCACGCAATATTAAAGGTAGCCATTACTATTTTTCTTCTACGCGAGAGAATACACGTCTGAGCTCAACGGTATACAGAGGTCAACTGAGCACGCAGGGGTAAAGGCATGCTCAGATGGCTGCGTGACTCACGTTACTGGTCTTACAGTGGGCGGGGCTTAACTTTTTACTGTACACACACGCATGCACGCAAAGGAGAAAGTGAAACGCTGTTGAAACACGATTTATTTAATAAACGAAATATTCAAGGTGTGTATATATATATTTACAAATACCTGTAATAAATAAGCTAACAACAGACATATCAAAGATTACGGTATCCAAAAGGCACGGTATCATAGGTACCAGGTACATGGTAGCGTTTCCTATAGGTGTTACGGCACACCTTTTTACCCCTAAGTTCCTTCACAAACGAGTCTATGCATGCAATGTCTCCATGCTCATCCTTGATCTCGTCAGTTAGCTCTCCGAGGAACTCCCCAATAGCAGGCATGTATTCACCCCTCCTCGCTCTGAATATCACGCTATCTATCGGCTTACAAAAGCAGCCGCCCAAGAGAATGCAATAGGCCCCAAAGTTTGATGCGTGCGAAAGCTGTTGTGAAGCTGACTACAGGTATGTTTGTAACCCGTGAGGTATCTGTGGCCAATTCGGTATTGTTGTACTTTATTATGTAAGTATTACCTACATTCACAATCTCCATGACCTCTTTATCGGAAGCGTTGGCATAATCCCAGACTTCATTATAAGTTTGTGTCAAATGAACGTTCCCTTTGCCAGTATGTATTCTGCGCAAATTTTCCCCAAAGACTGTTTAGGCACAACTTTGCACTAAGGCGCTTGCCAGGTTCTTTACAATTTTGGGACGATCAAGCTGTATACCCTCATGGTCACGGTAACGCTGAATATAAGACGTTTTTTCACCTTCGGTATCAACCCCTCGCGGATATCCTGACGCCTCAACCTTATCCTTCAAAAAAGCGTTTATATATGGTGTGAAAAGGTTGGGTAGCTTCTGAAACCTGCACACCTCATGTATCTTCATTATTCTATACCCATGGCGAACGGCTAGGGCCAGTTCAGGGCTTGTATATACACCTCTGATCTTACGCTGGTTGGTTGTATGGTCACAATCACCATTGTTCTCTTCCGCGCACTTCACGCACAGGGGAAACATAAGCTTTTGATCAATAACGACGGGTAAAATCGGCATCCATAAATCGCGAGGGGGGAGCACATCTACGAAAGAGAGCCCAAAGTAGCGCTCATTCAAGTTGGCCGAAAACTCCTCGATGGTTGGTATAGCGGGACCCACCATTTTTTCAAGTGCGCCTACGGGATACGGATTGTTCTTCATCACGTAGGTGTATAAAGAGCAGAAGTCGTAGTAATGGAGCTTCACACCCTCCGTAGGCGGAAAGTATAGCTTGACTTTATTTGTTCGCCCTCCGAACAAGCTATCACCCCATTTGAGAGGATCCTACACCATTGAACGTTTGATCGTGTTTATTTCTTCACGATACTGTCCATCTGCATCCATCCGTGCATTATACTCATGCTCCCACAAAACTTTGTGAGTGAATTGGGAGCCTATAAGTTGGTCGCGAGTGCAGGTCCAGGCAAGACTGTCGGCTAGCGATCTACCGTGGATATCTCCTACGATCCCACACTCAGAACGGGGGCACCCGTGCCACCAGCAACCGTTAAAGGAGTACACAGTCTTCTCACCAGTGGCACGGTTTTCACTTAGACCATCAACCCAAAAAACACGACCATTAACCTTAATGGGTATTTCACCCGTGTTGCGGGCATGCTTTATGTATACACCTGTCTGCTGATGTAGGTGTATGAGCCAGTAAATAGCCTTGTGTCCATAACTGCGGGTGTTGTTTCTGTGAATAATGGCTAAGGTGTCTTTAGGGATGAAGTTATTCTTGAACACCGTAAAACATAATGAGGCGATGGTGGTTGCGACTTGCAACGGGTCGCATTTGAAACAGCATATGTACATCCTTCTAAAGTCCTGGAAACATACTCTAAGCACGCGCACATCATTCACGCAATAACGCTCACATTCATCAGCTACATTATAAGGATTACATTCATTAAAATTGTTGTAGTATCGGTCAAAATCTTCACGCTCATCTGTGCTCATACATTCATAGTTAAAGTAATGTTTGAGTGGAGGTAGTCCTACCTAATTTAAAGTTTCGCTAGTGAGGAAAGTGTAAGGGAAATATCCTTTTGAAACTTCAGCGGGTACGCCCACTACCTTGGGTAGCTTTGCTAATTTACAAGGTGTGAATAATAAAATGCCTTAAACTGTACATTACCTTTTATTTGCATCTGTATTAGTTTGTTGCCTCTTTTCAATGGATCACCTGTAAATATCTCAGATGACTCGTGCTCAAGCAACTCCTTCTAAAGGAACTGTGTGTCAAATTTTGCGCCGTTATGGGGAAGAATATACACAGTCTTTTTTTTAACTTCTCCGCTAACTTGACAATATAAGACAAATAGTTTTACAGTGTTATCGTGGACACTCGTTTTAAATACGTTTGTTCGTTTACCACATTTGTGACACTCATCACACTCGATCTCCATATACTCATCACATATAGTCTGGCTTAAAAGTAAATGCGGAATAACCTCTTTGGTTTCAGCGTTCGTGTATGTTTCTATATCGTAGTACAGTTATACAAGGGCTGTTTTTAGGCTTAGCATCTTTCATATAACATATATGCTTTACTCCCACCGCATTATATTTCTCATGGTATGGAAAACAGTGAATTTCATCACATTTATGCGTGAATTTTCCCCAATTATCCATCATGTGAAACATACCACATTCACAGATTCTCATTTTCCTGCACGTACCAATTGATTTATGGATCTCGAAACAGTTATAATTGAAAAATGTGCGTCTACACACATTACAATCTCTCTTCTCAGCTTCAACTACACGCCTTTCACATTTGGTGCTTTTACACTGCTCACATACGATGTGACAATCTTTACAATGATTCACTATATCATCCGCAAACTCGATACACCCCTTACACAAATCATGATGTCGTTCATATTTTCGACTTTTATCATAACTCGCGTAACGGTCCCTTATATTACGGATGGGGAGATACGTTGTCCCTGACAGTCCTAAAATAAGTAGGGGTCTTGTACGATATCTCACAAAGCTTTTAAAAACATACACAGTTCTACGACGATCATCCATTCCAAATATAACTATACGAACATTCATTTCCTGTTCTACCCTTCTCAGCTCCTCAGGACCCATGTTACAGTCAAACTCAAGTTTACAGTCTACAGCTAGTTTACAGGCACGCTCCACTACCGTAGGTAACCAAATTTTATGGGCGCACGTATTTAGTATAGTAAACATAGGAGCTAGGACTACTGCTATAAAGCCGCAACCACGATCGACGTTTATATGCCGCCTATAAATAGCCTGAGAATTGAAGTTAAGAGTATAAGGTGTGGCACTATGACTCGCAACAAGGAATACACGGTCAATATTTACCGTGAAGTTGTCCATATTGAAGGCTGTACTACTTTGAGAAGCCTGCATTGTACGGTCTAATATATACTCTATATCTTCAGCAGCCAAACGTCTGAACGGTATTACTACCCAAAAATCATCTACATCTCCGTCATCTGACCCGAACCCAAAGGACAGCCTCGTCCTGACTTCACGTTAGTCGCGGTTCTGAAGGGCAAACTCTACAATACGTTCAACTATGCGCCGTAGTCCATGTTCAACACCATTGCTATACATGGACCTAGGATTAACCCTGACTATATACAGATTTCGAGTCAAGGCCGGGGTGGGGATTGCGGTGGGTACCAATTCGAATGTTATCCCATCCTCAACAGAACGGGGAGCCGCTGTGGATGATGAATAAGGGGGATATTTGGGGAAGGTACTATTGTGGGGGTTGTTTCGTAAGACTTTGAGGGTTGGGGTTCTATTACTGGCGGTCTAACAACCGGAGGAATCCTGGAGCGCTTTATAACTGACGTGCGGGTTCTTCATCCTTTGAACTGGCGCATGCTAAAGGTATCGCTGGTGAGGGCTCGTCGGCGGAGGATGACTCTGTAGCTGGAGGATCAACGGGGTCGTTCGTGATATCGATGAAGGGGTGCTGTACGTCGTCGTCATCATTCACTGTTCTGAGGAAGAAGAAAACAAAATATAAGGAACAGCACTCAATATTTGTAATATTTTGTAAATGGTCCACTCAGGAGTGTGACGTGTTAGAAATGGAGTCTGTAGAAAAATTCTGGTTTACGAGCACATCCACAGGTATTATATCTGGACCTACACGATGTAGGGGGAGTTGTTCTCAAAATTTCATCAAATGTTCCTGAATCAGCGTAAGGAGTTTTTGGAGGTTTATAAAGAGGCCACAAACCAGCGTTATGGATATTTGCTTTGTGACCTTCACCCGCGAAACACGTTTAGAGTGCTCCTAAGAACGAATATATTCCCAAGCGAGTCTAAAACGGTGTATATTCCAGAATGACAAATAGGCTAAAGAAATACTGCGAATTAATAAAAATCTATCAACGATTGCCACGGACGCTGCAACAGATGTTTGTTAAAAATATCGACTCTGACTTTTTAAAATGCCTTTGTGAAATGTGTTTTAATGTTATAAAATGTAATGTACCGATGAAACCCTCTCAGAAGAC
This sequence comes from Bathynomus jamesi, assembly GCA_023014485.1. Lineage (NCBI taxonomy): Eukaryota > Metazoa > Arthropoda > Malacostraca > Isopoda > Cirolanidae > Bathynomus > Bathynomus jamesi. The sequence continues at coordinate 47,949 of JAJOZX010000855.1, read as the reverse complement.
TCGCTTACGTCGTTACAAGAACATAATACGAGCGCTCGCTCATTAAAGTCAAACTGCTGTGGGTAAGAAAAAGCGTATTATTGTACAAAGAGGAGAATCATTCCTCCCTATCTTATTTTCAGTTTTGGGTCCTTTACTGACTAGATTAATATAATGAAGAAGGTGGTTGTGATTCTGCACGAGGTGTATGCTTCATTGCAAAGTTCAAACACTCCAGACACGGTTCTAGAACCCCCGTAAAAGTAGGCATAAAAGAATGGAAAACGGGTTGGTAACCGTATTAAACAGTGAAAAGTCACCTGATGAGAAAAGGATCTTGTACCAAGAGGCTTTGCAGAAAGTTCTTCATGAGTACGAAGATTATAAGCAGCTTACAGAGCTCCCCGTGGTTATTCGACACAGCCCAAGTAGTGCAGAGCATAGCGACACAGGACCTGACCAGCCAATGAACAACGGAACACAACACATCGAACATGTACTAAAAAACAGCCTCCCACATACATTGAGGAATAAAGGGTTAAGTCTTTATAATCTATTGAGTGAGGACCCCATCATACAGTGGACCGATACAGGCGAGGTCATTGTTGAAGGAACAAGGGTACAAGGTTCCAATATCGTTAATATTGTTCATGATCTGGTGAGAAAGTGGGACAGACCCTCACCAACAGGATGGAAGCACATTAAAGCAAGACTACAACAAATAAATGTCCCCAAAACATTGATAGGTAATCTAAATAGCTTCAAAGACTTGGACCAGGTCACGCATGTGTCACAACTGAGTACGCCATCACCCCCAGCAGTAGCAGTGTCTCTGAAGAGGAGAAAGAAGAGAATAAACGGTCAACCCTACCCACGTGCTTCTAAAATACGCAAATGGCTAACATATTAAGTAAAAGTTATTATGACATTTCTAACCCTGCCTCCTATGGTGGCGTTAGTAGATTGTACAGAGGTGTTTACGGAGTAAGGAAAAAAGATGTTGAGAGATTTTTGCGGGGGCAGGATGCTTATACACTTCATAAACCGGTGAGGAAAAGGATTAAAACGGCCAAGACAACAGCTGCCTCGATTGACTCTATTTGGCAGGCTGATTTAACAGACATGCAAAGATATTCAGTGTATAACGATGGTTACCGCTCCATCCTATTCCTAATAGAAGTATTCTCTAGATACCTGTGGTTAATACCCCTGAAAAACAAATCGCCTGAAAGAGTTGCTAAAGCGACCAAAATGTTGATGTTGAAAGAAAACAGGATTCCTGGCTATTTTTGTACGGATATGGGGAATGAATTTATTGGACGCGCTTTTTAGAACATGCTGGCAGAGTTTAATTTCAGCTATTAAACTACCAATTCTATACAGAAGGCTTCTTTAGCTGAAAGAGTTCAACATATCATAAAGGAGCGCATGCACCAATATTTTACACATAAACGTTCTCGGCTCATTGGCCTCATCCTACAACCGCTCACACCATCGTACGATCGGCACAACTCCTAACGAAGTTTTAAAAAGAGGTACGCGTCCAGAGAGATGCACCACCACACTGCGCGTTTCAAAATCGATTATGTAAGGCTATCACGTTCGGGGAATAAATTCGCGAAGGGATTTGAGCAAGGATGGACGCGCGAGATTTTTAAAGTTAGGGCTATGAGACCTAAATATGAGGTAATGATGTATTACATTGAAGATTTGAATGGGGAAGAAATCGCAGGAGGTTTTTACCTCGAAGAGTTGCAGAAAGTGGCATTTAATTTAGGAAAAAACGTGTTTAAAATTGAGAAAATTATAGGAAGCAAAGGTTCCGGAAAGAGAAAAATGTACCTGGTGAAATGGCTGGGTTACCCAGAAAGCTTCAACACCTATATAAAAGCTGATGCAATAATGAAGCTTAAATAGTATGCAACATGGCGCCTGACCGTTTGTACATCACACTCCCTTCCTCCTCGTCCCTGTCTGTACAACCTAACAACAACCTCGACAACTTTGTGACGGAACTCCATGGACCCATTGAATTGGAGCATGATTCGTATGAGGTGGGGATATGTGATCTTCAGTCAGCCACCAAATTTTTGAAAATGAACAAATCATATTTCTGATCCATAGAATAACCGATGAGTGCGAAAAATTAGGCATAACCTTAGACAATACTATTCGTTCAACCCTGTCCGGTGAGGAACGGTACTATAACACAAATGTATCGCTAGGAATCGGGCATTATGATAGAGCCATGGACATTCTGACGGGGTTAAACAATAGTCTTGAAGTCATAAATGACAAACGATTTACTGTTTGAAGTCTTAAACCTAGACACGCCTGCATGCACATTGAAGCTAAAGTCAACGCTCAGTAGAAATATTAAAGATAAAGAGCTGTTCACAATTGTGGGTGAGGACCGATATAGCGCAGCCTTCTAAAGAGATACCTTTCCCGAAGCACAGCATGACTTGTCCAGCTTAATGTATCAATTGAAGATGGAGAAGTTTGGTGAAAGCTCTCCGCCCCTAGGCATGTGCTATATTTACAGCAATATTGTAGAGCACCAATTTGTTTGGGACACCTAGGCACGTCTGCTGCGCATTGCACACATACCCAACCATAGAGGGAAAAGCATGAGCATTACATATGACAAGCCCCATTATGTGAATGTTGCGACTAATCTGTTAACCAACATCTCGATATATATAAGTACGATTGAGAAAAAAAATTTCCCATTCGGTGATGGGAGCTTAACAGTGAAACAACACTTTCCTCGTTTATAATGACTCGAAGGCCGTTCGCAGTATACCGAGGACTGAGGTACCAGCGTGGGAGTGGTCTTTTTCCATTTTTTCATCCATACTACTCACCGCTGTCCCCCCGTTGAAGAGAGGGCCCAGGTACCTTGGGAGGAAGGCGTTACAAACAGGCTTTAACGCGGCAGAAGACATAATGGGGGGCACTAAGCCTAAAGAAGCTAAAAAAAAACATTTAAAACGTACAAGGGATGAAATCATCAAAGATGGAAAGAGAAAAATGCGTGGCTGCGGAAAGAAGAGATCTGCCAGGGAGAAGGGGTCACCTGCCCGTGGCGGAAAGAAGATATCTGCCAGGAAGAAGGGGTTACCATCACGTGGAATTAAACTTAAAAAAAAAAAAGAAGTGCTCTAAGCACATGAAACCTATGGTTGATCATTTTTTTAACTGATATAAGCTGAGAACACTACTGTCACGAAGCAAAGGTTGAATAATACTTGTCGTGGGAGGTGGTACTATTTCTGACTCGTCATGGCACGTTTCATCCATCCGTGTTGTTCACAATGCTATAAATCGGAGCTGTCACTCTTTGATATGCCCCCAACTCAGGTCTCTATTGAGCATAGTGACTTTATTACAATTAACCCATTAAACACAATTAGTTCATAAAGTGTCCCTATAGAATTCGTGTTACCCAGCTCAGGCCCTTATTTTTTTTATCCGAGCTGTATGCACATGTATGTTAAATTGCGTATAGCCCATTCTCATGGGACGGACTGCGATGATATTTACTCTGCCTACCCTGAAACCAAGTTTTTACACCCCATATTCAGCCAGTGTGAAGTGTATTTAAACCAGGTTAACATATCGGCAGGTACGGAGTACTACCACCTACCAACCTATCTGGAAAATGTCCTCAACTTTTCAAAAGAAGCGAAGGAAACCTTTTTAACAGCCGAGGGAGGTATTATCACACAAAAGATGAAAATGGAATAAAGGATAAATTTAAAAATTCTAAAAAAATAATATACGAATGTTTTGGGCGCCTGCATACAGACTTCACATTCCAGGAGAAGTTGCTTATGAACGGGGTGGATATGAATTTGAAGCTTACCCCCACGATTCCTGAGATCTGCGTAAATCTGGGGTCTGATCAAGAAGGCGCGAAATCCGTTGTGATACGCATCATGGAAACGTATTTGCGTATACGCCGTGTGAAATTAAGCTCCCGAAACAAATTGAAATTGAGAAAGACTTAATACACGCCACAGTAAAATACCCAATTAACAGGGTACAGATCAAACTGTACACGGTGCCCGCAGGGCTGGCGTCGAAGCAACTAGAAAACGTCGCCTTAGGCGTCCTACCTAAAAGGATATTAATTGGCATGCAGGACCACGCCTCGACGAATGGAAATTATAAAAAGAGTGCCTTTAAATTCGAGAATTTCGGCCTTAAAAATATTACTCTACACGTAAATGGGGTTGCTCTGGGAGGGACATTGAATACGGACTACTCATCAGATGCTGCGTTCCTGCTCTGCGCGAGAGCATATAGTAGTCTGGCTCATAATACAGGCGCTTGTGACGAACTTGGTTTTGGTGTAACGCAGAAAGAATTTGTCGAAGTATTTAACATTTATTCATTTGATATTACGCCGGACTTGTCGGCTGGCACAGATACACATTTAAGCCCACAGCAGAGTGGGAATATCTCAGTTAGGTTGGAATTTGCCAAGCCTATAGACGCGCCTATAAGTGTATTAATTTACCTCGAGGCACAGGCACTAATAGAAGTTGATCGTTTCAGGAACGTGGTCACAGATTTTTAGAATGGATGCGCGTACGCTCCAGAGAGAGATGAAAAGTGACCGTTCCGCGCGCTCAAAATTTATCGGAGTGTTCGCGAAGAATGAAATATTAAATCTGCCAAGTACAAGAAATTGGTACGGGATTATCGTTAACTCTGACATTGTCGGGGGTGAGGGGATTCCTGAGCTTATTTGGTCCTCATATCGTTTCCAAGGATATTATACTGAAAAATGTGGATTGTATTGCATTTTATTTCTCATGCACATGTCACGTAGGGAAGGGATTTATGAATTTTTTAAAATTATTCGATTTGTGCGAGACAGAGCTGAACGATAAAAGTGTATGCAAACAAATAAAAAAGGTTCCCATACGTTAGTACCCCCTGTAATGTGTAAAGGCATATATCTATATTGTGGAAAGTTGTATATACATTTGTAACTGTATCCAGTGAGACTTATGTATCGGATACTGACCCCTTTTTGTACATGTTTTCTGCTATTTAATAAATGAAAATATATTGCGTTTTGTTCTTATCCTCACAAAATACTTACATTATCTCCTCTACGATCTGGCACTCGCTAGACCGAATGTGTGCCAATACCTCGACATCTGTATTCAGGTCACTGGGTAGGCTGGGCAGAGAAGCATCCATTTAATTTACCAGCCTTTCATCAAAAGTAGCTATAACACGCCCTAGCGCGGATTCGCCCCTGTAACGATAAGTAAAATAAATTATTTCTGATCATTAGGCCATGGCTATCACCATCGTTACCATTTTCTTTTTCTGTCGAGGGTCTTGTTCTCTTTTCTGTACGATTTGGTTTACACCCACCTTAGACCTACGGGTATCATTAGGGTGCCCTGTATTTATTTTTCTGTACGAATTGCTCATTTATTTTTTATTTTTCCGTACTTGTTTTACGCCCCACCTTAGACCTACGGGGATCATTAGGACACCCTGGATAGCGAGGGCCTGGCCGGGTCGCGAACCCAATTTTTTCTGATCATTAGGGCACCCTGGGTAACGAAGCCCTTGCCGGGACTCGAACCCGCCACCGTTTAACGCGGTCGCGCGACGCACATGTACACAGTGTCAACTGATGCCCGAAGGCACTGGCTGCTGTGCCAACTGGCTGATTAAGCCACCTAGTTGATTAGGGGCCCTATAAGAGAGCGGCGGCACGACTGAAGACCTCATATGCGCTCGTCAGTAGCCGAGCGAACATCCCTCCTCTCTCTCCCTCCCTCTCTCCTTCGCCTCTCTCTTTCTCTTGGGGGATAACTCCGCCTCCAAGTTGCAACATTCCCCCCTCCCCCATTTTGGAGGCAACTTGCAACATAGGGGGGTGGGGGGTGGCACCAAGGGGGTGGGGTGGCACTCTTGCAACATTATGCAACATTTGCAATTGCATTTGCACTCTACCATTTTGCGGTCATACTACAGTTGTTTATCATTTACATAAATGATATCGTCGGTGGCATCGTCAGTCGGATCGCCAAATTCGCTGATGACACCAAGCTTGGGGCCAATGTTGGGACGCCCGAAGCGATCGAGAAACTGCGTGCGGACCTAGGTAGGACAGGAGAGTGGTCCGAAAAATGGCAAATGCCGTTTAACTTGGGTAAATGCAAAGTGATGCACATTGGCTACGCCAATCCCAAGTCGGACTACTCGATGTTGGGGAGTATTATCGAGGCCACTGATTTGGAAAAGGACCTGGGTGTGCTAATTAGCAGCGACCTTAAGTTTACGAAACAGTGCATAGAGGTGGAAAAGAAAGCCCAGAAGCTGTTGGATTATATCAAGAGGCAATTTCAGTTTCGGAACAAGGAGATTGTGCTCTCTCTGTACAATTCCCTGGTTCGGCCGCACCTGGAGTATGCTGTGCAGTTCTGGTCGCCGACCCTCAGGAAAGATATTGAGAGGCTGGAGCGAGTGCAGGCGAGGGCCACAAAGTTAATCCCTTCCGTTAGGCATATGGGCTACAATCGACGCTTACGCGCCCTGAACTTGTTTTCCCTGGAAACTCGGAGGCTGAGCGGTCAACTCATCGAGGTTTTCAAGCTCTTACGTGGGTTCAACGATGTTGATTTTAGAAGCATGTTTACTTTAAATGATAACCCAATTCGCAACATTGGTTGGAAGTTGGATTTGAAACGGTTTAGGACGAGTGTGTGTGGGAATTACTTTAAGTATAAGACCTGTGACACGTGGAACAGGTTACCTCAGAAGTTGTGAACAGTTCCTCTGTGGATCACTTCAAGAAAAGGTTAGACCAAATCTTGCACACTATTTGAGGGTGTAGAAAATTTCCCCTGACACCCGTTGCCACTGGTACCTCCTTAGTATGGGCCGCAAGGCCTTTTGAGGTACTTCTTTTCCTTGTAACTCCTTGTAACTCTCTCTCTCTCTCTCTCTCTCAGGTTAGGTTAATTCCCCCCAGCTTGTGGCAGGTGGGGAGAATCCACCTTGCTTCTTTTTTTTCTTTTTTTGGCACCCCGGGGTAGGAGGGAGTCTTGCAATAAGGGGGAGGGTGGGGTCTTTCATCATTGCTCAACGTCTTCGGCATTTGAAAACGTAAAAGACATACTGAGCGCACAAAACATCAACTGCATGATGTGAAACCCAACACTCTACTGCTTAGTTAGTTCGGTTCGGTAAGTAACTGTCAATTCAGTTCAAGGTAACGCATGTTCATATGAGGTTTTTGACTGGGAATGACATTAGCTATAAGCTCCCGAAGTTATGACACACATATATATATATATATATATATATATATATATATATATATATATATATATATATATATATATATATATATTGCTGACGGTGATTTTTAGTGAATTGTGTTCTTTTACTGCCAACGAAAATTAAATTAAAGATGTATTTATTTGATTTTAATTTGAAATAACCGCTTTTTTTTTAAGAAGTGATTTGTGTAGTAAAGGGTGATTTATTTCTTTTAAGCATTTATAGAACACTCGTTGATTTAAATAGTTTGATGCATTGATAAATCAGTAAACTCTCTTTTCCAAAGCACTTTATTTATTTATTTCTGCGAATAAGTTTAGATAGTAAAATCTGCTTTAGAGTGCCATACCCAAATACGCTGTATATATATATATATATATATATATATATATATATACACAGTGCATTCCGGTTAATTGGAACACATCCGTACCTGAGTGGTTTGGACCAATTAAGCGGCTGCCCCATTAATGCGGAATAGGCCGATTTGAAGATAAAAATAACACCAATTGCAGTCAAACACAAATAATTCATATACGTATGTATTAGAAATCATAAACATCTTTATTATACTATATTAATTAAAACAATCCTTCATTCAACAGGCAGTAAATTAAAAGTAATTATGCAAAATCCTACTTAAAAAATTGTTTTAACGTTGTTTGCTTAAGTGACTCCAATTTTTTCGAACGTATGAAATCAGCACACACATCTAGAGCGGATTGTGGAGAATTTCCCATACCCTCCTGCATGAAATACAGATGTAACCCTTGAACGTATTCAGAAGCTTGAGAATGCGTCACTTTTCTTGGTTCAGGTTCATCGTCTTCACTTTCTACTTCTTCTGTTCTTTTACGTTTACTTGTTACCTCCTCCACAATTTCTTCCTCGAAGTCGCTGTTTTCACCGTAGCATTGCACGTTATCGTCGTCAATGGTATCGTAGACTTCGTTATTAATTACACGTGGCAATGTTGATAAACTTTCGATTTCTTCACTCAAATTCTTTTCCGCGTCAGGCACCATGAAGCCGCAGTGATGGAAACAGTTTCTGATTGTTTGTGATGCAATGTTTCGCCAACTTCTACTAACAAACTGTATCGCCTGAAGGAGGCTAACTTTTCGGCTTACTTCTTTTGCTGTTGAAGACGAAGTCAGGAGATTAGTTTCAATTGCTTCTAAAGTGTAGGTTACGAGTTCCTTACGATAAGTACACTTCAAGTTTTTAATGATTCCCATATCCATAGGTTGAAGTAAAGAGGTTGTGTTAGGCGGAAGAAATTCCAGCTTAATGTTTTTCAAAGATTTCACGTGTGGATGTGCTGCACAGTTATCCACGATAAGTAAAATTTTTCGCGATTTTACCTGCAAATCTTTATCCCATGTTGTTAACCACTCCGTAAAAAGGGAAGATGTCATCCACGCATTTTTATTAGCACGGTAGGTTACTGGTAAACTGTTCATCATTAGGCCATTGAAACGTCGTGGTTTGATACTTTGACCTATCACCATAAGTTGGCGTTTGTTATTTCTAGACATGTTTGCACAGTATAACACCGTCGCCCTGTCCATTGCTTTCTTAAAGCCACTAAGTTCTTCATGTTTATAAACAAGTGAACCACCTGGCGTGGCTCGATAAAAAAGACCCGTTTCGTCTGCGTTGTAAATGTCGTCTGCAGAGAATTCGTTAATAAAATCTGATAATTTATTAGATTTCTATTCATCCGCTGCAGCAACGTCGGCACTTGCTTTTTCATCATGCTCTCTTTTAAATTTTATGGCATGTCGCTCTTTCCACCGAGAAACCCATCCATCAGTTGCTTTAGAGTTTTCATGCTCAAGTTTAACAGCAAGCTCTTCTGCTTTGCACTTAAGCATTGGACCGCTGACGTGTACACCTCGTGCTGTAACCATGGAAAACCACTTATTCAATGCTTCATCAACTTCAGGATCTTTTCCCTCTCTCTTTCTTTTCTTCGACGTCCCTGCTTCATTTTTTATCGTAGCCCATTCCAAACGTAACGGTTCTTCTTGCTTCAACAATCTGCAGACCGTAGACTTCGCCACGCCGCATAGTGCCACAAATGGGTTAAAAAACGGCCAAAATTATTTTTTCAATTGTACTTAGTTTTATGTAGTTGAAATGTTTAATTATGATTTATTTTAATACAAAATTATGTTTAGTACCTTTTGTATATATGTAATGGTGACATATTGAGTGATTTTTCTATAAATAATAATAATATTCCAAATCAATAGGCTATGACCTACTGTAGTTAGTTAGTTAATACATGAAAAACATGTTCTAACACGCAAAGTCGCAAATAGTCGCAAAAAAGTTTTGTTTCTTTGATTTACTTAAAGGTTGCATTAATGTTTAACACAAAAATTACATTCCCCAAAATCCCCCATTTTTTGTTTTGCTAATTTTACACATTTTCTAGATAATAATTTAATCTGTAATCTATGATATTGCCATAGTTTTTTTAATTAATGCTATTTTTTTAGTTTTCAATAAAAAAATATGCATGAAAATGTTCTAAACTGTTTATTCTTTCAATAGAACTAAGCAGAACATGAAACTACAGACAATTTTTTGTGATATAGTAACTTCAAGTAAGTTGTTAGAACAAACATATTTTGTCCCCTCCAAGATATTTTAAGACAATGTATATTATTTCGTAGATTTTTCTTGCCTTAATGTAAGAGAATAAAATTTCAAATACTTAAATCAGTAAGTAGAAGTGTTTTATTTTGACGTGGAAATGGTTTTAATAGAATTTACTTAAATTTGTTATTTTTGGTTTTTGACCGTTTTTTAACCCATTTGTGGCACTGTGCGCCGGTCACTTCAACAAGCTTCCTTTGACTTGTGTTCGGAGGCTGTGATCTAATGAGATCTAGAGTAGCAATTTTTTCAGCTAATGATTGATCCTTCCGCTGCGACATCTTGAGCACAACTGAGCACTAGCAGGCGATGAATGAGTAACAATAGCTAAGACACAAGATGGCGCTGCGACTGGACCAATTAAGCGGGTGCAATTAGAGTGCATTTAGCACGTTTGTTTCTGTTCTCGCAGTATTGGCCCAATAAAGCGGCTGCCCTAATTAACCGGAATGCACTGTATATATATATATTTTTTTTTTTCTGATTTTGGTTTTTAGAAAAAAATTCTGTAGTAATGTGCAAGTTATTTCTTTTATGTGAAATATGTCCTTTTACAGGACTCTCTCTTTTTAAGCACAAATGTCGAACTTTCTCAATACGAAGAGGTCTTACTTCAAACGGGCAAGGACGTTAGTAGTATGATCGCAAAATGGGATAGGCCAATGCAATTGCAAATGTTGCATAATGTTGCAAGAGTGCCAAGGCACCCAAACCCCAACCCCCAAACCCCTTGTTGCAAGGCACCCCATAGCGCCAACTCCCCACCCCCTTTTTTGCGACCCACACCCCCTTTGTTGCAAGGCACACCAAAAATGGGGTTGCAACAAGGGGTTATGCAATTTGAAGGCGGAGTTATCCCCCAAGCTGCAATGAATCCTTTGAGGGGTATGCAACTTGGAGTTATTCCCCAAGCTGCAATGAACCCCCCAAAGGGAGAGACCTAACCTGAGAGAGGGGAGAGAAGAGGAGAGGTGTTCACCCAGCAGATGCCAGGCGCATATGAAGACTTCAGCCGAGCCGCCGTTGTCTTATAGGGCTCCTAATCAGCCAGTTGGCTTATCTGGCTGATTTGCCAGATTGCGCTATTTTTTTAATTAAAGCATATATTGTAGCTTATTCCGCCAGTTGGCTTAGAAGGCTGAGTTGCCAGATTGCATTATTTATTTAATTAAAGCATATATTCTGACATAAGCCTCCAGTTAGCTTATCTGGCTGAGTTGCCACAATGCGCTATTTATTTAATTAAAGCATATATTCTGGCTTATTCCGCCAGTTGGCTTAGAATGCTAAGTTGCCAGATTGCATTATTTATTTAATTAAAGCATATATTCTGACATAAGCCGCCAGCTGGCTTAGAAGGCTGAGTTGCCAGATTGCGCTGTTTATTTAATTAAAGCATATATTCTGACTTAATCAGACAGTTGGCTTAGAAGGCTTCTTAGAAGGCATAAATTGCCTGTATATATTAACTCTTTGAGGACGAAAGGATATATTTGTCCCAAGGAAATAATAATATAAATTGTACAATGATGCAACGTTTCTACAAATACATCTACATGTTTATACAGGTATCGTTTAGTTGTCGGAAAATTAACCCAAAAATGGGTCATTTAAGTGACTACAGTTACTAATATCTAATTGTAAAACACAATAAAACAAACTTTTAAGTTCAAAGAAATGTATACTGGTCATCAAAGAGTTAATAACCTCCGAACGAATTAAAAGCGCACACAAACGCACATACAGTGCGATGAGGGCTACGACTTTTAGGAGCTCATCCCATCAACAGCACATGGTGAGATGAAGGCTACGACTTTTAGGAGCTCATCCCATCAACACCACGTAACCGATATGAGGGCTACAACCAAGCATCCAAACTTAGACGATTGGTGGTGAAACTACTACACAACAACCCACCAACTACCTCCACCTCCGCCTTACTTACCAATTCCTGGTAGACCGACAAGGTCTTTAAATACGACCCAATAGACAGACCTATTAAACATAAACAAATAGGACTCCGTTATTGCAACACTCGATCATGTTGTTTATTTCCCTCTCTCACCACCAGTTGGCGTATCTGGTTGAGTTGCCATTTTGCAATATTTATTTAATTAAAGCATATATTTTGACTTAATCCGCCATTTGGTTTAGAAGGTTGAGTTGCCAGATAGCAATATTTAATTAAAGCATATATTCTGGTTTAGAAATCCGATTTAGAAGCCAGCCAATTGATATAATTGAATATCGTGTACAAACAAAAACGAATAAATAAAACGCCAATACATCATTCTGTTTACTTAGGCGAATTGAATGGAAATAAATATATACTGGGGTGTGTATATATATGATCAAAAAATAATAATAGCATCATGAACGGGAAATATATAATAAAAAATATACAAAATGGTGCATTATCAATATATTAGTACAGGAAAAATATATGCAGTTATATTAAATAATTAAATATATATAATCAGAAATATACAAAACGTTGTATTATCAAAATATTAGTACAGGAAAAATATATACAGTTATATTAGTACAGGAAAAATATATACCGTTATATTAGTACAGGAAATATATATAGTTATATTAAATATATTAAAAATATACGAAACGTATAATCAAATGCAAATTAGTGCAGGAAATATATATATATACACAATTTAAATATACATCCTTTATGTTCTATGGTGCAAAACGCTAAACTCACACGTAATAGAGTCTACATCCACATCGCTATTACTTTGACAACGTGGTAAAACCGTCCAAGCATAACTTCACCGTTTAACTAATACGGCGGCCTATACTCGACATAAATGGCTTTCATATCATTCAATACTGTTTTTGTGCCCACTTTACACCCGGCTGGCTAGTTATCTTTAAACACGGCTAGAATACAATCAAAAGCACGTACAAAGAGGCCATCATTAACCACAACATCATTATTAAATACAAGTTTATAAACACGCCTTTCCAATCGGGGTTTTTTCTTACCGTCCCGAGCTTTTCAATCGTGGACTCTTCTTCACTCTGCATAGCGGCAATTGAAATGATCTTCCAAGTCGTAACGACAGCTATTCATTATATAGAGGTACAGCTCTTGAGGGTGAACAGTGTAGGTGAGCTCAGCCCTGTACCGCTCAAGTGCTTTGCACCAAAGTTCAGGATATTTCGAAGAATCTAAACCTTTTAAATATGCATCCAGCTCTAGACCATTCTCGCCTTGGTCATTCCTACATTCGATAAATCCGTCGAGCAGAGCGCTGTATGCGTATTCAAGAACCGTGTCAAAATAAATCATATCCGTAACACGAGCGTCTAATATAGGCTTCAGCTTGCGGAATCCGACGATTTCAAACATTCTGTCGAGGATGAAACGGTTTCGCGTAGGGACAAGAACGTTATTATCAGATGCATTCTTCCACATCAGTCGTATATCAACGCATGGCTGTTCGTTATTTATACGCAACGTGCAAACAACGGCGTATGAGGGGGCGTCACTAATCTACTTTCTTCTTGTACCTACACCTGCAGGTATTTTATAACGGTCCTCCCCCCACTTCTCAACTATCACGAAGACTCTATTCATCTCCTCAACACTTAAATAAATAACATTACGTTTGCTTGCTTGCCTGCAAATCGTTTCAAGTACATAGTTAATGGTGCCGGTTTCACGCTTGAACACGCGCAATGACTTCGTCACGGATACATCGTACGAGGCCTTGAGAATGGTTCTCAAAGGAAGCTCCATCGTATTCGCACATCGACTCGGTTCAAGCTCTGAAATGACCATGAGCCACAGGTGGCCGGATCGGCTCTACGGGCGGGTGGAGTGAGTCACGCTGATGAAACGTGTATCGGTTTGTTCGAACTCGTATGTTTCGTGAGGTACACGGGTCGGGCGCCTCGCTGGAGGGAACGCGTCACACTGCTAAAGCGTGTACAGGCTTGTTCGAACACTCTTGGACAAACAGAATTTTCCGAAACAATATCGACTTTTATGCTTTATCACTCACCAGACGTTCATTTCCACAAACTAAACATCTTCACAATCCAGCGCACTATTTGAGAGAAACATATGTCCATATTTGGCCTTTTTTAAAAAAGCGATACTTGTCTCTAAAGTCTGTTAAAAACTCACACAGGCCATTAGCCACAACCTTGCTACAAACCTCATCATGATATATATTAATATAGTGGTAAAAATACTTAAGGTTCTCCATGATGACAAGATTTACACTTTCAACCGTAGGTAGGGTAGAGTAATCGGTATGGTGTAACATGACATAATATCGCTTGTCAGACCACTCATGAACGAGACTCACTATCCATAGCCGTTGCTTATCTTCTGATCGTGTTGCTCCTTCTACTTCACGGTATATTTGAGCCTTTATAAAGCTTAGGTCTATAACACACTTCAGTGCATCGTCTGTGCTACGAAAGCCTACAACGCCCTCGCCAGAATACCCGTAGACTATTTGAATATCTTGGTCCTTCACACGGCTCAATGTAGCCTTAAAAGAGGCAAAGGAGGGGGAAATAGGGAGTTTTTCAGTATCCACCACATCTTGACACTGCTGAATACCACTTTATAAATGTTGAACACGCAATATTAAAGGTAGCCATTACTATTTTACTTCTACGCGGGAGAATACACGTCTGAGCTCAAGGGTATGCAGAGGCCAAATGAGCATGCAGGGATAGAGGCATGCGCAGATAGCAGCATGACTCACGTTGCCGATCTTACAGTGGACAGGGCTTAGCTTTTTACTGTACACACACACACACACACACGCAAAGGAGAAAGTGAAGTGCTAATTGAAACACGATTTATTTAATAAACGAAATATTCAAGGTATATATATTTACAAATACGTTTAATAAATAAGTTGACAATAGACATATCAAAGATTATGTTATCCAATGGGCACGGTATCATAGTAGTCCGGTAGCACAGACCCTGATTTTAATGGAACCCTGCATTGTTTGTTATAAAGCAAAGTTTTACCTATTTTGAAAGCTTATACCACCACATTCAAGAATCCATCGGGTGTACACCTGACCCCTCGCTTGGTTTTTTTCAATATGGCCGCCATTTTCCAAGATGGCCGGCGAAACTGAAAAATCCCATATCCTGGTCAATACTTGATGGATTTTGATGATCTTGATGTCATTTCTAGGGTTTTTTAGGATGAGTCGATCTGGAGGGGTTGCTGACACTCTGGAAGTCGTTTTGACACACATTCGTCAATACTCAAGGTCATTGGAAATCAAACGCCCCCCGAAATAAGGAATATCCCATATCCCGGGCAGTCGTGGAGATATTTTGGTGATCTTACTGTCGTTTTTATGGGTTTGGGCGAGACTGAGTAGTTCTATAGGGTTTAAAATGAAATCAGGGATTATTTTCCCCATGGTAAGGTAAATTCCAATATGTCTAATTATTCCTTTTATTTTTTCAGGTTGTTGAGATTATTGCTGATGGTGCTGCCCACCTGGTGGTTTGATGACGTCTTGGTTGTGCTGATTCCAAAATTGTTTTTGACTGCTGAATATGGAGAATATACCAGGTGAGCATTGTTTAGTTTTCATTTGCTGAGGATAAATTATTTCAATGCGATTTGTACTCTGAAGAATGGGTAAACAAAATTCTTATTTTTCAGGTTCTACAAAAGCTGCAGACGAATGTTTCTTCAAAGATTTCCTGCGTAGCTGTCCTGGAGGTCAGAAAGGTCTTTCAAATTGTGGGAGGATTCAGAAAATCATAGAGAGCAGCGACATCAGAGGGCAGCCAGATGTTCGAGCGAGACTACAGCCTCTCTTGGAAGATGGAGCAAAAATCCTTTGTTGTCACAAGAACTGTGTTTCCACTTATGTGTCCAAGCGGAATTTATCAGCATTCATAAAAAAGAGAGAATGTGATACCCATAGAGTGCAGCCAAAAAGACTACGTAGTGCTGTTCTCAGTGAAGGCCCAGTATATGACCCTAAAACACACTGTCTCTTTTGTTTGAAAGTCAGTGAGTATATATTACCCGAGAAATATGACATCAAAGTTCCGGTGCAATACCGCATCCAGCATCTAGGTTTAAGACCGATAAGCTTAGTGATAAAAAAACAAATTACAAAGATGTGTTGATAGAAAAGTGTAAACTGAAAAGTGATGAGCAGGGACAAGTTGTACTCAGTAGGTTGTTGGGCATGAAAGGAGATTTACCGGCTGAAGAAGCCCGATACCATAAAGATTGTATGTCTACCTTTCATGTTGTGGTTGAGAGAGCTTGCCAGAATAAGTCAAGGGTTGAACCTGAAGACCGCCCCTTCATTGCTTTGTGTGTAGAATTGTCGAAGGACAAAATGAAACCATGGAATTCAATTGAAGTAGAGAAGCTTTACAAAGAATTAGGTGGTGAGAAGTTATCACGTAGGTCGTTCATTGTAAAAGTTAAAGATTACTTCAAAGACGAAATTGTAGACTTACATGGGGATGGTATCGCTACGTTGTTAGTTTTCAAAAACTATGCTGCCTCATACCTGAATATTGCAAAAGATTGTGAGGAATCTGTTGATATTGATGAGTGGTATAAGCTTTCAAATTATGTCAAGATTCGCTTTATAACAAACAATGCAGGGTTCCCATCCCGTACAACGGGACAATAGGTACCAGACACCTGGTAACGTTTCCTATAGGTTTGACGACACACCTTTGTACCCCTAAGTTCCTTCACGCCCCAAAGCTTCTATGCCCGAAAATTGTGGGTACCTACAGTTAGTTGGGGCGGGCGGTCGCACTCATCATCTACCAAGCGCACTAGTTCCCTCAACGAATCAAAGTTAACGACCCGCCGATTCGCATGGTTAAGTGTGATACCCTTAGCCTTCACGATATACTTGGTATCATCCCCTATCCTCACCCGTACCCCATAAGTTTTTGGCCCTGTTGACACAAACGAGTCGGCTTATGCAATGTCTCCATACTCATCCTTCATCTCGTCAGTTAGCTCTCCGAGAAACTCCCCAATAGCGTGCATGTATTCACTCCTCCTCGCTGTGAATATCACGCTATCTGTATCGGCATTCAAAAACAGCCGCCCAAGAGAATGCAATAGGCCCCAAAGTTTGATGCGTGCATAGGCTGTTGTTAAGCTGGCTACAGGTATGTTCGTAACCAGTGAAGTATCTGTGGCCAATTCGGTATTGTTGTACTTTATTATGTAAGTATTACCTACATTCACAATCTCCATGACCTCTTTATCGGGAGCGTTGGCATAATCCCAGACTTCATTATAACTTTGTGCCAAATGAACGTTCCCTTTGCCAGTATTCTGCGCAAATTTTCCCCAAAGACTGTTTAGGCACAACTTTGCATTAAAGCGCTTGCCAGGGTTCTTTACAATTTTGGGACGATCAAGCTGTATACCCTCATGGTCACGGTAACGCTGAATATAAGACGTTTTTTCATCTTCGGTATCAACCCCTCGCGGATATCCTGACGCCTCAACCTTATCATTCAAAAAAGCGTTTATATATGGTGTGAAAAGGTTGGGTAGCTTCTGAAACCTCCACACCTCATGCATCTTCATTATTCTATACCAATGACGAACGACTAGGGCCAGTTCAGGGCTTGTATATACACCTCTGATCTTAAGCTGGTTGGATGTATGGTCACAATCACCATTGTTCTCTTCCGCGCACTTCACGCACAGGGGAAACATGAGCTTCTGATCTATAACGACGGGTAAGATGAGCATCCATAAATCGCGAGGGGAGAGCACATCTACGAAGGAGAGTCCAAAGTAGCGCTCATTCAAGTTGGCTGAAAACTCCTCGATGGGTGGTATGGCGGGACCCACTATTTTTTCAGGTGCACCTATGAGGTACAGATTGTTCTTCATCACGTAGGTGTATAAAGAACAGAAGTCGTAGTAATGGAGTTTCACACCCTCCGTACGCGGAAAGTATAGCTTAAAGGGATTTGTACGCCCTCCGAACAAGCTATCACCGCATCTGAGAGGATCCTACACCATTGAACGTTTGATCGTGTTTATTTCTTCACGGTACTGTCCATCTGCCTCCATCCGTGCATCATACTCATGCTCCCATAAGACTTTGTGAGTGAACTGGGAGCCTATAAGTTGATCGCGAGTGCGGGTCCAGGCAAGACTGTCGGCTGGCGATCTACCGTGGATATCTCCTACGATTCCACTCTCAGGACGGGGGCACCCGTGCCACCAGCAACCGTTAAAGGAGTACACAGTCTTCTCACCAGTGGCACAGTTTTCACTTAGACCATAAACCCAAAAAACACGACCATTAACGTTAATGGTTACTTCACCCTTGTTGCGGGCATGCTTTATAACACCTGTCTGCTGCTGTAGGTGTATGAGCCAGTAAATAGTCTTGTGTCCATAACTGCGGGTGTTGTTTCTGTGGATAATGGCTAAGGTGTCTTTAGGCATGAAGTTATTCTTGAACACCGTAAAACATAATGAGGCGATGGTGGTTGCGACTTGCAACGGATGGCATTTGAAACGACATATGTACATCTTTCTAAACGCCTAGAAACATACTCTAAGCACGCGCACATCATTCACGCAATAACGCTCACATTCATCAGCTATATTATAAGGATTACATTCATTAAAACTGTTGTAGTATCGGCAAAATCTTCACGTTCATCTCCGCTCATACATTCATAGTTAAAGTAATGTTTGGGTGGAGGTAGTCCTACATAATTTAAAGTTTCGGTAGTGAGGAAAGTGTAAGGGAAATATCCTTTTGAAACTTCAGTGGCTACGCCCATCACCTTGGGTAGCTTTGCTAATTTACAAGGTGTGAATAATAAACTGTCTTTAAACTGTACATTACCTCTTATTTGCATCTGTATTAGTTTGTTGCCTCTTTTCAATGGATCACCTGTAAATATCTCAGATGACTCGTGCTCATGCAACTCTTTCTAAAGGAACTTTGTGTCAAATTTCGCCCAGTTATGGGCAAGAATATACATAGTCATTTTTTTTAACTTGTCCGCTAACTTTACAATATAGGACACAAAGAGTTTCACAGGGCTATCGTGGTCATTCGTTTTAAACACGGTTGTCCGTTTTCTATATTTGTGACACTCATCACACTCGATCACCACACACTCATCACAGATAGTCTGACTCACAAGTAAATGTGGAATAACCTCTTTGGTTTCAGCGTTCGTGTATGTTTCTATATCGTAGTACACAGTTATACAAGGGCTGTTTTTAGGCTTAGCGTCTTTCATATAACATACAAGCTTTACTCCAACCGCCTTATATTTCTCATGGCATGTACAACAGTGAATTTCATCACATTTATGCGTGAATTTTCCCCAATTATCCATCATGTGAAACATACCACATTCACAGATTATTATTTTCCTGCACGTGCCAATTGATTTTTGAATCTCAAAACAGTTATTATTGAAAAATGTGCTTCTACACACATCACAATCCCTCTTCTCAGCTTCAACTACACGCCTTTCACATTTGGTGTTTTTACACTGCTCACATACCATAAGACAATCTTTACAATGTTTCACTATATCATCCGCAAACTCGAAACATCCCTTACACAAATCATGATGTCTTCCATATTTTCGACATTTAACATAACTCGCGTAAAGGTCCCTTATATTACACAGCTTTTAAAAACATACACAGTTCTACGACGATCATCCATTCCAAATACAACTATACGAACATTCATTTCCTGTTCTATCCTTCTCAGCTCTTCAGGGCCCATATCACAGTCAAACTCAAGTTTACAGTCTATAGCTAGTTTAAGGGCACGCTCCACTACCGTAGGTAACTAAATTTTTTGGGTCCGTGTATTTTGTACTGTAAACATACGAGCTAAGACTACTGTTATAAAGCCGCAACCACGATCGACGTTTATATGCCGTCTATAAATAGGCTGAAAATTGAAGTTAAGAGTATAAGTAGTGGCATTATGACCCGCAACAAGGAATACACGGTCAATATTTACCGTGAAGTTGTCCATATTGAAGGCTATACTACTTTGAGAAGCCTGCATTATACGGCCTAATATATACTCTATATCTTCAGCTACCAAACGTCTGAACGGTATTACTACCCAAAAATCATCTACATCTCCGTCATCTGACCCGAACCCAAAGGACAGCCTCGTCCTGACTTCACGTTAGTCGCGGTTCTGAAGGGCAAACTCTAAAATACGTTCAAATATGCGCCGTAGTCCATGTTCAACACCATTGCAATACATGGACCTAGGATCAACCCTGACTATATACCGATTTCTATTCAAGGCCGAGGTGGGGGTAGCGGTGCGCACCATCCCGAATGTTATCCCATCCTCAACAGAACGGGGAGCTGCTGTGAAGGATGTACCCAGAATTGAATAAGGGGTTATATTTGAGGAAGGTATTATTGTGGGGGTTGTGTCGTAAGACGTTGAGGGTTGGGGCTCTATTACTGGTGGTCTAACAACCAGCGCAATTCTGGCACGCTTTATATCTGACGTGGAGGGTTCTTCATCACGCCTGCGCTTTGAACTGGCTCGAGCTACAGGTGTCGCTGGTGAGGGCGATGACCGGGGGCTGGACATCGTCGTCATTCACGTTTCTGTGGAAGAAGAAGACAAAATATAAGGAACAGCACTCAATATTTGTTATATTTTGTAAATGACCCACTTAGGGGCGTGACGTGTTAGAAATGGATTCTGTAGAAAAATTCAGGTTCACGAGCCCATCCACATGTATTATATCTGGCCCTACAGGATGTGGTAAAACTGTGTTTATGCTTAAAATCATTAAAGAAAAGGGGGATATGTTCTCAAAATTTGTGCATAAAGTTATATGGTGCTATTCGACGTATCAATCAGTGTTCAACGAGTACCAAGAAGAAGTCTTGTTCTACAAGGAGGTATATGACGTTAATTCGTTAAAGGGAAATGAATATACAGTCATTCTAATTGACGATCTCATGTTCGAGATGGATAAAACGTTTGCGAGACATTTACAGTATTCTCCCACCACCCTTACATAAGCGTGTTCTTCATCAATCAGAATCTATTTTTCAAAAATGGATACATGCGCGATGTGTCGCTAAATACACAATATCTAGTCTTATTCGCGCAACTTAGAGATGTATCACAAATTGGGGTATTAGCCAACCAAATGTTCCCGAGTCAGCGTAAGGAGTTTTTGGAGATTTATAAAGAGGCCACAAGCCAGCGTTATGGATATTTGCTTTGTGATCTTCACCCGCGAAACACGTTTAGGGTGCTTCTAAGAACGAATATATTCCCAAGCGAGCCTGAAACGGTGTATATTCCAGAATGACAAATAGGCTAAAGAAATACCGTGAATTAGTAAAAATCTATCAACGATTGCCACGGACGCTGCAACAAATGTTTGTTAAAAATATCGAATCTGACTTTTTAAAATGCATCTGTGAAATCTGTCTTAATGTTATAAAATGTAATGTGCCAATGAAACCCTCTCAGAAGACTCGCTTACGTTGTTAGAAGAACATAATACTAGCGCTCCTCATAAAAGTCAAACTGTGGGTATGAAAAAGCGCATTATTGGACAAAGAGGAGGATCGTTCCTGCCCATCTTATTTTCAGTTTTGGGTCCTTTACTGACTAGATTAATATAATGAAGAAGGTGGTTGTGATTCTGCACGAGGTGTATGCTTCATTGTAAAGTTCAAACACTCCAGACACGGCTCTAGAGCCCCGTAAAAGTAGGCTTAATAGAATAAAAAACGAGTTGCTAGCCCTATTAAACAGTGAAAAGTCACCTGATGAGAAAAGGATTTTGTACCAAGAGGCTTTGCAGAAATTTCTTCATGAGTACGAGAATTATAAGCATCCAACAGAGCTCCCCGTGGTTATTAGGCACAGCGCGAGTAGTGCTGAGCATAGCGACACAAGACCTGGCCACGACGATGGCCAACCAAAGAACAACGGAACACAACACATCGAACATGTGCTAAAAAACAGCCTCCAACATACTTTGAGAAATAAAAGATTAAGTCTTTATAATCTATTGAGTGAGGATCCCATCATACAGTGGACCGATACAGGCGAGGTCAATGTTGAAGGAACAAGGGTACAAGGATCCAATATCGTTGATATTGTTCATGATCTGGTGAGAAAGTGGGACAGACCCTCGCCAACAGGCTGGAAGCATATTAAAGCAAGACTACAACAAATAAATGTCCCCAAAACATTGATAGGTAATCTGAAGAGATTAAAAGACTTGGAACAAGTCTCGCATGTGTCACAACTGAGTACACCATCGCCCCCAGTAGTAGCAGTGTCTCTGAAGAGGAGAAACAAGAGGACAAACGATCAGCCTTATCCACGTGTCTCTAAAATACGCAAATGGCTAACATATTAAGGAAACGCTATTATGACATTTCTAGCCTAGTCTCCTACGGTGGCGTTAATAGACTGTACAGAGGTGCTTACGGTGTAAGGAAAAAAGATGTTGAGAGATTTTTGCGGGAAAAGGATGCTTATACACTACATAAACCGGTGAGAAAAAGGATTAAAACGGCCAAGACAACAGCTGCATCGATTGACTCTATTTGGCAGGCGGATTTAACGGACATCCAAAGATATACAGTGTATAACGATTGCTACCGCTACATCCTATTGATAATAGATGTATTCTCTAGATATCTGTGGCTAATTCCCCTGAAAAATAAATCGCCTGAAACAGTTGCTGAAGTGACCAAAACGTTGATGTTGAAAGAAAACAGGATTCCTGGCTATTTTTGTACGGATATGGGGAAAGAATTTATAGGTCGTGCTCTTTAGAACATGCTGTCAGAGTTTAATATCAGTTACTACACTACCAATTCTATATATAAGGCTTCATTAGCTGAAAGAGTTCAACGTACCATAAAGGAACGCATGCACCGCTATTTTACACATAAAAACACATATAGATATATAAACATTCTCGGGTCATTGGCTTCATCATACAACCGTTCACACCACCGTACGATTGGCACAACGCCTAACGAAGTTTTAGAAAGAGGTGCGCTGCCAGTGGTGAGAAGAGATGGAGCACCACCACCACCACACTCTGCGCGTTTCAAAATGAACGATTATGTAAGGCTGTCGCGTTCGGGAAATAAATTCGCGAAGGGATTTGAGCAAGGATAGACACGTGGGATTTTTAAAGTTCGTGCTATGAGACCTAAAGGTGAGGTAATGATGTATTACGTTGAAGATTTGAATGGGGAAGAAATCGCAGGAGGCTTTTACCGCGAAGAGTTGCAGAAAGTGGCATTTAATTTAGGAAAAAACGTGTTAAAATTGAGAAAATCATAGGAAGCAAAGGTTCAGGAAATAGAAAAATGTACCTGGTGAAATGGCTAGGTTACCCAGAAAGTTTCAACACCTATATAAAAGCTGATTCTACGTCACACTCCCTTCCTCCTCGTCCCTGTCTGTACACCCTAACAACACCCTCGACAACTTTGTGACAGAACTCCATGGCCCCATTGAATTGGAGCGTGATTCGTAACATGCGGAGTTAGTTATGTGAACTACAGTTAGCAACCAAATTTTTAACTCTTGAAAATGAACAAATCATATTTCTGATCATTAGAAGATTCAATGAGTGCGAAAAATTAGGCATAACCTTAGACAATAATATGCGATCAGTCCTGTTCGGTGAGGAACGATACTATAGCAAAAATGTATCGATAGGAATCGGGCATTATGATAAAGCCATGGACATTCTGACGGGGTTAAACAAGAGTCTTGAAAGGTCGCGCCTGACATATGATTTACTTCTTGAAATAGTAAACATAGACACGCCTGCATGCACAATGAAGTTAAAGTCAACGCTTAGTAGAAATATTAAAGATAATGAGCTGTTCACAATTGTGGCGGAGGGCCGATATAGCACAGCTCTCCAAAGAGATACCCTTCATGAGGCACAGCATGACTTGTCCAGCTTAATATATCAAATGAAGATGGAGAAGTTGAGTGAATACTCTCCGCCCCCAGACATGTGCTATATTTACAGCAATATCGTAGAACACCAATTTGTTGGGGACACCCAGGCGCGCCTGCTGCGCATTGCACACATCCCCAACCATAGAGGGAAAAGTTTGAGCATTACATATGACAAGCCCCATTATGTGAATGTTGCGACTAATCTATTAACCAACATCTCGATATATATAAGGACGATTGAGGGAAAAATATCCCATTCGGTGATGGGAGCTTAACAGTGAAACTACACTTTCGTCGTTTATAATGACTCGAAGACCTTCACAGTCTACCGAGGGTACCAGCGTGGGAGTGAACTTGGATCCATTTTTTCATCCATATACGCACCGCTGTCCCACTGTTGAAGAGGGGTGCCAGGTACCTAGGACGGAAGGCGTTACAAACAGGTTTTAACGCGGCAGAAGACATAATGGGTTGCACTAAACCTAAAGAAGCTCTAAAAAAAACATTTAAAACGTACACGGGATGAAATCATCAAAGATGCAAAGAGAAAAATGAGTGGTGGAGGAAAGAAGAGATCTGCCAGGAAGATGGGGTTACCAGCGCGTAGCAGAAAGAAGAGATCTGCCAGGAAGAATGGGTTACCATCACGTGGCGCTAAACGTAAAAGGAAATCAAAAAAGAAGTGTTCTAAGCGTGTGAAACATATGGCTGATCATTTTTTTTAACTGATATAAGCTGAGGACTACTCTCACGAATCATAGGTTGACTAATACTTGTCGAGGGAGGTCGCACTATTTCTGACTCGTCATGGCGCGTTTCATCCATCCGTGTTCTCAATGCTGTAAATCGGAACCGTCCCTCTTTGATATGCCCCCCACTCAGGTCTCTATTGAGCATAACGACTTTATTACAATTAACCCATTAAACACAATTAGTTCACCCAGTGCCCCTATAGAATTCGTGTTACCCAGCTCAGGCCCTTACTTTTTTCACCCGAGCTGCATGCACATGTACGCTAAACTGCGTGTAGCCCATTCTGATAGAACGGACTGCGATGATAGTTACTCTTCCTACCTGAAACCAACGTTTTACACTCCATATTCAGCAGAGTGAAGTGTATTTAAACCAGGTTAACATCTCGGCAGGAACGGGGTACTACCACCTACGAGCCTATCTGGAAAATGTCCTCAACTTTTCAAAAGAAGCGAAGGACACCTTTTCAACAGCCGAGGGGTATTACCACACTAAAGATGAAAATGGAATAAAGGATAAATTTAAAAATTCTAAAAAAAAATATATGAATGTTTTGGGCGCCTGCATACAGACTCCACGTTCCAGCAGAAGTTGCTTTTGAACGGGGTGGATATGAAGTTGAAGCTTACCCCCACGATTCCTGAGATCTGCATGAATCTGGGGTCTGATCAAGAAGAAGGCGCGAAACCCGTTGTGATACACATCATGGAAACGTATTTGCGTATACGTCGAGTGAAATTAAGTTCCCCGAAACAAAAAGAAATTGAGAAAGACTTAATACACGCCACAGTAAAATACCCAATTAACAGGGTACAGATCAAACTGTAGACGTCCCCGCAGGGTTGGCATCGAAGCAACTAGAAATCGTGGCCCTTGGAGTCCTACCTAAAAGGATATTAATTGGAATGCAGGACCACGCCTCGACGAATGGAAAATATAAAAAGAGTGCCTTTAAATTCGAGAATTTCGGCCTTAAAAATATTACTCTACACATAAATGGTCTTGCACTGGGAGGGACCATGATTACGGACTACTCATTAGACGCTGTGTTCCCGCTCTGCGCGAGAGCATATAGTAGTCTGGCTGATAATACAGGCGCTTGTGACGAACTTGGTTTTGGTGTAACGCAGAAAGAATTTGTCGAAGAATTTAACATTTATTCATTTGATATTACGCCTGACTTGTCTGCTGGCGCAGATACGCACTTAAGTCCACAGCAGAGTGGGAATATCTCAGTCAGGTTGGAATTTGCCAAGCCTATAGACGCGCCTATAAGTGTACTCGTGTACCTCGAATCACAGGCAGTAATAGAAGTTGATCGTTTCAGGAACGTGGTCACGGACTTTTAGAATGGATGCGAATACACTCCAGAGAGAGATGAAAAGTGACCGTTTCACGCGCTCAAAATTTATCGGTGTGTTTGCGAAGGATGACATATTGAAGTTGCCAAGTACGAGAAACTGGTACGGGATTATCGTTAACACCGACAGTGTGGTGGTTGAGGGGATTCATTGGTTTGCAATCTATTTTAAAAATAGGGAAAGAATGTACTGTTTTTGATTCACTCGGATTTCAGCCCTGCAATGATTCGGTAATTGTACAGTTTATCGCGCAATTACATGTGCCTGAGATTGTTTGGTCACCATATCGTTTCCGAGGATATTATACTGAAACATACGGATTGTATTGCATTTTATTTCTCATGCACATGTCACGTGGGAAGGGATTTATGAATTTGTTAAAATTATTCGATTTGTGCGACACAGAGATAAACGATAAAAGTGTATGCAAACAGATAAAAAAAAGGTTCCCATATGTTAGTACCCCCTATATCTATATTGTGTAAAGTTGTATATTCATTTGTAACTGTAGCCATTAAGACTTATTTAACGGATACTCACCCCGTTTTGTACATGTTTTCTGCTATTTAACAAATGAAAATACAATGTTTTATCCTTAACCTCAAAAATACTTACATTATTTCCTCGATGACATGGCACTCGCTGGACCAGATGTGTGCCAATACCTCGACTTCTGTATTCAGGCCCCTGGGGTGATTGTGCGGAGAAGCACCCATATCATCTATTCCCCTTTCATCAAAAGTAGCTATAACACGCCCCAGGTCCGATTCGTTCGTGTAACGTAAAGTAAAAATAGAGAGAAATGTCACGAATTTGAATGTAGATAATTCATAAAAGTTTTGTGTTCTACTGCGGTGCTGAATTATCGTGAAAAATATTCTTAAAACTCCACCATATATATATATATATATATATATATATATATATATATATATACAGAGGGTGATCAAATTATTAGAGCCACCCCTTGAAAAACATTTTCATTACAATATGGTGTTTTTAGTTACCTGAATAACAGAAACTGGGGATAGGGGTTAATTTGAGGAGTAGGGGAGGGGAGTATGTGAAAAGTGGATTCAGTTGTGTTTCAGCTGTGAACGTAGAAGGTTGTGTCAAGTGGTCAGGTGCGTTAAATGTGTGTTAAGTTAATGATAAGTTATATTTAAACCATTGTACGTGGAATATGTACTCATACACCCATATGATATTGTTTCTCAGCAACGTATTGTGATTCTTTTTATTAAATTAGTGTTTCTTTAGAGGAATAACTTTTATGTACTGTAGGCTATACAACATGGATAAGAAATGTGATCTATCGCCAAAGAATAAAGGTAGAATGCTCTCGCTGCTGACTGCAACTGATTATTCTCACAGAAAAATAGCCCGAGAACTGAATGTGTCACGTACGAGTGTTGACAGGATCGTATCAAAAATTAAAGTTGAAGGGGATAATCCTGAGCTGACTCGAAAAAGAAAGGGTAAATGTGGTCGGAAAAGGATAACTACACCTGGAGCCGACAGATGCATTGAAAAGAACCTAGTAAATAACACTAGGGAACAACATTTTTGTTTCTTGAAAACTATTTGGTGTTTCTTATAGAACTTTTGATGCTGATTCTAAATATGGTTTCAGAATTTTTCTATCTCCCATAGTTTTCGAGAAAATAATATTTCCATTTACTCAGAGTTTTCCCCAAATATTAGTTAAAATTAAGTGTACTAATTTAATTTTACTTTCTTTTTTTTCCAGGTTAACTATATTTAATAGTATTTTTTGCATTAAAAAAATATAGCTATTTAAAGAAACAGATTTTTAATAAAAAGAAAGAAATTTTTTTCAAGTTTTGCTCAAATTTTAAAATTTTTCATAGTAGAAAAAATTGGTTTTTCATTCCAAAAAGTTTTCCGTGATTTCAATAATTTTCCGCCAGCATGAATCGAAACTGTATTAATCCAAGAGATACATTTTGCTACGTATGTGGAGAACTGACCATAATGGCACAGAGGAAGACAATGACCCCACTCGTGAAGAAGGCTTACGAACCTTATTTTGGATGTAAGGTAGGCGAACAAGACAAATCCTGGGCACCTCATATCTCATGCATTTCCTGTGCCGTCACTCTTAGGGGTTGGATTAAAGGTACCCGCAAATCTATGCCATTTGCCATACCAATGATTTGGAGAGAGCCCAAGGATCACCTAACGGATTGCTATTTTTGTATGACTAACGTTTCAGGATTCTCTGTCAAAAATAAACAAAATTCAATACCCAAATCTTGCATCTGCCATGAGACTAGTACTACATGACGATGATAACCCAATTCCAACTCCCCCAAAGTCATGGACACTGGATGAAGAGTCTGAAGTTGAACCAATGGAAATTGATGACACTAAAGATACAGACTTTCAGCAACCTGAATCAAATAAACCACGTATGATAACGCAGGTTATAGAGATTTGGACCTTCCGAAAAAGAAAGCGGAATTATTGGGCTCCAGGTTACGTGAATGGAATTTGCTGGCAAAAGATACAAGCATATCGGCGTTCCGCACTCGCCAAAAACATCTGATGCAGTATTTCTCCTCGTCAGGTGGTTTATGCTACTGTAATAATGTAAATGGACTGCTGTTAGCCCTCGGTCATGAGCACAAATCTGAAGATTGGCGTTTATTTATTGACTCTTCGAAGCTAAGCCTCAAGGTTGTACTGCTTCACAATGGAAATAAATACCCTTCCATTCCTGTAGGGCACGCTGTCCACATGAAGGAATCTTACGAAAATATGAAACTCATCCTTCAGCAGATTAATTATGACCAGTTTCGTTGGTATATATGTGGGTATTTAAAAGTCGTCGAGCTTCTTCTGGGAATGCAGCTCGGTTATACGAAGTTCTACTGCTTCCTTTGTAAATGGGACAGCAGAGCCAGAGATTCGCATTATTTTGTAAAGGATTGGCCACTTCGTCAAAAATGTATCCCAGGACTGAAGAATGTGTCTCATGAACCCTTAGTTGACCCCAAGAAAATATACTTACCGCCACTTCACATCAAACTTGGCATCATGAAAAATTTTGTCAAAGCAATGAACAAGGAAGATGAGGCATTCAAATATTTGAAGAAAAAGTTTTCACGACTTAGCGATGCAAAGATAAAAGAAGGGATCTTTGTTGGTCCCCAAATCAGAGAGCTCATGAAAGATCAAAAGTTTGATGATGCCTTGAGAGGAAAAGAAAAAGTGGCATGGGAGGCCATGAAGAATGTTGTCACAAATTTTCTAGGGAACATCAAAGCCTCTAACTATGAAAAAATAGTGCAGGACATGATTGAAGCATATACATGTAGGTTATTGGGATGTAATATGTCACTAAAAATCCATTTCTTGCACTCCCATTTAGATTTCTTCCCTGAAAACCCGGCGACGTAAGCGATGAGCATGGAGAAAGGTTCCACCAAGATATAGCTACTATGGAGAAACGCTACCAAGGGAGGTGGGATCCGGTAATGTTAGCTGATTACTGCTGGACATTGATGCGAGAAGCTCCTAATGAAAACTACAAGAGAAAATCAGTGACAAAGAAGTTTTAAGAAGAATATTTTAAATGCCAATCTGCCACTAATATAATTTTTATGAAGTATTTTTACTAACTTCTATACACTTTTTGAATAAATATTAAAATACAAATTTCTCAGTAACCTTGGGTGATAGAGAAATTCTACCGCTATATTCGGAATCAGCGGAAAAAATCCTATAAGACTGACCTGTTCACGTCCAAGAAACCAAAAAAAAGTTAAAATTTGTTCCCCAGTGTAATAGGAGAAGCACTACTAACAAACTTAAATTGGAGCTGGAGAAGGAAAACATCAACATTTCGACGATGACCTTAAGAAGGCGTGCCAGGGAATTTGGATTGCGTAGTCGCCGGCCAAGGAAAATGCCAAAATTGACTCCAACAATGATCGAAAAACGCTTAAAGTGGGCTAAATACAACTCAAAGTTCACTGTAGATGACTGGAAATCGGTAAGTCACAATATTTTAGTGATCTTTTATGCTTATTTTGAGTAAAATGTATTATTTTGATATTTGTATGACAAGGCACATTTCATTTTGGTTGCAACCATTTCTTTCTCTTTTCATTTGCAGGTGTGTTTCAGTGACGAATCCACATTCCTAGTCATGTCTGATAAATCACAGTACGTTAGGCGACGTATTGGTGAGGAATATCATCCAGACTGTGTCGTAAGTACAGTTAAGCATCCAACATCTATCATGATATGGGCAGTGATAAGCGGTAAAGGTACTGGACGAATTTACATTGTTGAGGGTACTATGAGGCAGGACCAATATCGAAAGGTTTTGGAAACAAGACTTATTCCACAGATCGCCGACTGGTTTCCAAATGGTGAGCCATTCCATTTTATGCAAGATTCGACCCCATGCCACACTGCAAAATCAGTTAAAAGTTTTCTGGCTGCAAAGAATATTCCTCTCGTGGATTGGCCAGGAAATTCTCCGGATATGAACCCTATCGAAAACCTATGGGAAAAAGTAAAGCGTAGACTGAAAGGCGAGGAAATAACAACTCGAATACAGTTAATAGAACGAATAATTGCCGTTTGGAACCGTGATCCTGAGATAAAGGCCAGCTGCAAAATCTGTATAGAGAGTATGCCTAGACGGGTTGCTGCCTTAATTAAGGCCAAAGGAGTACCCACTAAGTACTAAATGTGTTTAATATGACTGTAGAGTGTATATAAATATATTCTGAAATAAAATTAGTGTTTAAATTAGCCATATTTTACTATTATTAGCATTAGAAATAAACTTATACAAGAAAAACTATTTTTTATGTAAAGGCTCTAATAATTTGATCACCCTGTGTGTGTATATATATATATATATATATGTATATATATATATGTATATATATATATATGCTGATATAATCGCGATGGAAACAGAATATTTAAAAACAATGGGATTAACTTTTACATTGTAGAAAAATTCAGATTAAGGGGAAATTAGATTACCAATTATAAACGAGAAAAACTACACCTTTAAATTATCGACGATATATATATATATGGGACATAATATAACCTAACCTAACGTTGCCTAACCTAGTCTAGCCTAACTTATTGTTTAAGATTCAAATTGAATGTCAAACGCTGATATTATAACCTCCCCGTCTATGGTAATTAAAATGAAGAATAATGCTACGAATTTGAATGCAGATAATAAACGAGAGAGTCCCTAGGATTAATTTTCTCTGTAGGAAAACACTGAATAAAGTTAGGTTAAGCACTTAGGGTTACTTACATTTCAACAACGTCTTCATTGAGTGGCTCTAGTACTTCATCACAAGTTTCCGTGACACTCTGGATAGATAAAAGTTCATCCCGATCTATAGCATTGAAGAGGTTAAGCGTTGCGTGAGCGTAAAAGTCTACATCCCCAATCAGATCGGGGGAATTGTACAAAGATAACTGACTCATGGTGTATAAAGTAGTAAGCGGAAAATGCAAGAAACTGAGGCTCTGAGTCGAAATTCTCCCTTTATAAGGGGGCCTGTGACCAACCCACAAAACACAATCGTTAGCTTCCTATTGGCTAGCGGTGAATTTTGGGCGGGGCGCCTGCATAGCAGCCAAACAGAGGTCCTGGATTCCTCCTGACAGGGATGTGGTTGGTTGCCCCGTAAATCTGTGGCGTGTCAGATGTCCCGATTCGTGGAGAGACGCGAAACGAATTGATTTTCGATCTTTTATTCCAGAGAGAGTGAGAGAGAGAGAGAGAGAGAGAGAGAGAGAGAGAGAGAGAGAGACAGAGAGACAGAGACAGTTATAACATAAAAAGCATTAATATGATTTTTAAAACAAAATAGATTCTATTTCGGGTAACTTAATCACTTTTCCTCTTTTGCACAATTATTTTGCTTCAATATGAAAAGCATTAATACGATTTTTATGGTGCCTTAAAAGGGAAGGATATTTAATTACCCATGAAGGAATGACAAAGATGTGTTAAATACGGTATTGAGCGAACTGAAATGACCCACATCTGTGAGGTATATTTTAAAACACGTATCTTATCTCGAATCTTCGAGATCAGATATTTGCTAATAAAGAAATAAAACATGTGTGTATATGTATTTGTTGTAGAAAGATAAGAAAAGCTTTGGCCAACAGAGAGAGAGAGAGAGAGAGCGGAGGTTATAGTACCTTGAATCATAAAAGTGAATGATATCTGAGCTATAGAATAGATAAATTAAAAATCAAAGAAGTGTGATAAATTGGGCTGTTAAGCTCTATAGTATAATTTAAAACGCGTATCTTATCTCGAATCTCTGATTTCCAAGATTCGCTAATAAAGAAATAAAACATGTGTGTACACACACATATATATATATATATATATATATATATATATATATATATATAATATATATATGAGAAGGACTTTATGGAGCGTAATAATTTTTTTTTTGTAGAAAAACCACGATTAACAGAATTATACACGAAACAACGAAGCAATTCTTGTTTATAACGCTTTCGCGTCACCCTTGAACTTTTTTCCGAAAATTTACATATATAGGACCGCCTTTGCTCTCCGTTCGAATTGTTCGAATCTTTACACTCCACCTTAGACCCACTTTTAAATGGGGAAGTGTGTGTGTATATATATATATAATATATATATATATATATATATATGAGAGAGACAGAGATAAACATATAAGCAACATGATCGAGTGTTGCAATAACGGGGTCCTGCCCCTAAGAATCGTGGAAGGACGTGCCGAGTCTCGACCCCGCCTCTACCTTAGGCATACTTTTAAACGGGGAAGTATATATATATATATATATATATATGAGAGAGAGAAAGATAAACAGATAAGCAACATGATCGAGTGTTGCAATAACGGGGTCCTATCCCTACGAATCGTGGAAGGCCACGCCGGGTCTTGAACCCAATTTTGTTCTTTTTCTTAGCATTAGGCCTCCCTGGGTAGCAACCGTGGAAGGCCGCGTCGGGTCTCGAACCCAATTTTTTTATTTTTTCTGATCATTAGGGCACCCTGGGTAGCAACCGTGGAAGGCCGCACCGGTTCTCGGCCCCACCTTAGCGTTTAACGCACATAAACAGTATAGATGAGTGTGTACGTGCCGTGTACACTGTGCCAACTGGCTGATGATGCCCGGAGGTACTGGCTGATTAAGCCAACTGGCTGATGATGCCTGGAGGCACTGGCTGATGATGCCAACTGGCTGATTAGGGGCTCTATAAGACAACGGCGGCTCGGCTGAATTCTTCATACGCGCCTGGCAGCTGCCAAGCGAACACCTCTCCTCCTCTCTCCTCTCTGTTAGGTTAGGTCTCCCACTTTGGGGAGTTCATTGCAGCTTGGGGGATAACTCCGCCTCCAAGTTGCATACTCCTTGTTGCAACCCCATTTTGGGGGTACCTTGCAACAAAGGCGGGATGCAACAAAGGGGTGGGGGTTGGCATTATGGGGTGCCTTGCAACAAGGGGTGGGGGTTGACACTATGGGGTGCCTTGGCACTCTTGCAGCATTATGCAACATTTACAATTGCATTGCACTCTCCCATTTTGCGGTCATACTACTGACGTTCAGCTGAATAGTCCTGTGTGTCTTTATTTTTTAATTTTTAAAAATTTCTGTTCCTTTTTCTATAATAATAATAATAATAATAATAATAATAATAATATTGATACTTATTGTGTGATATATTGTACAGTGAGTTTTTATTTTAAAAAAGATCTATTTCTGCGATCTGCTGCTTTTCTGTGAAAATAATAATAATAATAATAATAATAATAATAAATTATTATTAATAATAATAATGCGGGACACAACAGCTGAAGGGAGAGAGAATAGTTCTTAATGAGATGTTATAGTAATGTTTCATATATGATAAAAATGTGACTTAGAACCGATATTACTGCACTGTGTTAGGGAAGCAGACGTCGAAGTTATAGATCTGTGCGCCTAAATCCACGAAGGAGGGGAGGCCGACGACGACGTCGATTTGACTGTTTTACGTGATGATTTTGAAATTCGAGGTTGTCGCCTTACTGAACCTGAAATTGTTGAATAGTGTAAGAAGACTGCACAAAAAATTTTCTGTTTATTAATATATTTTACATAGCAATATTTATATATATATATATATTATATATATATATATATATATATATATATATATATTCTTAAACACTATACACTTTCCGTAACTAATGCATTTTAAAATTAATTACAGAGCAGTTTTAGATATTCAGTCTTAAGCACTGTACAGATTAATAAATAATACATTTTTAAATCAATTAAAGCAAGTAAGCCTTAACACAATATATCATTTTCTCTACCTTATATATATATATATATATATATATATATATATATATATATATATATATATCGGCTGTTGATTGGTGGCGCGGAAAACGCAGTTTAATAATAAACAGGAACACCAGAGAAAATACAAACATCCTTCAAGGTTTAATAGTACAAGGTTTAATAGTACCAACGTTTCGGAATGCACTAATTCCATCTTCAGGGCTAAAACAATAAAATGCCAAATCACATACAAAATACAATTTGCTTAATAACAATTTAAAATAAACTTAAAAAATTATAAAAAGTAGCTAATTAAATGTAAAACAGTAAAATATTAAAACTAAAAGGTAAATAAATGTGAAGTTAAAAAGTTAAAATTATAAAAAGTAAAAGCATTAAAACTGAAACGTAAATAAAATAAACTAGTACTTTAACCAAAACACAGCAGATCTATCGATGATTCGTCAGAATTTAGGTCTGGTTTTAGTTTATAAATAAACAGAGACTCCATAATTTTAAGCTTAAGATCAGAGCTTCCGGCAGCAAGAACGGCAAAATTAGAATGTGAAATTGGGTGGTTATTGTTGTGCGAGTGATTACGTATGAGAGAATTAGGTGGTTTGCCAAGGGGTAAATTTGTACGGACCGATTTACCGAGATGTTCGTAAATACGGGATTTTAAATGTCTTTTAGTTTTACCTATATATGACCCCATACAGTGGTCACACTTGTATTGATAAACTATGGATGACTTAAGAAGTGTAGGAATAACATCCTTGTATTTAAATAAATGGTAAATCGATTTAGACGGGGTGAATATAATTTTTATACATAGTTGTGGGTAGAATTCCTTGAGCAATTTTAAAAGTTTGTTTCTAATGTTAAAACTTGAGGTTCCCATATAGGGCAAAGTGAAATACAGAATATCTTTGGGGACTGTAATTAAGTCTCTAGTTGTAGGGCTTATTAGTCTATTTAAGGTTCTGCCTATTGTAGTCTCCACCAGTCTAGAAGGGAAATTATTCTTGGCAAGGAGTTTTCGGATGAAATCTAGTTCATCGTGTAGTTTAAAGTAATCTGAACAGATATTGAAAGCTCTATTGGTCAGAGTCGAAATTAAATTTCGTTTGAAACCTAAAGGGATAAAGGAAGAAAAGTTCGTAGTAAGATTGGTGAATGTCGGCTTTCGGTAAACAGAAGTTTCAAAAGAGGAATTAGTTTTTATTATCTTAATGTCCAAAAAGGACAGAGAGCTATTAGATTCAACTTCTGAAGTAAATTGAATATTAGGGTGCTTAGAATTAAGGTAATTACGAAACAAAGGGATATGGTCTGGTGATTTAAACAGGAGAAAAGTGTCATCAATATATCTTCTATAAAAAACCGGTTTAAAGTTGGAAGGACACTCATTCAACCATTTAACTTCATGATAACACAGAAACGCGTTAGCTAAGGTGGGACCAAGAGGCAGACCCATTTGAACACCTTCAGTCTGTTTAAAATATTCACCGTTGAATATAAATATAAGGTCTTCCACCGAAAATTTTAGTAGTTCTTTCATTTGACCTCTATTAAAACCCTGCACAGTATCAGTATTATTAAAAAGATTGTCAATACATATATCAATAGTTTCTGCAACAGGAACATTGGTAAATAAAGATTTTACATCGAAGCTAGCCATTGTGTAAGAATTATTATTTAATGAGGTAATTTCTCTAACGAAAGAAAAAGAATCCCGTGCTGTATACAAATTATAAGTTATAGGTGATAGTATGGGAACCAAGAATTTTGAAAGGTTATAACTAAAAGTTCCTAGAGCCGATAAAATTGGCCTAAGTGGACAATTAGGTTTGTGTATTTTAGGAAGTCCATACATAATGCCTGGGCTGGATCCAGAAACAAATAATTTAGAAAAAACCGTGTCTGAGATTATATTATTAGATTTAAGTTTTCTAAGATACCTATTAATTTTATCTTCTTGTTTTAAAATTAAAGCAAAAATGTCACCAGTTACTTTAATAAATCTAGTTGCATCATTTAAAATATCTAACATTTTATCGACATAAACATTCCTGTCCAAAAGAACAACGCCATTGCCTTTGTCTGGTCTTGTAACCACCAATGACTTGTCCAAAGACAGATTTCTTAGACAGATTTTTCTAAATTATTTGTTTCTGGGTCCAGCCCAGGCATTATGTATGGACTTCCTAAAATACACAAACCTAATTGTCCACTTAGGCCAATTTTATCGGCTCTAGGAACTTTTAGTTATAACCTTTCAAAATTCTTGGTTCCCATACTATCACCTATAACTTATAATTTGTATACAGCACGGGATTCTTTTTCTTTCGTTTGAGAAATTACCTCATTAAATAATAATTCTTACACAATGGCTAGCTTCGATGTAAAATCTTTATTTACCAATGTGCCTGTTGCAGAAACTATTGATATATGTATTGACAATCTTTTTAATAATACTGATACTGTGCAGGGTTTTAATAGAGGTCAAATGAAAGAACTACTAAAATTTTCGGTGGAAGACCTTATATTTATATTCAACGGTGAATATTTTAAACAGACTGAAGGTGTTCAAATGGGTCTGCCTCTTGGTCCCACCTTAGCTAACGCGTTTCTGTGTCATCATGAAGTTAAATGGTTGAATGAGTGTCCTTCCAACTTTAAACCGGTTTTTTATAGAAGATATATTGATGACACTTTTCTCCTGTTTAAATCACCAGACCATATCCCTTTGTTTCGTAATTACCTTAATTCTAAGCACCCTAATATTCAATTTACTTCAGAAGTTGAATCTAATAGCTCTCTGTCCTTTTGGACATTAAGATAATAAAAAACTAATTCCTCTTTTGAAACTTCTGTTTACCGAAAGCCGACATTCACCAATCTTACTACGAACTTTTCTTCCTTTATCCCTTTAGGTTTCAAACGAAATTTAATTTCGACTCTGACCAATAGAGCTTTCAATATCTGTTCAGATTACTTTAAACTACACGATGAACTAGATTTCATCCGAAAACTCCTTGCCAAGAATAATTTCCCTTCTAGACTGGTGGAGACTACAATAGGCAGAACCTTAAATAGACTAATAAGCCCTACAAATAGAGACTTAATTACAGTCCCCAAAGATATTCTGTATTTCACTTTGCCCTATATGGGAACCTCAAGTTTTAACATTAGAAACAAACTTTTAAAATTGCTCAAGGAATTCTACCCACAACTATGTATAAAAATTATATTCACCCCGTCTAAATCGATTTACCATTTATTTAAATACAAGGATGTTATTCCTACACTTCTTAAGTCATCCATAGTTTATCAATACAAGTGTGACCACTGTATGGGGTCATATATAGGTAAAACTAAAAGACATTTAAAATCCCGTATTTACGAACATCTCGGTAAATCGGTCCGTACAAATTTACCCCTTGGCAAACCACCTAATTCTCTCATACGTAATCACTCGCACAACAATAACCACCCAATTTCACATTCTAATTTCGCCGTTCTTGCTGCCGGAAGCTCTGACCTTAAGCTTAAAATTATGGAGTCTCTGTTTATTTATAAACTAAAACCAGACCTAAATTCTGACGAATCATCGATAGATCTGCTGTGTTTTGGTTAAGGTACTAGTTTATTTTATTTACGTTTCAGTTTTAATGCTTTTACTTTTTATAATTTTAACTTTTTAACTTCACATTTATTTACCTTTTAGTTTTAATGTTTTACTGTTTTACATTTAATTAGCTACTTTTTATAATTTTTTAAGTTTATTTTAAATTGTTATTAAGCAAATTGTATTTTGTATGTTATTTGGCATTTTATTGTTTTAGCCCTGAAGATGGAATTAGTGCATTCCGAAACGTTGGTACTATTAAACCTTGAAGGATGTTTGTATTTTCTCTGGTGTTCCTGTTTATTATATATATATATGTATACATACCACAAAATATATATATATATATATATATATATATATATATATATATATATATATATATATAATATATATATATACATACCCCAAATTATTCGCGTGCACAATTTAAAGAATTCTCAAGCAATAAGATAACAACACACATTGCGTAGTTTTAGTTATAGAAGGAAAGCGTTTATTTATTTGGTTATTCACAAATCTATCATTAGATTCATAGTCTCACAAATCAAATATTTTTCAAGAAATTTAAAAAACTCAAGCCTCTAGCCATATGCAAGGGAAAACACAAACAATATTGGCCACATACGTTACTGTATAACTCCTGCATTCGATATGGATTCCATACAATTCGCGGAATTTGTAAACAATAACGCGGTCACTCCAAACCGATCCACCAAGCGAATTAAAGCAGTATAAACATTCTATTTTTATGGTAATAATGCGCAATCCAGTGAAGCCCTTCACCGCTCGATAAATTAGTATTAATTATGAAGCTGGCGTGATCTTTCGTAATTGGAAGTTTTACCACTTCATCCTTAACGTATGTCCCGATAAACACGACTTGTGTGAAACAGTATTTCTTCATTACTGCGTGAATTGTGATTTCATCCATTTCAAAAGTCCGTTTGGAAAGCTCCTAAACGATCGATTTCAAATAATCTCTGTACCTCTAAATAGAAGAGTATGCTGATAGGTGCAGTTAAAGGCTTACAAAATTCGAGCCTTATCGCGATGCTTTCCTGGAGATACGGGCTTAGGTTGGTGTTTATACCACTGCATTGGTCGGAGGAAAAGTCGAAAGCGTATATGTTACGCTATTTATAAAGTTATCTAATGTAACTCCCGTACGAACTCTTGTCACATCCGTTAATGTTCTGAATGAGGTTGTGATATGCCCTTGTACAAAGCGAAAATTCAGAATCTGTAGAATATTTCGTCTCTAGCGACCCCCCTACAGCCGAGCCATTAACAAGCAGTGTAATATTTTTGAGATAAAAATTTTGGAATTTGAATGAAGATTGTTTATATTTGCCTGTCACAGTATCATTCTCCAGCATACATAGAAGCAAACGCTACGGTAGAACCCCACGTTCCACATTTCCTATCTGCTTGGCACTCAATCCAGCTGTAACAGTAAAGTTTTTAGATGAACTCGCTTCAGTGGGTATTTGGTCGTGTCTTTTAACAACTTTTTCTCAATTTCCATTTGTATAGCAGCGGTTAATTTCACTCGCCGAACTCTGAGATATGTTTCCATAATGTGAATTACCACAGGCTTAGTAGCCTTTTCACTGCCTTCATCCAAGTTTAATCATATCTGGGGAGCCATGCGCACGATTTTAATCTTCATATCAACTCCATTCAAAAGCTGCTTCTTTTGGAACGTTAAATCAACATGTTATCGCCCATAACAATCATAAATTTTCTTTTTAGAATTTTTTAAATTATTTTTTACACTACTTTCTACTTCAGGTGTATAGTAACCTTCACCACGCAAATGAGTTTCTTTTGCGTCTTTTGAAAAGTTGAGCACATTTTCCAAGTATGCTCTATAATAGTAATAACTAGATCCTGCTGAGTTTGTTTGATTTAGGAAGACATCACACTGACTAATTATCGAATGCAAGAAGTTAGTTTCAGCGTAGATAGTATATTCGTTTTCACAATCTGTGTCATGTGAATACGCAATTCTCGGTTTGGCGTACATAAATATATTACTGGGATCATAATAATAAGATCTAGCGCTAGGTATAACGAATTCTATGGGAACGGTCGAAGAAGCAACAGTATTGAGGCGGTTAGCTGTGATAAAGTCGGATTCAGCAATACATGTTTGTGTAGAGGGAAGATTGAATAGTGAGAGTTCTGATTTGCAACATTCTAGGCTGTGTGGGTGTATAAAGTGTGCCATAACGAATAGAATATTAGCGCTACTTCTCACTTCAAGTGCACAATCACCTATGAGAGACACATGTATCGGATTCAGCTTTTATCAGTTAAAGAAGTAATCCGCTGCTGCTCTCATGCGTTTAGAGCACTTCCATTTTTTGAAACTCTTTTGCGTTTAACACCTTGAGTTGGTGCCCGTTTATTTTTTTCTTCCCTGTATCTTTTTTCTTCTTTTAATCTCTACCACGCATTTTTCTTTTTGCGTCTTTGACAATTTCATCGTATGTGCGCCGTAGTTTTCTTTTCAGAGCTTTTTTAGGTTTAGTACCTGCCGCTATATCCTCAACCGTATTAATCCTCGATTGTAGGGCCTTCCGTCGAAGATACCTGGCAAAACGTTTTAGTGAGGGAACAACTGTCCGGAGTATAGATGAAAAAAATCGAACCGAGACCGCTTACACTAAGATAAACTGAAATTACTTTTGCGTCATTCTGTCGCAGCACACTGGAAGTGAAGTTTCACTGTTAAGCTTCCATAACCACATGGGTAGTTTTCACCTTCTACCGTTCTTATATGTATTGCAATATTGGTTAGGAGGTTAAAACCGACTTTCACATAATGAGGTTTATCATACGTTATACTCAGGCTTTTTCCACTATATCGGGGTATGTGCACAATGCGTAGCAATCCCACCTGGCTGTCGCGCACAAACTGGTGCTCCACAATGTTACTGTAAATGAGGGGTCCCGCGTCTTACGGTACCTAAGCGCCAAAATTAAAATTCGCCACAAATCGCCTCCAAAGTTCAGCAATATTCTGGCAATAGTATCTGTTATTAATTGAGCTAGAACGTTCATTTTTGGCTAAATTAGAGTTCTAAGTATGCTAATGAAGCTGTTGATGAGTTTTTGGAATAGATTTTCATATTTTATATATATTTTTTTAAATTTTTTTATTTTCTTATTATGTCGAACTTTGGGTGCGATTTGATTTCTGGCACAGAATGAGGTGAAAAAAGTAGTTCGCTTCATAAGGTTTTCAACCATACTTCTAGTGTCGTA
This sequence comes from Bathynomus jamesi, assembly GCA_023014485.1. Lineage (NCBI taxonomy): Eukaryota > Metazoa > Arthropoda > Malacostraca > Isopoda > Cirolanidae > Bathynomus > Bathynomus jamesi. The sequence goes on along the minus strand of JAJOZX010000855.1, from coordinate 6,616 downwards.
AGGTCATTATAACTCAAACCACGCGATAGAGGAAGGGTGAAAATAGTGATATCCATCAAAAACACGTTTTCGCCTGTGATGGCGCTTAGGTACCGTAAGACGCGCGACCCCTCAAATATAACACGTAACTCTCTAAATGTAGCTGGAACGACAAACTAAGCACATCATTCGGCAGAGTATACGTCGTGTGCACATTGTTCACGATCTCGAAAAGCAGATCGGCCTTAAGGTTTGATGTTCTCGACCCCCTCTCACACTGTCCTCAGCAGTGTCATAATGCCCAGGACCTAGTGTTATTTCTGTAATGTAATAATCTACACCGCTGTTGAATGCCAAACGCATAGTGTCATCCCATGTTACACCTGCATTTTCACACTCAACCCGTTTCTAAGCATTATAAAAGCAACTTCTTTCTTCACAATACTTAAAAGTTTGCTGGTCAATTGAAATTCGTACAACCCAACCTCGTATGATTCAGGTTCCAGTTCGATAGGTGTATGCAGTTCTGTTATAAAGTTGGACAGGATGTTGTTAGGATATGTGGCCATCGAAGCAGAGGAAGGTAGTGTAACGTAGAAGTTTTCGGATGATATGGTGTATACTATTTGAGTTTCATTATTGCAGCAGCTTTTATATAGGAGTTGAAGCTTTCTGGGTATACCAACCATTTTACCAGATACATTTTTCTCTTCCCTGCACCTTTGTTTCCTAAAATTTTTAAAACACCTTTTATTTTAAACTAAATGTCACCTTCTGCAGCTCCTTGCTATAAAAACAGCCCTCAATCGATTCACCACTCAGATCCATAACATAGTACAGTACCACCTCGTCTTTAGGCTTGATAGCTCTAACTTTAAAAATTTCCTGAGTCCACCCTTGCTCAAAACCTTTCGTGAATTTGTTTCCTGGTTGTGAGAACCTTACATCATCATTGATTTTGAAACGGTCTGCCAACGGCGCTGCTCTGGCTCTATCTTTTTTCACCTCAGGTTCTGTATACGTACCTCTTTTTAAAACTTCGTCCGGAGATATACCACTCATACGGTGATAAGAACGGTTGTAGCGTAATGCCAACTGTTTCAGAATGTCTATGTATCTGTACATGTTTTTGTACGTAAAATACCGATGCATGCATTCTTTAATGGTACGTTGTACGCTTTCGGCTAAAGAAGCCTTGGGAACAGAGCTAGCTGTGTAATAATTAATATTGAATTCAGCCAGCATGTTTTGAAAAGCCCTATCTGTAAATTCTTTCCCTAAATATGTACAAAGATAGCCTGAGACTCTATTTTCCTTTACCATCATTGCTTTTGTAGCTTTAGCAACTGTTTCAGGCGACTTAGTTTTGAGAGGTATTAACCATAAGTATCTGGAGAAGACATCGATTATGAACAGAATAAACCTGTTACCGTCATTTTACGCTGAGTACCTTTGCATGTCAGTCAAATCGGTTTGCCAGATAGAGTCCAACGATGCCGCTTTTGTCTTAGCAGTTTTAAACCTCTTTCTCACAAATTTATGAAGTGTATAAGCATCCCGTTCATGCAAAATTCTCTCAACATCCTTTTTCTCAAACCCCTCAGTATAGACACCTCTGTAGAGCCTTTCAACACTACCGTAAGAAGCTGGGTTCAAAATATCGCAACAATGTTTTATTAATATGACAGCCATTTGCGCGCTGTAGTTGCGCGTGGGTGAACCTCCTCTTCTTTTTCTTCTTCTCCTCCAGAGGCTTTGCACCCGCAGAAGATGGGGCATGTGGCGGATTTTCCAGCTCTTTTATTCTGTTCTGATTGCCTATCAATGTTTTCGGTATGTTTATCTGCTGTAACCTCGACTTAATATGGCTCCAGCCTGGTGGAGAGGGTCTATCTTTCCTTCTAATTAAATCGTGAAAGATATCAATAATTTTCGGACCCTGAGCCTTTGCACCTTGAGTAGTAACCTCACCAGCATCTCTCTACTGTATAAAAGGGTTGTAACTCAATCGGTTAAGAGGTTTGGCCCTTTACGCCTCAATGTAAGAGGTAGACTATTTTTTAATACATATTCGAGATGTTGCGGGGTCACCCCGTCGTTCACTGGTTGTTCTCCTCTAATCTGGGTTACGTCGTAGCCAATGTCGTAACACCGCTTTCCGTTGATCAGCGAAGTTAAGCGACGTTGGGTCTGGGTAGTAGTTGGATGGGAGATCGTCGTCCTTGTCCAGATTATGTAGCAACCCGTGGTTTGGATCCCACGCAAAACTGTAGGTCCTCTCCATCATATGACCTTAGATCTTGCGAAGGAGGTTAAACAACCGCATTCATTATTATTATTATTATCCCTTCTAACCTCACCATGTTCAGCATTACCGCTATATTTGATGACTTCGAGTAACTCCGACGGTTTCTTATAATCTTCGTACGCTTGAAGAAATTTCTGGAGAGCTTCTTGGTATAAAATTCTTTTCTCATCAGGGTGAATTTTGGTGTTAAGCAGATTCAACAATTCATTTTCAATTTTTTTAAGTCTGTTTTTACTGAGTTCTTGAACTGATTCTTGGTTTTTTGTATTTTGTGGTGAAGCGCACATTTCGTATGGAACCACCACTACTTTCTTCATTATATCAAGCTTGATAATAAAGGCCACAGTTTGCCTTTTACGAGCGAGGGTCTTTATTATTTTCTTGTAACGACATAAGCCAGTCTTCTGCGAGGGTGCCATTGGTACATTTCCTTTAACTTCAAGACAGATTTTACAGATACAATTTAAAAAGTTGGGGTCCAGATTTTTGACAAACAGACGCTGGAGAGTGTGAGGTAGACGTTGATAGATTTTTATATATTTGCAATATTTCTTTAGCCATTTCTTAGAAACACCCTAAATGTGCTTCGCGGGTGAAGGTCGCAGAGCAAATAACCGTAATATCGACTCGTTGCTTAGTTATAAACTTTCAAAAACTTCTTACATTGATTGGGGAAAATTTGACTTGCTAATATCTGATTTTGTGAAACATCTCGGCGCTGAGCGAATAATACGAGATATTGTGTGTTCAGTGATAAATTACGCATATACTTGTTCTTGAAAAATAGATTTTGGTTGATGAAGAATACTCTTATGTTAATTAACCGTTTAATGGCCGGTACCATATCTGATTGACGTAAGAATTTGCAACTTGCATCAATTAATGCTTACAACTGTTTTTGTACAAAAATACTGAAATTATAAATATTTTTATATTTTTTCATATATTTTTATGATGTTCCCAAAATGGTATATATAAGGATTATGATAAACTAATAAAAAGCATATGTAAAATGTTTATTTCAATGTAGAAAATTATATTTGAGTAACTAAACAAACATTTTTTCGCAGAAGATAAGAAAAATCAAGTTTGATATATATACACACACACACACACATATAATATATATATATATATACAGCGTGTCCCAAAGAAATGTATACCCACTTTGTTCGATAATACCAGCTATGAGGATAATAAATATATTACTTTTTATATGTTTTTTAATAAAGACTTTTCTCCTGAATCTAAATATGTAATTATTTTTATTAAAAATTGAAAAACAAAAACGTTACAGATGTTTAAATTATAATTATTATTTTCGAGACTTCATGTGCGATATTTTCAAATATTTTTGCACGTATACGAGATAAGTTTGAAACCGACGGCACTGTGCAAAACTTACAAAAACAACGTTCTGGAAGACGTCGAACATCTTAGATAAAGTGTCATTTAACCATGGAATTTGTAAATTTTTTGAATTAACTAATAATTACAACATTTATGCTTCAATATCAACACTAAACATAAGTATCTCAAAACAGTCGGTTAAAATATTAGAAAATATCGCACATGAAGTCTCGAAAATAATAATTATAATTTAAACATCTAACTTTTTTGTTCTTCAGTTTTTAATAAAAATAATTACATATTTAGATTCAGGAGAAAATTCTTTATTAAAAAACATAAAAAGTAATATATTTATTATCCTCATAGCTGGTATTATCGAACAAAGTGGGTATACATTTCTTTGGGACACACTGTATATATACAGTTTTTTATACACGAAATTAAAACAGCATTTTACTCGTAGTTTCAAGTTCAAATAAAATAATTTCTTGTGATATATTGCCGTACAGTCTTTATGCAACCTTTTCTCACATTTTATGCACTGTAATCTTGTATTCTTTTGGCAAACCATACATCTACCTTGATTACATGATTCTAAAAAGTTATTTATGACATCACATCGCGCTGCCTTACAAGGTGGTGCAGATGGGCGTCGTTGTCTGCGTCGTTCTTGTTGAACTTTTATAAGTGATCTTGCAACTTCCTATCTAAACTGAAGGTGAGAAAGAGTTGTGGAGCTATTTACATGTTGGTAGAACCAGAATGCAGCAACAACGGACATGTTCAAAATATGAGAAAATAGATTCCACCACCACTCTTTAGAGCGTAATTCCTTTTTTTTCACTTGCTTTACTCTCCTCTCCAGTTTCTGCACTGGGCTTACACCATAGTAGTTACTAGCGATTGTTACACTGGAATTATCATTCCATCGAGCACACAAAACAACTCCATCTGATCTAAAATCATAAAAGCCTCTCTCTTTTTTCTTCACTTCCTTTTGTGTCCCTGCTCGTCCGGTTATATCTTATCGTTCTACAAGCTCGTATATTCGTCGAGGCCAAATTAACTAATAACTTGTGGCTTGTAAAAAATTATCGAAGAAAAATACATGTTCATTATTATTTTTTACTGGGTAGAGCATCTCAGTGACAACACGAGATCCCAGAGGAAAGTTTGTATCGCCTTCTTTTCCACAACATATGGAAAAGTTATAAGGATATCCATGAGCCTCACAAAGCATCCACATTTTGTATCCAAATCTGATGGGTTTACTTTTTATAAACTGTTTTGCGCTGTGATGTCCATGGTAGGGTATCATTGATTCATCTATGCTGAGGAGTTCATAGAAAATCCCGAATTGCTGACAGTTTCTTCGAAGTAAGTCGAGAAGTGGTAGCACTTGCCATTTTCGATTCACCTAAGTTAGAGTTATCAGCTAAATGAATATATCTCTCTATCGACCAAAACATATGTGTGCTCATAGTTTTGGCGAATATTGGAGCATTCATATCATCACTTGTCGACCAATAGTTATTTTCGGAGGGAAAACAGTGATAGCCACTGAGAAGCAATAAACCTAAGAACCTTTGCATCTCCTCCTCCTCTACGTGAAAATTCTTATAATTTTTATCTCTCACAGCATAGAGATTTGTTTGTTCTGTTATAAGGGTCAGCATGTCGTGAGTAAAAAATAAACTAAAGATTTCAAACGGATCGTTACCGACATTACTTTCACCTGCTTTCAAAGGAATTGAGTGAGGACCAAGGGACAGCTTTTCATTCCTTCTCCACCTTTGGCTTACTTTACTGATATTGTCTTCCTCATCGTTATCATCTGCAAGCACTTCGCCCTCTCCACAAACTTCACTTGGTAAGCAATCTTGATCAAGAACAACATCGTTTGCTTCTTCATCACTGTCTTCTGGTTTGTTACTGGCAGCAGGTGGCAGAACTATAATATCTGTTACTCCCTCGGTCCTTATGTTTTCCACATATTCAGTCGCACTCTGAAGAAATCGGAAGGGAGTCACTGAACCCGTCGAACTGAAAAAATAAAATATATGATATACATATATATGTAATAGAGAGAGCGTCTTCAACACACAATGACGCGCAGACACACACGCACACATACATAAACGAACGAACGAGCAAACACAAAAAAACATAATATATATATATATATACACAAACTCAGAATGGTCCCCTGAGAAACTTATATGTTAAACACAGACCGTGCATGGAACAAGGAACTCTTCTGGGAAATTAAATCCACTATAGTCCGAATAAGTAATGGTAAATGACATATACCATAGTTTTTCTTTTTCATGATGCAAGCCCGACGTGGGCCCGTTGCCCCGTCGGGCTTGCATCATGAAAAAGAAAAACTATGGTATTTGTCATTTACCATTACTTATTCGGACTATAGTGGATTTAATTTTCCCAGAAGAGTTCCTTGTTCCATGCACGGTCTGTGTTTAACATTATATATATATATATATATACAGGGTCCGCAAAAAAAAAGGAGCATGACGAAAATTGCTCTCACGCCCGCCATTTTTTGCCGGACCCTTAAATGTTATATATCTAGCTAAAGATAAAAGAGCTCAGAGTTGTATAAAATAAATTTCATCAAAATCGGTCATAAAATAAAGATTTATGGCCACAAACGTGAAATGACTAAAAAAAGTGAATTTCGCGTAAACATTTAATGTTTTCTCATTACAAATTATTTTTTCAGATGCCTAAATAATTTTAATCAATAAAAATGATAATATGCCCTTTTCTAAGAAGATTAAAATATTAATATAACATTATAGACTTGATAAAAATTATGGCGCAATAAAATTATTACAAGAGTTTCCGAATAAACCATGGTCGAAAGGAGGTTTAGACAAGCTGTTAAGAAAAATCGACGAAACTGAAAGGAAACAAGGAAGCCGGGAGGCCAAGATCAGTTCGAACCGAAGAAAACATCAG